>CP094636.1:8576374-9176374 GCA_023657505.1 Camelina hispida | reverse complement strand
GACTGAAATATTCAGCAAACATCTGCATTGAAAATTTAAAACAACAACTAATATATTAAAAATTTAAATCCAGAACAACAATTAAATTAGAACGAAGGGAGTAATAAATTGTTTTATTATTAAAATATAAAGGGCCAATACTGGTAGAGCATACACGTCACCGGTTCGGACCCGGTTGAGCCCTTCTTTTTATTTATTTTTTTAAATCTTTTTATATGTATGTTTACTAAACCCTTTGTAAATGTATGGTTTTCTATCATCCATTTTTAATCCGTGAATGATTTAATTAAAGTGATAATTGGTGTGTTAATGAATGATTATGCGTATCAAACTTTAATAAAGGTCATGTGATCTCGTTTCTTATATTCTCGTCCTTACCGAAATAGTAAATACGATATAGTAGTATTAAAAGCAAGGATTATAAATCATAGAACCAATAAAACGTAATAAAATTAATTTTTGAAAAAAAAAAGTAAAAAACTAATATGCAATATGATTGCATTACGAATGTACGGAGCTTAAAGCAATGTAATGAGTTATATATATATACTAGCAATCGATCCGCGCTACGCGTGGTAGTTAGATTAACGTGTATTCCGAGTTTTGTTGTGTATAATGTTTGTGGTTTTTGTAAATTCATCTTTACGTTTGTTTTTGTATTTAATTTTGGTTGCTTATGTTGTTTTGTTGGATATTTTAATAAAAATACTAGATTAGCAGCCGTGCTAGAGCACGGGTTGAAATTTCTTTTATTTATATTATAATTTTAGAATAAAATATGATTCCTAAGATCACGATTAATGCTAGATTAAGACTTTAAAAACTTTTAAAATCAATAATATAAATTATAATTTATTTTAAAATTATAATATAAATAAAGGAATTTCAACCCGTAATCTAGCATTAAGGTTTAATTTTTAATTTCTGAATATGATCCCAAGATCATGATTAATCTTGTTAAATTAGCGAGATTTGATTCTTTTTGATGATTGAGAATTTATTTTTATCCTTTTAATAACTTTTTTATTGATGTGGTTTATCAATAAAATCTGTTAAAAATAAATTGGTAATATTGTGATTCTATGGAACCATATATGTAATTTTCCGAAAATAAAGTTTGGAATATCCATAAACTATCAATTTAGAATAACCCGTTTAAGATTTTCTGTTACAATTAAAATTTTATTTGTTACAATTAATATATGGATTAATTTATAATATATATATAATCTATTTGTAACCATTTATTAAAATTATATAGTCTACCAAAACAATGTTGTGTACTTCCCTTTTATTATAAAGGGGATGTTTTGCAGTAAGTATAATTTAGTTTACTGTTTTTAAAGAAAAAATTGAGATCATCTTGTGTGTTTATAATGCTTTTAAAAAAAGTAATTATTAGAAGTTAACATTGTTTAGTTGAAGTTGTTGTTTTGCTGTAGCTGTTAGTTGTCATTAATTTATTATTATTTTCCATTTTGTGGTTGGATTGTTATTTAATATTTTCATATATATTTTGTAAACTATTGAAGTAATTTTTTTGTCAATGTTTAAGTGTTTGGAGTGAAAAAATATTGTGGATTTATTAAGAAAAATAAATAAAATTAATAACTTACATTCCTTTTTCTAGGCTATTTTTGTTTGTTTCATTGGGGCCCAACTTCTCTGCAAAGCTTATAATTTGTCGGTTTATTGGGCCATTATTTTATGTTATTGAGTTGAAATTGATTTGTTCTTTTTCAAAATCCGATGTCCTCGTGAACGGATAGGAGAAGAACAATTTTCCGATCTAGAGGTCTGTTTGAGGATTGAACTTATGCCTTTGATGCTCATAATCAATTTTTCAGTCATTCATATCGTAATCCTTTTCCCTTGATTTTTCTTTTTTTTGGGGTTTGCGTATTTGGTTGATTCCTTGCTCGCTTCGCATCTGTTGGGGATATTTGGTTATCTCCTATTGATTTTGTTAAAGGTGAATGTCAATTGGGTTGCAAATTTGTTTATATGAAAATATGTTGGCTTCTTTAGGTTTCCTAATTAAGTTGTGAGTTGTTTTGTGTTATTGGTTGTAATTTTTTTCCCGTTTGTCCTGTGAGTGATTTTTTCGATTCGATGTGAGTTGTGTTTTGGGGAAATTTATTTTCTTGTTTATCTTGCTGTAATTTTATAAAGTCCAGGTTGTTTTTTTAATTCTTCGGTTATCTTTTTCATATAATTTTGTGTTACAGTTATCTGATTATGACATTCATATATCTGATTTTTTTTTTATTTTATTAAATGTGTGTTCATCTCTTTGCGTCTTTGTCTTTGGTGATGGATTTGTGAAGTGCTGCCAAATAATTTTAATTGATTTCTAGTTGTGTTTTCTTGATTATTTGAAAGTGTTGCTTGGGTTGCCTTGTTTTGATATTTGAAATTTTAAATTTTAAATTATGATCAGTTTAATAGAAATCTTTAACTATATTATTACCACTAATGAAAAATTATAGTATTGTTTTCTTATTTTAACATTTAATTTATTTTACATAATTATTTTTTATTTAAACTTTCGAGTAATTATAATTAACAAAAAATGTACTAAATGAATATTTTTAATTTATTTTAAAATAAAAAATTGAATTATAGGATTTAAAAATAGAGATGGGTCTAGAAACTTTGAATGAAATAGTGTTGGGCCTACACATTTTAGATGAAATTTAGTTGATCAGTTTGTCATTTGTATGGTTGTTTGAAAGACTTATTAAAATCTGTAAGGCCCATAAAATTAAAGAAGAAGTGGCTGACGTGGCAGCTGAGGTGGCTGCACCAGGAGTGAGAAAAGCTAACTTTATATATATACTAGAATTTGTACCCGCGCACGCGCGGAGTTTTAATTTAATTTTTTTTTATCAATAGAAATTGTTGAACTCAAATATAATCATTCCAACTTTTGAGTATAAATCTATATAAATATTAAACTTACTTTACTCAGTGATATACAACTACATATTTTTGAAGATAATATCTATTTGTTATATCTATTTGCGATTTTTAAGTGAGATTTTTATTAATATTTTTATCAATAAGAATCATTGAATATGAATATAATTTGAAGATTAAAAGATACTTATTTTACTAATCTATATATAACATATATTGTCTAGTGTCGCAATAATATTGTCTACAATCTTCTAACCTTTTATCTTTAAAAGAGTTCATTCCATATTCATATCCCATGAAAATATAATTTTAAAAACGTCAATGTAAATCGTTGATCTAATTATAGAGACCATTTAAACATATCGATATCCTACATTAAATGTGAATATACAAAGTTTCATAAACAGTTTTAGTGATATGTCGCTACAATGAGGTTGTCCAAATGCATCATCTGCCATAATGGAATTTCCGACTAAGTCAAGAATGCTTAAATGATGAAACATTTAAACTCCACAGTGAATATCTATTCGCTAATCCATGCTACATATTTTCTAAAATCTCATATGTTATTTTCAGATGTTAATTTTGTGATGCAACCTCAGCTTCATCTTCTAAAAAAGAACATAGTATACTTTAAATATGTTATTTTTGCCAATGTTTTAGGTTAAAACATTTTGATAATATATATATATATTAAATTTGTTATATATGTTTTATATCATGTTATATAATTGTAGCTCTAGTTGATAATATACCTTATGAGGTATGCTACACAAATCACATGCCACTTTTGGTAACGATTTACATATCATTTTCTTATATATCTTGACCATTGATATTGTTTTTTTAGATAGATTATTTTTTCAAAACAAAATTCATAGTTTTCTTTTAAAAAAGTGTGTCCCTTACAATGTCTTTGTTTTAGATCAAAACTTATAAGTTAAGTTAAATAATTAATCTTTTCTTTCTTATAAGTAAAATTTAATAATAAATCTTTATGGTATATGTTTCATAGAAACTAATGTTTCACTTTAATTTTATTTTCATGTTTAGACTTTTATAAATACAATTACATAACTTGTTTTTTTACTCCACCATGCATTAAAATCTTACCTACATCCTTAAACTCATTAACCTATTCTAAATTTTGGAATATAATCATTTTCTGGTTATAATTTTAATAATAACATTATTACTAAAACAAATTTATAGTATTATTTTTACTATTTTAACATTTTTATTTATTTTACTTAATTTATTTTTAGATAGTTATTATTTTTATTATTTACTAAAAAATTTATATTATTGTTTATACTATTTTAAAATTTAATTAATTTTAGTTAATTCGTTTTTTATTTATTTTTATTATTATTAAATATAAGTAATAAATATGCAATGAATACATATTAAAAATAATTTTTTTATGTAAAAAAATTGATTAATTGGATGCTGATGTGGAGGAAGGAGAAGTGAGCAAAGTTAACTTTATATATATAGATATATAAGATAATATAGATTATAATTCTTTTGAAAATAAAAGTTGAGAATTTATTTAGTATATATATGTATATATATATATATATATACTAGTATTTTTGAGGTACATTTTTGAAATAAGATCTTAACTTTTATTTTCAAAAGAATTATAATCTATGTCATTGCCCATATTTATACCAAACAATTTTACAATTAATTACTCTACTGTCTATATAAAAAAAAAGCACAATTAATTTTTTTTTAATAATTATTATATTAGAAATATCCATATAAAGGTCTAACTAGTTATATAAATATCCATATAATGTTCATAATTAAGAAACTATACATATATAACATAGATCATTAGAAATTTTTGTCAAGATTTAAAATTATGACTCTCCAATCATGTTTGTTTGTTTTTATTTTTTTTAATTGTTTTGAATCATCATATGATACATAAAGTTAACAAAGATCTAAAAAACAGTTTTCTGCATATATTGTGATTCAAATTTAATTAATATGAAAAGTGTGTGTTTAACATCTCACATCGATTAAAATATTTAGAGAATAATTTCGATTCATATAATAAATAAGATGGAAAGGAATCCAACTCTGGATAAGCATAAAATTTCACTCAATAAACATCCAAATTTAAAGTTTGTATATGGTTTAATTTGGTTTTTTACTTGAACTGTTTAATTTCACCGGGAGAAAGTTTCGATATTTAAAAAATATTTCAAAATAAATTATGAAAAGTTTCTTATATTATATAAAATTATAAAATTCAACAAAAAATAGTTTAAACTGAATTTAAATATTTAAATTTTGACCTGTTACTCAGTAAAAAAATTTAATTCAATAGCTATTATTTTTAAAAAATATATTACTAAAGCTTGAATATATCATAGATTGAACAATTTATATTTGTTTTTCTAAATTCAACTTATGCTATATCTGGAAATAAAACTATTTTTTAATTATAATCAATAATATGATAATTTATTTGTTTCACAAAGTAGACTCATATGTAAAGATGAGAGCTGAAGTATAATGATAATTAACAAATTAATATGGTAAGTCGATATCAAATAATTTTATTTGATTAATAATTTAATAAAATAAATTAATATGGTAAGTTAGATGATATGAAATAATTCTTTGGGATATTCTTAAGTGTATTCATATAGCCCACAGACTGACTAATTAATCTATAACTTTTTTTTGGTAACCAACTTATATTAATCTATAACCTATTTTGTAACCAACTTATAAATATTATATAGTCTACAAAAAAAGTTGTGTACTTCTGTAATATTATATATGGGATTTTTCCATCCCCATATTTTGCTTTTGATTTTAAACGTTGATTTGAAAGGATTAAAAGGTGTGAAGTATGTTGAAAACTTTTGGTTCAAATGCATAAGAACTCTTGGGTAGGTTAAATGAAGTTGCAAAATTTCCTAATGAATCTCTTACAATCCATCCAGATCTTCACGAGTGCATCCTAACCTTGAAAACATGCATCATGGTTACACTTGAACAAATCAATAGGAGGTGGATAAAGTGGTCATTTGGCGGCCGCAAATGCATTCGAATCAAAACTCATGTATTTTAATTCTCATAATTTCCTTTCACTCATTGTAAAACATATTCCTTAGCTATTTAAAATCATATATATATTACTTGAGGCATCACATCATGCTGCCTTGATGAAAAATTGATGGTGTTCAGATTCTGACTACGCATAAAGAAGAAGTCATGGATTTGTTAGTGTGCCTATTGTCTAATAAAAAGATGACCTGCCTGGCTTCTTCTTCACTTGGCGGCGTGGTGAATATATGGCAAGAGAATAGGAAAGAAGCCATCACATAGTGGAAGATTCGTGATGGTGAAATATAAGTTGTCAAGTTTGTAAAGTTTCAAGAACGACTAGGTTGAGCCACAATACGTTTTTTTTAAACCAGCTATTATTAACAAATGCAAGAAAAGATTTATATGTCGTGCATTTGAGCGATTGCTTTTCTCAAAATCATACAAGGATGAATTATTTCTCTAACTTTAGAGTCACTGAGTATAGCTTGAGTTTTGTCAAATATCAAGAGCGACCTGAATACAACACCATTGTCACAGGGGTAAGCCTTTTAAGTCTTTAACTTACATTTTCTTATTTTTCTTGCTTAGCAATCTTTGAAAGTGTTTGTCATGTCTTTCTCATAGGTACTTATGAACCATGAAATAAGAAAATGGGGCCAAGATCATGGAGATGGGTGGCTCATAAGTCAAAAACCGTGGATTTTCAAGCAAAAGCTCGTCTTGACAAGTTTCGCTGAGGAATTAGTTAAAAATGCTTTCTTCAACCAGTTCATGCCACTCTTCCATCAGAATCTGTTTATATTGGCAAATGCAAGAAGTATGGATTTTTATGCTGTGCATTTGAATTATGGTTCTTCTCCAAATGAGACAAGGATGGATTATGTGTCCAAGTTTAGCGTCCCAGAGCTTGTCTTAAGCTTTGTTGGGAAGTTGATTCCCCCGAAGAACCCTTGGTGAAGATATATTGTATGCATAAAGAATCAGTCAAACAGTGTACACTTCCAGATTTAAGACGAGTTCAGACTGCTTATGATTTACTACCAAGAGCAGTTGTGAGTGCTTCATCAGCCTCTACATTAGCCTCTACATCAACATCTACATCAGTCTTCCGTCCTGAGCTTGATCACATTGTTGCGAGGGAGATTCGTGATTCATTTACACCGAGTGGTAAGGGCAGAGAAGCAATAAAAGAGTGTCTCTATTAATAAATTTAAATTTGTAAAACATTTGGTTTTATCTATTCATAATAGTAATTTTAGCACACGTAACACTTTAGTAATAAATATATATTAATTGTTTATTTCAGAGACATAGTCTATTGTAGAATTGATGCATAACACACAACCTCTAATAGTTATCAAAGTTACAATAATAATTAGATTCTTAGGAAATCTTGTTTTTAAATACATGCATTTGGAGAACATTCCAATGGAATTTTAATGCATTGGAGTCTTTTTTTGCTTTATACAAAAAGACACGAGAGAATGATAAATCGATTACATTGCTCAAAGCTCTCAAAAGTCGAGCTTAGAAAGAGATTTCAATATTTAAGAGTGCATGGTGAGTACATGATAACGCTATTAATGTAACTGTTTCTAACCAAATCCACAATTAGGGTTATTTTTTTGTGTGTTTTTATTGATATGATAACTATATAAGATTTGAAAATGTAATTTGTGGATCTCATCTACAAATTTACTGCTTTAAACATACAATTGTTCAGAATAATAAGGCTTACCCTCAATATTTTAGAGAGTTATTGATTATTGAATATTAATAAATTCGAAAATTCGAAAAACTCACTTACTATTGGATTATTGATAGAAAATTCCAAGTCAAAATCATGTATTTTAGATATAGAAGTTGAAAATTTAGAAATTCGGTGTGTTAGTGTTTAGTGATCTCTCATTGGGTTTGGAAATTCGGTGTGTTAGTGTTTAATGTTTAGATCAGTATATTAAATATAAGAGGGTCTTACTCTTTTGTGTATTTTAGTTCATTTAAAAATTGGTTATGATTGAAAATATTTAATACTAGGATTTACCCCGTTGTACACCATGGGACAAATACTTTTTTTACTTATATATATATTTATGATTTTGTGTTATAAAATGATTGATTTCTTTGATTTTTAATATAGATGTTGCAGTGTTATAGATTTTGATTTATTTACAATAAAAAGTTATAATTGTGTATTTTTAGATTTGAAAGAACTATAAGTACTATATGTGTATTTTTAGTATAATAAAACTCAGATTTGCTAAAATAATGTATGAGTAAAATACATTTATATCTGTAAATATATTTATCTTCTAAGACTTAATACAACTCATTACCCAAATTATGTGAGTTAAATTGAGGGTATTAACAAAATAAATAATGACGATTTACAAATTATGCTCTATAATATTTTATGTTTATTCTAAAAATCTGTTACATCATATAATCCCGTTTTATGATAGTTTAAACTATTATATATTCGATTTTGTTACCAATGAAACTGACTTTAAAAAAAACGGAAAATAATATTTACAAAAAATTAAAATAAAATAAATTGAAGAAACAAAATTTATACAAAATTGATTCATAATTCCGTTAGTTGCATGAAAATATCAAAAACCTATTCAATAAACATACCCCACAAAATACACAACAATCTCTATCTCTAATCACTATACCAAAAAATATAAATTGTTTCTCTATCATACAACTAATGAAAAGAACTCTAGATTATAAATATTAAAATCTATTAAACTCACAGTTTGTTCAAAAAAAAAAAACAGTCTATTAAACTTACTTTGAATCTCTTAATACTAAAGTTTGTTGGCTTGTTGTTCAACTCTAGCATTTGCATCTCCCATTATTAACGATTTAGTCAAGCACATCTACAAAAAAGAAACAAAATTATTTAGTTTATAGTATAGCAAAAATAAAAATCTATATATTACCATTGTAGATGCCAGTATAATTAGTGTACAAAATTCTTACCATTGGACATTTTGGGTCTCTATTCACACTTTATTTATAGATTTTTTTGGGTGATGATAGAATTTGGTGTGATATCAAATTGAATATTTAGTCTGTAGACAATGAATACTCTATTAAAATGTCGTGTAGGTGTACTAATTAGTTTTTATTACTGTATTTTGGCATTTTATGAATATTTAATAAAGAAAATATAGATATTGTTGACAAAAAAATATAGATATTATTTTGATTAATGGCATTATATTAGCACTAAATCATCATTTTTTTCTTCCTTATCTATAAAAACCCCATCATAACCAGATTTCTAGCTTAAAAACTATATAATTGTTATATGATTTCGTGGATTCCGATTGAATACTTTGCAAATCTGGAATTCATGTCTTCCCTTATTTATAGAAGGCACATTAACAAAACGAACTGATCTACCTTATTTATAGGACGCACATTAATTCTTATATCATACTTATACTACTAACAGGTTTCCTTATATGTAGGACGATTTTAAAGTTTACATTTAATGTGAATTTTTCATTGCATTACTTTACAAAAAAAAGAATATAGTAACGAAAGAGAAGATTAAGGAAGATCCACAAAAATAATTTCGGGTTATACATTCCAATTTTTACTCGGTCTGTAGAGAATATTTAGAAAAGATCCGATTAGTGTAATCGGTTTAGATTTTTCTAAAAAAACCCGACCCGTGAGACAAAAAATGGGACACAAATTTGTACTCCAAAAATGTTAAGATAGATACTGATCTAAACATTCAATATGTGGATTTCAACTATTTTGGTGAATCCGTTCAAAATAACATGATTCTTCCTCAAATTTAAGCATTTTTATTCAAAATTTGAAAGTCTTTCAAAATATATTTAAATCTATTTTAATTATATTAATCCTTACATAAATCATAATTTTGACTCATATTTACAAATTCTGAAAATAATACCATATCATATTGATCAGAAATTTAAAATTAATGTTCCAATTAACTTGGATTTCCAAATCAATAAATTTAAACCCTCACTAAGTTTTTTTTTTTTTTTTTTTATTACAAATGTTCAAATCTGAAGGTATATATTTATTATTTCAAATCCTACATAGATTTCTAAATCATTAAAAGCCATAAAAGCATAAACCAATAACAAACATTTTTGCTTTTGTATTTTTAACTTGAAGTCTTTCAAAATCTATTAAAATTTACTCATGACGTAAATAATCACCAAAAAAAACTTATGTCGTAAATCATGTGAAAATGAATAACACTACTTTCAAACCAGTGTTCTAAAAAATGTTCTAGACATTCACCCCCGTTTAGGTGCTAGGCGCTCTAGCAAAGCCTAGGTACTTCGACTGCGTCAAATCGTATAAACATCGTACCAATGTGTTTGAATCTTATCTACCAGTGCAAATCTTCAATATTTATTTTTTAAAACATGTCTGACTTGTCCAGTGCCGTGCCCAGGTTTATCGGGGCTTAAGGCAAGCTTAAAAAATTGGAGGCCATATTAATATTTTTAAAAATCAATCAAATATTAAAAAATAAAAATTAGAATTAAATAAATATTTCAAATTCAAAATTATTGAAATTATTCGTAAACAAAAATAAAATAATCTAAAAACATTAAGACATAATCGCTTTTCCTTCTGTTTCAGTAAACTTTTCTACTAACTTTTCGTGATCATTCTTCCTTCTGTTTCACAAGCTTACTCGATTCTTGTAAGGGTATTGTTTTCTCTTTTGCATATTTTTAAAAAATATATATATATATATATATATTTCAAAGAAGCAGTACATAGGTTGTTTAGGTTATAACAAAACTCCTAAAACCATAATAATACACCATAATTTTCAGAACTGAAGGTAAAATAAACTATATATTTTGGGGGCCTGAGGCAAATGCCTTTTTTCTTACCTCATAGGCACGGCCCTGGACTTGTCCCGATCCAACAACCATTATTCAGAGTTGGGCTTATTCTGGTATGGTCAATTTAATGGAAAAAGAATTGAGCTTCATGGAAATCTTCGGATGCTCTACAGGGATTGGGGTGGTGGTGGTGGTTTTGTAATGGTTGATGGTTCATGGAAATCTTCGGATGCTCTAGAGGGATTGGGGTGGTGGTTTTGTAATGGAGACGATGTGACGATTCTCTTGGGAGCCCGGAGTCAGAGACGTGGCCTTACTCCCTTACATGCGGAACTTCAAGCTTTGATCTGGGCCATGGAGTCTATGTTGGCGGCGAGAGTGGACTGTCAAGCCTTTGAGACGGATTGTGCAGAATTACTCACGATGGTGCAGAAGCCCGAAGATTGGCCCGCCTTTTCGTTTCTACTGGAGGACTTTTCCATTCTCAGATCATCCTTCCCTTCCTTCACTCTGGATAGGATCCCTCGTGAATCCAACGTGAGAGCAGATTGTTTAGCTAGGTCTTCTAGGATTTTAGATTCCGAAATTTCTTTTGTAAACTCTTTCCCTCCGGTTTGGACAACCAACCTTGGAGTTCTCTTTTAATTTATTAATGTTTGGTTGAAAAAAAAAAAAAAAAAAAAGAATTGAGCTTCAACCAAATTTTACCGATAATCTTATAGATCCCCAAATCGGTACACTCTTGACCTTGAGGTTTCATTTTCATGTATGCACTTCCTCCTTTATGTAGATTTGTTTGATGCAGCATTCCTCTTTTATGGAGAGATCACTTACTATCCCATCTTCCTCTTTGAAGAAAACCTTCCCATCACTCTAGCTACCTTGTTTTGTCTCAAGCTTGGAAGCTGAGGTATCGATCATGTCTCCTAGCCATATTACTACGTTGTGTGGTGTGTCTTGTGCTTGTGAGATTCGCAGCTATGGAATCCTTTGAAACGTTACAAATTCAATTGGCAGTGACTAACTCTTCACTTCACAAGGTACTCGCGGATGTGTTACTTCTCTTTGGCTCGCATGCATGTGGCAAGTTGGTCAACACCTATTGTCTCATAGACCATTTGATCCCATCCTCAGTACTCAATTTTGCCTTCCTTATTGTTGTTGTTGTTTCAAATGCGTTTAGCTTTGTTGATTTAAATTTTTTGGTTATCTAAACTCTTCAGCTCTATAACCACTTCATCTACAAAATGGAAACAAAGCTTAAATAAAAATTTTATTTGAATGATTTGAATTATTTCTTTGTCTAGATTTTTTTTATGATTTAATATTTTTATTATTCTTATGCATATTTTGTATAGTATTTATCTATAATATCATATATAATAATTTATGTTGTGAATGGCTAAGAGCAAACCTATTGGTCATCCTCTGAAAATGAGATCTCAAACAATATTTTAATATTATAATATCATTTAATTTAAATTTTATTTGTTTTCTAAAGATCAACCAACCAAATGATGGCATTTAGCAAAAATAAGATTTGAGGGTGTCTTTAGGGGTCTCTGCAAAGACCTTATATCTTTCTCTTTCATCACTTTTTTATTACTTTTTGATTTTTTATTACTTTGATCCCCATCCCAGGATGACCAATAATCATGCTCTAAACAACCTATAATCTCCTAGATTTCGGTTAGGCGTCCTAGGTGGTAGACGTTGACACTTACCGCCTACTTAATACCTGACACTTTTTTTTAACATAAAACCAGAATATTTAAACTAGTATTCAAAAATCATAGAGCAAACGACATAAATTTTGACAGTACTTTTAAATCAGTAATCAAACGACGTATAATTTTATTTAGATTTCCAAATAAACTAAAATTAATAGTTAATTAGAATCTTGAAAACATTAAACCAACATAAATATTAAATTGAAGAGAACTAGTAGATATGTTTTCCCATCTATATAAGACAAATTGATCTATTACGTACCATTTCAATCGGGATTCTCTTTCACTTATAATTAATATCTACTCCTTCTGTCCCATAAAAATTGATGTTATGTGATTTTCTTTTGTCCCACAAAGTTTGATGTTTTACCATTTTAAATTAACTAATATTTAATTTTTGTAAACTTCAAAAAGTGATCATTAAGAAAACTCAATAGTCATTGGTTTATAAATATATAATACTTTTAATAAAAAACAATATTGTAAATAATCATTGTTTCTTAATTTGTGTGAAGTCCCTCAAACATCAATCTTTGAGGGACAGAGGGAGTATAAGATATGTTACTACATTATAGTAGTTCGCCCTAAAACCTTTTCTCCCAGGTCCGAATATCAAAGAGCCGTCACCACCAAAACTCACCAACACCGGTGGAGTCTTTGCTCGCCGGCGTCGGGGTATCTCGACCATAGTTTCCGCTTTGTTTTTTCTCTGCTTTCTTAGCTTTCTTTTTCACTTCTGTTTTCTCCTTTTGGTTCTCTTTTTACAACCGACGCAAACCCCCCTCAATCAACCAGATCCAGCTTCACTGCCGACGAAAATCAAGTCCCCTTGTCTCGTTAATCATCTATCCGGAATGGCAATCACCTCTGCAGATTTCTTTTCCCCAATGTCACCCGAGCCTTGGCAGGCGGAGACGGAGGCGACGGTTGGTGAGGAATCCTCCAGAGAAATGATTTTTCTCCACTTTTGAGACTACCGTCTTGAACACTTACCATTCCCTGAGCTTGGCAGCTTTGTATCTGCTTTCACCGGAGACGCAGAAGTTTCCTTCACTCTCCCTGGTCAGCCGCTGTACGTATCATCTCCTCCGGTTTTTCACAGCACTTTTTCTGTGGATGAACATAAAAACAAAGATCGGCATGTTAGCATTACAGAAGGATTTGCCCAAATTCCAAAAGCCCAAGTTCTATCTATCTAACCCTTTATTATCCTGTCGACTTTGTCTAGACTTTTTTGCTTTTCTCTGTGTTCGAAGACTGCGTCAGAGAACCCATTTAGTTAGGCTGTCTTGGATGTATAAAGGGTATGTTAGAACTATGGTGTTTACTCTGCTCATGACTTTGTCTGGTGAATCCCAAAACTGGTTTTAACAAAGGGGTGTCAACCCCCATCACCCACCATATTTCATGAAGCTCAGGTCTGTTGCTTCCTATTTCGTGTTTTGCCGATCACAATCTTTGTGTGGAATTCTTGATCACCATCTCCATGGCAGAGAGGATCCACCTGATTGGTCACGGTCTTACACTTATCCTTTGCAGCTGATAATCACATCATTGGTAAGCTCTACTGCTCACAACACCCTACTATCAACCTCTCGTTCGAAGCTCAAGCATGGTTTCTATCTATCAATATCTTACCTGTTTCATAATGTGTGTGGAATTCTTGATCACCATTTTCATGGCAGAGAGGATCCACCACTTATGATACGAATGTACACATGCTGCTTACGAACCCTGGTTTTAACTCCAATGATGAAATCTACCTCGCCTAAACCCTTGAAGTCTTATGGCTCTGCAACTCTGATGACACAGTACCGAGGATGTGATTTTGGTCTTAGAGGTTTCTCTATCAGCAATCACCCCTCAACAATTCCGGCCACTTGCTTTAAACACCACCGCTTCAAGCAACCCGATATCTTCACCTCCATCACCATCCGGACTTTTGTCCCCCAACTCCTTGCTCTGGCCTTGCTTCGGCTAGTGCTCTTCACCCAGACGAGTTTTTTGGCTCTACCTACCATTTCAACGGCACAATGTCTCTTGACTGTGACCAATTTTTCATATGTCGAACTCATCGACGACGACCATTCTTGCAACCTTAATGTCGCATGTATCCAACTGCTGATTAGCATTTGTTTCATAATTATCAAGGATTATTGCTTGATGTACTATCTATCCTTATTCATGCTTATGGTTTTGGGGAAAACCTTTGTATGTTGCTTTTTAAACTCTGAGATTCTATATCCTTTTCTTTTTATTGTTTCTGTTTGATTGAATAGAAACAGCCGTTTGTCCAAAAAAAAAAAGAAAAAAAAACATACCATTTCAATCGAAATTATATTGAGTACATTACTTCGGTGGAAAGTTTTGCAAGATAAATGAAATTAAGATGATCAAATTCCAAGGAAGAAAACAAGAGTTTAATATTTTTGTGTTCCTAGAAAATATTAGGTCTTTGTTCAAAAAAAAAAAAAAAATTTAGGTTGCTTGAAAAGGAAATATAGGCAACCTAAGATACTTTTTTGATAATGAAAGTGATGGCTTGCTATTCTTTTTGCTACTTATAGGCTGGAATATATATACTTAAAAGAATTTAGTGTTTTGTTTCTTCCTTTTCAGAATCTTTGGTGTAGTCGTGTAGAGAATCAGGCCGATGAATATCCCGAGTGACAAGGGTTGAAGACTTGAGGAGGTGGAATCGACCATTCTAAACTAATTGATAGTACGTACTTCGTAGTTTAACACGCTCACGTATATAGTAAGATTTGTTTATCTGAACCCGCTTAATTTTTAAAAGTTGTAACATTACAAAGTCCCACATCGGTTGGGATAAAGATCTTTGGACTCTAATAGTCTCTCTCGAGATATGAGTGGAAAACAGTCCAAAACGGAAACTGTTCGAACCCAATATTTCAGAAATACCAACAACAAGACATACCATTTATATGGGCCACATAGATGAAAAACAATTTCTTTGTGGGAAATTGCTTGTTGGGCCTAACCATGGACTATGATACTATATTAGGAATGTGACCTAACTAATCCTAAAAGCTAGCTCAAGGGAGAAGGATTGCCACATCCTTTATATATATTGACCAAAGATTTTTATCCCAACCGATGTGGGACTTTGGACTCTAATAGCCCCTCTCAAGATGTGGGTGGGAAACGGTCCAACACGAAAACTATCCGAACTCAACATCTCGGAATATCACAACAAGACATGCCACTTATATGGGCCACATTGGTGGAAAACCATTTCTTTGTGGGAAATTGCTTGTTGGACCGTTTCCCACCCACATCTAGAGAAAGGCTATCAGAGTCCAAATCTCACATCGGTTGGAATAAAGATCTTTGGACAATATATAAAAGATGTGGTAATCCTTTTTCCTTGAGCTAGATTTTGGGATTAGTTAGCCTTGTCCTTGAATTCTAAAGAGACAGGCCCTGAAACCTAGTGGATGAGTCACAAAAGTGATCAGAGCGCTATTGATGGATCGTTAATTAGCGGGGTTCTCTACTTCTTTTCCTTTCCGGGGTTTTCGCATGCTTTTTTAACAGGTTCCTTGTTTCTTTTTCTTTTTTTAATTGTTTTGGTTCATAATCGTTGCGTATTGTCCCACATCGTCAAGCAGCAAAACATACAATTTATATACATTTGATATCTGATACATGGCGCCATAGGCCCATTCGATATTGGCTCTATTTTTTAGGGAGAGAGTCCATTATGGGCTATGGCAGTTCACTGTCCGGAACTTTTGAGCATCGCCTATGTACCCCACTATAAACAGCTTAAAACTTTTGGCTCAAGATTTCTTTTATTCTATCTGATAGAGCTTCTTCTTTCTTTTTCCTGCAAGAAAAAGACAAGAAGAGTACACGTTATTATGTTTACAAAGAGAAAACAAACATTTGTCTCCAGCCTTTGTTATTGTTTCAAACATGATGTTGTATTTTGTGTACAGACGCAAATGCTAGAGAGACCTTCCACCGTTACTTTTGTTCTGTTTATGAAGAAGAGCCCATATAGCGGTCTGCCAGGTTCCTTTAAGAGAATAATATGCATTGTTAAATGTTGATGAAAATGTTTTCAAGATCATAGGATCAAGAATCACGATTATCCCTCATTGAGAACAGAGCAAAACGAGCAATGGTCAGGACTTGACTTGAACAGGATTAGTTCTATTGTAATCGAACCTCTGATTCCTTGATTTGTGAGGTGACAGGCCCTTAATCCTGTTTGATAAACCAGGTTCCTTTTTTACCCAAAAAGACTAGACTGTGATTTGTAATTTTTGTATTTGTTGATGATGCCTAGACTTAAAATGGCCAGCCATACCATGTCACAATATCCATTATGACTGATTGGAACAAAGAAACTAGAGGGCTATATATCTAATATAAACCCAATGTTATTATATACTAGCAATTGATCCGCGCTACGCGCGGTAGTTAGATTAAGGTGTATTCTGAATTTTGTTATGTATTTTTTTTTTGTTACGTTTGTTGTTGTATTTGATTTTGGTTGCTTATGTTGTTTTGTTGGATATTTTATATACAAATAGGTTTTGCATGTATAATTTAGTATGCTGTTTTTCCTAAAAAAAATTGAGATCATTTTGTGTGTTTTTTTGGTTTTTCATATTTTTCAAGAAAATGCTAGAAATCTCTAAAACTCAGGAGAATCGCTTTCTCTCTTCTTTTTCTCTTTTCTTTCACGCATTAGGACATCATGCATTATGACCAAAAAATATATATATATATATATAATGGTAGCTGAAATTAATTTAAATCTATATATATCTATCAAATAGTTGCAAACTAAAATGAAAGAGAGAAATACATAAGTTTTAAATATAATTGCAGTTACTGAATCTATGCATGCCATTTTTTATAACTGTTTCAAATGGTTTTTTTCCTTTTTTATTATAATGTCTACTGATTCTGTTAGTTTAAAGTGAATGCATTGACTAAGCTTATGCATGCCATTTTTAAACAGTAAAAGTTGGTTTTGTCATTTTAAATTTTAACGTTTTCTCACTTTTGTATTTATTAGTAACAAAACGTTGTAACGCTTATTATCCGGTTTTTGCCTATAAAAGAAAGCAATATATGTCATTTGTGAAGATCTCTTCTTCAGATTTTTTTCCCGAAAATATTTATAACATTTTTCACGAGAAATGGGTGAATATGATAGAGTCAAAGATCTACATTCATGGAGATCTGGCTGGAAGATTCAAGTGAAGGTGTTAAGGAAGTGGAGGAAAGTTACTCAGGATGATGTCACAATTCAACTAATTATGTGTGATGCATTTGTAATTATATAGATATTTACCTGTTAATATCATTTAGATTAGTTTAACAATTAGCAACATATGTTTCAGTAATTGTTTTTTGTTCATTTGATATAGGGTGACAAGCTCAGCAACAGAGACCTTCTTGCCGCATTGAACCCATTTTTGGTGTTCTGGGTATACACTTGATTTAGGGTCTCCTAAAGGACTGATTTTGGAGTAAAGTGTCGTCTTTTTAACTCTGTTGGTGTAGTAGTAACTGCTGGCTATCCAATTCGCCGGTAATTGCCTCAGTATATTTATTGATTTTGGCGACAGAGACGACGAAACCTCTCTGAAAGCTTGGAAATTTATTTACAAAATGAAAATAAAACATAAAGGTCTGCAGTTCAATCTTAGCAGCGACATGTTTTAATTGTTTTTTGAAGGGTTATGACTTATGATATGAGTGACAATTGCAACTTAAAAGCTAAAACCTTTGATAAAGATTTGCAATACTTGTTCCTTCTTCTTTCCTATGTGGTTCTACATCAAACTCAACAATGGAGTCAATCTCCTATTGGGTATACAAAGGAGAAGGCTTTCTCGTGGATATGGATCTTCTTCTATGGGAAAGTTTGATCTTTACAAAAGGATCTCATCTCTCGGAGATCTTAAGATTTCAATTGTTCCTGTACTTGACGAATGGCGTGGAGAAGGGACCTACACCAGTAAAGAAGACCTTCGTGGAATGATTAATAAGTTGATGAAGTACAAACGATTTGGTCATGCTCCTGAGGTTTTTTTTTCTACTTCATTTCTCAAAAACATTTTAAGAGATTGGTTTATATAACAGAAGGATATATATAGATTTAAGGAAGAAGTAGTGGACTGTCCATTAACTCAGAGAAGATGGAAGATCAAAGGGTGAAATGCCATGAATCGTGAGTTAATAAGAAGAGCAACCGGTGGAGATGGAGCGTCGTCGACGGCGCGGAGAAGAGGCAAAAATAGGTTAAATCCATAGAATAGAAAAACATGTGGGCCTGAATTTTCTCTGCAAAAATTTGGGCCAAGTCCAATCCGAAAAACCCAAAATATTTAAGAAGTAATGCTGAGTTGGCTTCACCAGAAGAGAGAAAAAGACAACTTTATATATATAGATATACACACTAGAAAATCATCAACCATTATTCAAAACGTAATTATGTGTTAACGGGAATAAGTGCTATCCTTTTTACAAGAGCTAACAGTACAAAGTCCCTTTTTATATACATACACATGAAACCATACAACCGAGAGCTACGGTTTCAGACAGTTCAGAATATAGCTTGAAAGTTTATGCCTTCTTTTAATACAATGCTACCGGTTTTTCTCTACATGATCCTCCCATTTACATTTACATTTAAATCTACATCAATCTTCTTTCCACCCATTGAACCAATGTCAACAAGTAGGTCCTCTGTGTTAAACTAGCATCTCGTACTCCCGCTTTGATTGTGAAATGCCAGGCTCATGTTCGGGTTGTGTTGCAGCCATGGCCATAAATTCTCTAATTATCAGATGACTTTCTACGTCCCACCCCCTCTCCCTCCAGTTATTTTGAGTTTATTGATCCTGATAGCAACTTCAGCTTCTTCACAAATTCAGTTGCTTCGAGCTCGATCTCTCTGTTGTTTCATTTTCCTCTTACTCGCCAGCCTCTCAAACAAATCTTTGAACTTTGGGCAAAGTAAGATTTAGAAACACTTAAAGTATATACAGATCTCAACATTCAATATGTAGATCTCAACTAGTAATAACAAGATTCTTCCTCAATTTTCATCATTGGTACTTTTAGTTTAAAGAACATTCCAAATTCATTACAATTTAGTGTGGAATCAATTAATCCTCGAATCGTAGTTGTAAATAACAAGCTTTTTTTTGGAATTCCTTAACCTCCATGGCCGCAGGCCTCATGCAAGGGAGGACCCACCTGCTCTGTTACGGTTTGTTACTCACCAAATGCGATCCCCAATTATAACTTTCAAAAGTTATGAGGTATGTGCACTTTACTAGATTGCTTTTTGAACTTGTCTCTCACTCGACCCTTAGATGGTGTGAATGTGGCCACGACCTTGCTTTGGTAATGAAGAATAGTCTGAATAAGAACTCCTTCACAAAGCTTATTTACCCAGCCTCGTCAATAAAAGGTGATGATGTTCTAGCTAAGCATTGGTCTTGTGGTTGCTCATGTTTAATCCTGCAAACCTATCCCTTTATGGAGAAATCATTCCCGCCAATCCTTACAGGTACTTGGAACCCACCTACACCCTTAGCCTCCCTCATGGAGCAACTTATCAACAGCTCCTTGGCGTCATGCTCACGAGCTAATTGTGACCACTTGTTGGTCGGGGATCTCTCGAAGCTTGTCTTTAATCTAGAATCCTACAAGACATCAAAAGATCTTCCCTCCATTGCAAGCCCTCAAAGTTATGCATCTTGTTGGAAGACTCATGTAGTCTCTATCTTTCCCTTTCATCTACTCCTTTGCTCTTAAGCTGTATGAACAATCCTCTTTTGAGGTTCTAGTTTAATGAAATGTTTTGACAAAAGAAAATAACAATTAATTTAAGTAATCATATATATATATATAAGCGCGTACATCTGCGCATCATATTTTGTTTGTAAACTTTTTTCCTTCACATTGGCTCTTTTGAGCTGATCTATTTGTTGGCAAAAAAAAAAATAATGTTTCTCTCTCTCTTTATTGGTCTATTTGTCATTGTAACTTAAATTTTTAAGAAAATATTACTATTTAAACCACAAATAAAACACATCAATTATGTACATGTAACTTACACTTTAATATATATAACTGAAATCATATAAATTATGCATTAACCATATTTCTCCACTCAGTTTATTCAAACACACTATAGAATCATTCTCTCATCCTCTTCCACTATATGATCATCATCTTATAAGTTTTCATAACATTAATTAAAAAATCATATGTTGTCATATGGGTTAAAAATCAACAATGACATCATTGTAAGAGTTTTCTAATAAATTTATTTTATTAATTATTATAATTAACTAACCTTGTTGTCAATTTTATTTTATTTCAAACCTTTACTAGATTGTACTTTTTCTTTTGTTTTCGTATTTTTATTTAAATTCACATATATAAAAAAAATTTGATGGCTATAAGAAAACTTTCAATTTTGTTTGTGGATATTTTAAAAAATATCAATTCCAATTACCACACAACAAGTGAATAAAATTTACTTAGGATGTTTGATTATTTTCTAACATATTCATGTATTTTTTTCAATTATACAATATATATTTTAATATCTATTTTATCAAATATATTTTTCTTACATCTCTCTTATCTGAAATAATATTTTCAAACTTTATTTTGATATATATATATATATATATTGTTACATTTTTTGATCCAATATAGATAGTTATATAAATATTGTTATGATATTTATTTTAATGTAATATTTGAGGTGTAAGTATTTTTTGGAAACAAAAAGAACTTAAATTAAAAAAGTTGTCTTTGAGATTTAAACAATATGAAAGAATATGTTGCATTAATGGAATGAAATATAGAAAATAATATTATTTACACAAACAATTCATTTAATTAAATAATGAAATCTAGCAATATAATTTAAGTTGATGAATGAAATTAAAAAATGAAAATGAAGTTTGTTTTTTGAACAATCTTTAGATTAAAGTTCATATCATTTTATAATTAAACAAATAAAGTTTGTCACTTACAAAATAATATGAATTTGAAATATTCTTTGAGTTTATATTAAAACATTATAAAAGTACAATACTTTCATTCTTTCATTGTTATTTCTAATGATAACATTCAAAATGCATTCCTCGGAAGTTATCCCTAAGTCACACAAAGATCGCCCAGCAACATGTTACTTGATTGTCAACAATGTTTGAATATGCGACACAAATTACCTTCAATTTGGTGGAGGAATGCATTCCACATCTCCCACTCTCAAAGAACAATATATCTAATTTCATCATCCTAACATCAAATAGAGAAAATAAATTGAAGAAGTTGTTTTGTAATATCAGATATGCGTATTTTCTAAGGATATATGAATTGTGACCTGAAATGAAAGTTTTCCCCATATTGACATACTATACATTTGAACTATTCTGTATGAGTTTATATTAGTAAACCAAAGTAAATGTTTGAATATTATAGAAATACATTACTTTCATTGTTATTTCTAGTGATATTTTGCCATTTCAAGTGGAAAAATTATACAAAGAGTAAAAATTTCATCTTCTTACACGACTACAATTTTTTTATAATACTAAAACTGTCTAATAAATTTTTTAATAAACCATGTTATAAAAAAAACTTATGCAATAAGCCACATACACCTAGTGTTTATAAATTATGGAAAGAGTACCATATAATTTTGATAAGAAAAATGCTCCAATAACATGGTTTTTTACTTGGATTTTCAAATCAATGTATATTAACATTTTGAACTACGTTTCATAAACAAACCATTCTTTTGTAAACTCTTTACATTGAATGCAATTAATATTTTCATGTATTCAAACAATTTTACTATTAATTCTCTCTACTATCCATATAACCAAACATAATAAAAATATTTAGCATTAATTATAAAATTAAATGTTCATATAAGATTTAAAATTATGATTCCCCTATTATCTTTGTTGATTATTTTTTAAAAAAAATTTGAATCATCATATAATAGACAAGTTCATAAAAATTTAATTTTTTTTTTTTTCATATTTTGTGATTTGAATTTTTGGAAAAAGACATATATTACTCAATTAATGGAAAAGAGTGTATGGTGAAACAAGATTGAATCAATATTAATAAAAACATAAAATATCACTAACTCCACGATTAAATACAGATATAAATCTTCATTTTACTATTTGTAACACCATCAGTATTAGACATGTTGAATCAAACTGATTTAGTTCAGATTATGTCAAACAAAAATTGTCTCACATATACCGCATATTAAATCATTGTTAAAATTCATAAGACAATACGCTATATAAAAAAAGGGTCAGTTTCATCAATTAGTTTGTGTTAAAAATTTGAATGATACTAATATGAGTTACTTAATTATAATTGATACAAAATTATAATTTAACATTATTTTTTAAAAAACACTTTAAATAACAAATACATAAATGATTATTATTATTATTAAACGGGCCTATAGCTCAGTGGTAGAGCATTCGACTGCAGATCGAGAGGTCACCGGTTCGAACCCGGTTGAGCCCTTTTTTATATATCTTTGTAAAGAAATATGCTACGAAACCCTTTGATTCACCAAGTGGCTTCCTCTCATCAATTAACCCGTGAATGATTTTAATTGCTGTGTTTAACTTTGTTAACAAGGTCACGGGATCTTGTTTTTCATATTCCCTTCCTCACCAACCCAGATAGTCCTAAAAAAATAACTACATACCCCTGAAGTTGAAAAAAAAACAATATACGAATGATGTTTCCCAATAATGTTCCTAATATAATAGCTCAACTAGTTATTTGCATAGCTCAACTCTAAAATAAATAAATGGAAATCTAGCACATTATTGGTTTTCAACCCCACGGGTCATAGTTAACTATTTGTCCTTATGTATAGGAACGTTTCGTGTATTATGCTAATATACATATTATAGTTTGTATATAATATAATATAAATAGTATCCTATTAAAATACTTAGTCAGTTAAGTCTATTCCGAAGATATCTTGTTTAAATATTTGCTAACATACAGATGCACTCTAATGCTGGCAGTTATAGGATTATCCAGAAGAGAAAAGTAATACGAAAGCAAGAGAACAAAAGGTACAAATTAAAGAAAATGAAGTTTCAAAGGATGAGAGGATAATGTTGATGTAAGAAATCGACAATATAAATAATAAGAGTAAAATGGGATGGATCGGATCTGGTCCTTTTATTTAACGTAAAATTTGCAGAAGGGTTTACAGGAAAATGGCGATTACAGAGCTAAATGCAGTTAATATGAAAATAATTGCTTTTCTCTCTCTAATTGCCCAGAATTTCGGATCCCCTTTTCTGACCACGATGTCAGGTATTTATAGTGGGACCTTGACCTAGGGTTTTTCCTGTCTTCGGGCAAAATGACAATTTTGCCCTTGCGGCCTGTTGGGCCTGATCCAAGACTTTTGGCCCAAAATCTCTTCAGAATCTTCTGTTTGGGCTTTAGGAATGTTGGGGGAAAAGCCCATATCCAACAATGGTCCCCCCCTTAGTCTGATGTGCGATGGATTGCTTGAGCCCGTCGGTTACAGTTATGCATTTCTAGATCCGTTTTGCAGAAGGAACAGAAGGTTTTTAAGAGCTTTCTCGCCTTCCGGAGGGTTCCGGGATGAATAGTGTGTTGCACACGTTTTTCGAGGTATCCGGGAGATTCCGAGATGAACAGTGCGTCGGGCACGTTTTTCGAGGTATCCGGGAGATTCCGGGATGAACAGTGCGTCGGACACGTTTTTCGAGGTCCGGTGGGCTTTAAACGGGAGCTTTCTGTATTCTGCACGTTTCCCAAAGCGCAGGAAATGGAGACAACTTAGAAACTAGGGTTTTCTCGGTCAACGTGCTGGTCCCCCATATATATATGTCTCCTTGACCTAAAATTTTTTTTTCCTAACTTTCAACTCTCTTCCTTTCAAGGTAAATTTCTTCTTCTCCTTCCCTTATCTCTTAGATTTTTATTATTATTTTTCTTCTTTGATTCCTTGACACCACCGGCCATGGTCTCGATGCCGACCACGCCGTGCTGCCAGCCCGCCGTTTTCCTGCCGCTGGATACGGTCAGTTTGCTCCGCCGCCAGATCCAGGTCGAGCTTCCCTTGCTCAGTTCTTCCGCAGGATCGCTCTCGCCGCCGACCATGTTGCTGTTGTCTCGCCGTTGTTTCCCTAGAACCGAACTCGCGCCGTTTTGCCGGATTTGGCCGGGACCGTGAGGCGTCCCGGCCTTGCCTTTTCTTGCCGCCAAACACGCCGTTTGATGCTGCTTCCGTGCCGCCTACCACGCCGTGCCGTACCGCCGGACCTGGCCGGGACCGTGAGGCGTCCCGGCCACCGCCATCGCACCTTGGTGCCATCGCTCCCTGCTGCGGTGAGAAGTCCCGAACGAGGTTGTGTGCGAGGTTGATCGGGTCATTGCGCCACGCGGATGCGAGTTTATACGGCGCAGTGGCGCTGCGAACGAATGTTAGCGAGATGAGCTTCGTTCGGAGCACTGGCGAGGTGCCCATGTCCAGAGGCGAGCTGACGCGTTTCTCGATGTGTACATGCTTGAGAATTTTGTAGAACGGTGTGGCAGTTTGATGTTTCCGGGGCAAAGTGGCAAGATAGTACGATAAGGTCGAGATGTTGCGACAATCTCTTCGAACTAGCGAGGTGGACCTTTTGCGGGAGAGAGTTCGACGAGGTCATGGTGTCGTCGATACTGAGCGAGATCAAGGTTTTGTGTGGTGAGGCCGAGATTCTTGCTGGTGAGGTCGCTATATCGGCGCGAGGTCGAGGAGGGGTTCCGTACGAGAATTGGCGAGCCGAAGATCTTTGATGATGAAGTGGTTCGTGGCGTTAGAGCGTGCTCGCGGGATGATGTGTCGAGTTAGCTGGTGGTGAGCTCGTGTGTGTCTCCGCGAGATGGGTGTTGTGATATTGATTTCTCGAGGTCAATATGACGAGCTCCGTACGGCTGACGAGATTGACGTTGCTGTAAGTTCCTTGTTGCGGACTAAGAGATTGATGAGCTGGAACTAGAGCAGTGCGGAAGTTGAGACTTTAGCGCGATCGAGTTTGAGGCCAAGAGAATGTTGCTGCGATATGCTAGGTTCCTTTAGCGCAGGGTTGCGGAGACGTGATGGGTGAGTTCGCGACGCAGCAGGGTGATGGTTACAAGATCTTGGAGAGCTCCTCGCATCTGCGTACTGGATCACTGGCGATGCCGCACACGATGAAGTGAGGAGATCGATGTTCCCGTAATTAATTAGCGAGATGGTATGATGAGACCAAGGTGTTGGCGAGCTCGATTTGACGAGACTGGGGTCTTGCGCGATGGAGCTTGCAGGTTTGGGCACGAGAAAATGCTAATGTGCGTGTTTGAGGTGGTGAGATCTGCGTGTTGAGTTTCGTACGAAGCTGGCGAGATGGAAATGTTGGCGAGGTGGAAATGTTGGCAAGCTCGCACAAGCGTTACGGGATCGGGATTGATGAGCTCGCGCAAAAGATTGCATAGGAAACCACGGTTTGCTCGACTTTGGCGAGATCAAGGTCATGCTTCGGGGGTTGGTGTCTGTTCGTATTGGGAATTCGGCGAGGTGGAACCCTTCGGAGGCGAGGTGGGATTGGCGAGCTCGCGCACGGTCAAGTGGCGAGTTCAACATTGGCGAGGTCGCGTCCTTTCCATATGAAAACTTGGCGAAGCGAGGCTGTGAAGTTGGGAATAAGACACTATCCATATTGCGGTGAAGTTGATACGCGTAGTTGGCAGTTCGTGGTGCGCAGTACGCAGTACGTGGTTCACTCGGGTGTGATCGTTCTTATCCGGACTTTGTGGTGCTTTCGAGATATCTTTACTCCCGTACTGACTGGTTGCTTCGTTGGTTTTGCCAGGGCGCCATGGCTTCGGGAGATGACTTCTTTGGCGATATTCCGGAAGAGCTTGAAGACCAGTATTGTGAGCCGGAGAGGGACATTGACGGAACAGGAAGGGAATTCCCTTGGTGGGAACTATCTGAAGAAAACGGTGTTGTGACGGATTTGGCGGATTTCTCGGTAGAAGATGTTCGGGAGCTCGAAGTAATGTTCCCAACGGGTGACCAGGCGCTCAGCCTGATTCCTCTTCCCTCAGGTCGGCGTCGTGGGAAGGTTCTCCCGTACGAAGAACGGATTGTTGCAGCACATTCTCCTAGGTCACTAGTCGCTGGTCTAGCCTTTGGTGATGGAGTCCCGAGACCTCGCAGAGATCGTACGAGAAATAAGGAGCGCGCTTCCTATGATGCCGGGAGTACCTTATGCGACGAGAGTTCCATAGCCCGCGTCCTTGATCTCTTCCAGATGTCGAACGGTCTGAACTTCGTATTGCCGAGTGTAGACGCGCGCCCGTGGGATTGCCTGGAAGGTAACATCTGTGTTTACGTGGACTATTTTACCGAATGCGGCCTGTGGTTTCCTATCCCGGAGCTTCTTACGAGCTTTTGTGCACGTCGGAAGATTGCGTTCTCGCAACTGTCGATTTCCTCCGTCCGCAATGCAGTGGGGCTTGCGATAATTGGTAACTATTTGGAAGTCAAGATGAGCGAGGACCTCTTCGAGTTGCTGACTCGTGTTTTACGTGACAGCTCGGGGCTCTGTGTTGTTTGTTGTGCGGCCAGTCTCACGATCATGAATGGCTAGAAGAGTCATATTCACGATTGGCGGATGCGGTTTTTCTTCGTGGAAATAAACAACACTTCGGTCGAAGATCCTAGCACTACCTGTCCTTCTACTTGGAACTTCACCCCCGGTAGCCGTTGCTGGGTTGGGTTCCTATCGTTTTGATGCTCCTATCTCTGTTTTCTGATCGTACGTTTTATCTTTGCAGAAAAATCATTATCTTCGGCTGCGTGCGATTCGGGCGTTTTTGAAAAAGGTGTTCCTTTCCTTTGGAGTAAGGCTTTGCGGTGGCCGAGGGTTTTCGAGACTTATGTATTTTCGTGACTAAAACGTCTATTTATCCTGCAGGTTCGCGGACTGGGTTGCAAATGGGGGACTGTCCGATGCCATGTTACGCTGATCTGTTCGATGCTGAGGAGGTGCCGGCTGTTGCTACCGAGATTGTGCCGAACGCTGAGACCGGCGCAGAGATTGTTGTTGTGGAGCTCGAGGATGGCGAGGTGCCTGCTCCCGAGGGGGAGACCGATCGCAGATCCCGTTCCGTTGAGGTTGCTGCTGCTCGCGGCGCAAAAAAGCCTTCTTCGGGGTCTCGTAGGAGTACTCCAGCAGTTGGTGGTGATCGTTCGAGGAAGAGATCACTACGCTCTAGTCCTCGGAGTGATGCTGGAGGCAGTTCTAGGCGTCATCATTACGTGGAAGATGGGCGTGGGGAATTCGACCCGCAGACGGAGAAAGGTCTTGCGGTTGACCACTCCTTCTCGTTCCGCTACGACGTGAAGGATCAAGCGTTCATTGGGAATGCGCGAGCTTGCGCGGACCTTGCCGGTAAGATTGACGGTGACTCCGTTCCGTTTCACGCCTCTAGTGATCCGACTTGTCAAGATTCTTACGAACAAGCTATTCGTCGACAGTTTCAGGTAAGTATTCGATCTTTCAGCTCGCCCCGATTTAGACTTTACTTAGTTATAATCAAATTATTCTGTTTGACTCTTTGGGCGATGAGCTTGACCAATCGTCTCGCTAGCGATTGTGAGGACAAGGTGCGTGCTGCTAGGAAGGAGGCCTCGCTTGCTCAGGACGCGCGTGTTGAGGCTGAGCGGTCAAGTAAGGATAACGCGGCGATGGTCAAGGAGATCACGGCCTCACTCAAGCAATCTCAGCGCAAGCTCGCCTCCGAGTCGGAGCGACTCAGGAAAGCGAGGGACGAGCGTGGAGAGGAGGAGCGCACCAAGGCTGCTAACGTGATCAGGGCGCGTGTGGAGCGTATTGATCGCCTTAGGAGGCATGTGATCGCAACACGCGAGAGACAGCCCCATTTACTGACTCTTAGCCAAGTGACCGGAACTAGGCAGTGTCTGGAGAAGTTGATCAGCAGGGGTTTTGCTATTCCCGAAGATAGGATGGCGCGTCTTGCTGCTGGTGAAGAGGAGTTCACGACGAAATCGAACGGGGTTGTGGTGCCACCGCTTCATGATGATGATCTCGAGCCGTTCCCGGAAGCTGCTGGCGGAGGTGCTGATGATGTCGTAAACGAGTGATGTCCTCGTATTATTGCTTGTTGTTGCTTTGGCATTTCTTTTGTTATTTCGTACTTAGTCGTTGATTGCTTATGTATTTTTCCTTCGGATATTTGCAAACTCGTTTGCTTTTGCTTTATAAGCTCGGTTATTTGCTTTATTGCACGAATGTCAATTATTGCCAAATTTTGTTCTCTCCATAGTGATGAAGTTGCTTTCGTTTTATCCTTTTTCGTTTCGGGGCATATTTTGCGGTGCAGGACGTCTCCTGGCTTATCCTGGATATGTTTTTCCCCGTAACTGCGAGAGTAGACAAGACGGACTTGTCGTACTAGTTAGGTGCGTTCAGTCGTGAGCGGCTTACCCTGTGGGTGCTGCAGGAATCGCGAGAGTGTGCGAGTCGGGGTCTTCGGCTTATTCACTCTGCGCCCTGCTAGCTTTGCGAGTTTGGGCTCGGCTTATAAGTCCTTACCAAAGTCAGGACGTGGATTATTTCACCACGGCACCCATGTGGAGCGCTTGCGAGTATGGACTCGGCTTTCATTCTTTACCGAAGTAAAGTATGGATTATTTCACCATTACATTCATGCGGAACGTAGAACTGTGCACCTGGCCAGGGCGTCAGCGTAGAAAACGAAGGATTTGTTCGAAAATTTTATTTTTTATTAGAATTATAGTTGGACCTCGTGAAAGGATGCCTACGTACCCTCGAGAGGGATCAAACCAATCGTAGTTCGTATTACAAGAATGCTCGGTGACGAGCTGTCGGGATGTCGAGGTTGAACTAATGATAGTAACGCTTAAGGTTGGCGGAGTTCCAGGATCGCGGGACTGGCGTGCCGTTCATTTTAAGAAGTTGATAGACACCTGGCTTGACGACCTTCGAGACTAAGTATGGACCTTCCCAATGTGCTCCAAGCTTTCCGGCATTCTTCTCGGCAGTGTTTTCGTAGACTTTGCGGAGGACGAGATCACCCTCGGCAAAGTAACGAGACTTGACCTTTTTGTTGTAAAATTTTGCCGCTGCTTGCTGGTAGTTCTGGATGCATAATAGTGCCTGGTCGCGTTCTTCTTCGAGTAAAGGTGGTCTGTCGCACAACATCTTGTTGTTCAGCTCCGGATCGTGGACTAGCATAGAGCGTCGAAGCGTCGGGATCCCGACTTCTGCTGGTGAGAGAGCCTCCATGCCGTATGCGAGCAAAAATAGAGTTCGTCCTGTGGATGTCCGCGGCGAGGTCCGGTGAGACCATAGAACGCCGTCGAGCTCATCTGCCCAGAGTCCTTTCTTTTCGTCGAGGCGTTTTTTGATTCCAGCGAGAATTGTCTTGTTGGTTACCTCTGCTTGTCCGTTGCCCTGCGGATATCGTGGAGTTGACTTGCTAAGGCGTATCCGCCAGCCAGCGCAAAATCCCTCAAACTGGAGTGAGATGAATTGCGGCCCGTTGTCGCATACAATTTCGTATGGGAGTCCGTGCCTACATATAATGTTTTTCCAGACAAAGTTCTGAACTTCTTTGGCTTCGAGAGAGGCGTACGACTCTGCTTCCACCCACTTAGTGAAATAGTCCGTCAGGATTAGAAGGTACTTCTTTTGGCGAGATGGTGTTAGTGGACCGACAATATCCATCGCCCATCGCATGAATGGATAGGGTGGTGACATTGTGCGGAGGAGTTTGGTCGGAGAGTGTATGAAGGGTGCATGACGCTGACATTTTTCGCACTTGCTTGCGAATGCAGTACAATCGGCAACCATGGTCGGCCAGAAATGGCCATTGCGACGAATTCGAAGTGCCAATGCTTTCCCCCCCGAGTGGTTACCTCCAGCGCCATCGTGGACCTCTCGCATGATGTCGTTGACGTCCTTTGTATTAACGCAGATAAGAATTGCGCCATTTGCCTCCCAACGAAATAAGCTACCATCCAACAGCGTGTAATGTGCGCTCTTGACGCGAAGACGTCTTGCTTCCCACTTGTCTTTTGGCATGATTCCATCCGCGATGAATGCTATAATCTCAGTTTGCCAATCTTCTTGTCTTTTGGAGGCGGGTGGCGCAGGTACGGTGGTAGCTGGAGCGGCTGGAGTGCTTGGATTCACAGCTATTGGGGCTGGAATAGGCGTGGTGGAAGTGCTCACGTTTGTGGCCGTTGAGGCTGATCTCGTGACTGCTAAGACGACTGCTGAGCTAGCACTTGGGTTTGCTGACGCTTCTGTCGAAAGGGCGATCTCAAGGAGTTGGACGTCAATACTTGGTTGATCAATGCATTCCACCGGAATCACTCGGCGGAGGTCTGGGTCCGATGTAGAGGCTAGTGTTGCAAGTGCGTCTGCTGGAGCATTGTCGCTACGTGGAATCTTGACGAGCTCAAAGAACTCGAACTGTTGTGAGAGGTCACGGACGACTTTCAGATAAGCGTCCATGCGAGCGTGTCTTGTTGCATAGTCTCCACTGAATTGGTGCGTGACCAGCTGTGAATCGCAGTAGGCTTGTATCTTTTTGACTCTGATTCCGTGCGCGAGACGTAATCCAGCGATTAGCGCTTCGTACTCAGCATCGTTGTTTGTGGCAGTGAAAGCAAGGCGGAATGACTGCTCTAAGCTTTCACCTGTTGGCGAGGTTAGGCGTACGCCTGCTCCCGAGCCCATTTTTGATGAAGCGCCGTCAACGTGAAGGGACCATATCTCGGGTGGAGGGGTGTCAGCTTCGAGTTCAGGAGAGAGTTCGACGAGAAAATCAGCGAGAACCTGTGACTTAGCGCATGTGCGATTCTTGTACTCGATGTCGTACTCGCTTAACTCAACTGCCCACTTCGCAAGGCGCCCTGACTGACTTGGGCTGTGAAGGATTGTTCTGAGCGGCTGGTTGGTCAGGACCTCGATGGTATGAGATTGGAAGTAAGGGCAGAGCTTGCGAGCTGAAATGACGACTGTGTATTCGAGCTTCTCAAGAGTTGGGTACCGAAGCTCTGCGCCATCGAGAGTCTTGCTGACATAAAAGATTGGATGTTGCTCTCCACGATCTTCTCTGACGAGCACACCACTTACAGCTGAACAGGAGATGGCGATGTAGAGATACAAAGTTTCTCCTTGATCGGGTTTTGCCAGGACTAGCGGGGATGACAAGTACTCCTTCAACTGCGTGAATGCTAGCTCACATTTCTCATCCCACTCAAAACGTTTGTTTCCGCGAAGAAGCTGATAAAATGGCAAACACTTGTCTGTCGAGCGAGAGATGAAACGATTAAGTGCAGCAATGCGTCCAGTTAGACGCTGAACCTCGCGTGTATTCCTTGGAGAAGGGAGGTTGATGATTGCCGAGATCTGTTTTGGATTTGCTTCTATGCCGCGCTTCGTAACGAGGTATCCCAAAAACTCTCCGGAATTGACCCCAAATGTGCATTTTGCCGGATTCAGCTTCATGATGTACTTGTTGAGTATCTCGAAACATTGCTTCAAATGGGCGACATGATCTGCGGCTTGAGCTGATTTGACGAGCATATCGTCAATATAGACTTCCATTGTTCTTCCGAGCTGACTTGCAAACATGCGGTTCACCAGTCGCTGATATGTTGCTCCAGCATTCTTCAATCCAAACGGCATGACTCTGTAACAGAAAGTGCCTTGCTCGGTGATGAAAGCAGTTTTCTCACGGTCGTCTTTGTGCATCATTATCTGATTGTAACCTGAGAACGCATCCATGAAAGACAACAATTCGTTTCCAGCTGTGGCTTCGACGAGCTGATCAATGCGTGGAAGAGGGAAACTGTCTTTCGGGCAGGCTTTGTTGAGGTCTGTGAAGTCGACGCAGACTCTCCATGTACCATTCTTCTTCTTAACGACCACAGAATTACTCAGCCAATCTGGATAGCGCACCTCAGTAATTGATCCAGCATCAAGTAGTTTCTTTACCTCATCATTGACCGCGGTAGTGCGTTCCGCTCCGAGCTTTTGACGCTTTTGCTTGACGGGCTTGTAAGTCGGGTCGACGTTGAGCTTGTGGCTTGTAATGCTTGGATCGATTCCGGTCATATGATCTATCGTCCATGCGAATGTGGTTGCGTTTTTACGCAAAAACTGGATGAGCTCGTCTCTTAGAGCCATTGGTAACTCGGCGCCTATTCCGACGCAACGCTTGGGATCAGACAAATCGATGTTGACTTGGATCACGGACTCTTTTGGAGGTGGTGTGCGTAGGTTGCGCGGTGGAGTTGATTCAGCAATTACGAAAGCCCGTGCATTCCTTATCTTTTTCTCGATGATGAAACAAGTCCGTGCCATCAGAGGGTCTCCGCGCAGCGTATAGATTCCGTATGCGTTCGGGAACTTCACACATTGATGGTATGTAGAAGCGACAGCGCGCATTTTGTGGAGCCACGGTGTTCCCAGAATGACGTTGTAGACGATGGGTTTGTCCACGATTGCGAAGTTGAAGCATTGCATCGTCCCGCCGACATAGATCGGTAATGTGATGGTTCCAACAGTCATGATAGTATCTCCATCGAATCCTGTTAGAGGCTGCGTTTCGTGTACCGTGTTGCGCAGATCGATCTCCATCTGGATCAGTACGTCCTTGACTATTACGTTGACCGAGCTTCCGGTGTCAATAAGGATCCTTGTCACGGAGCTCTCCCCGATTACCATTTCTACGACAAGTGGGTCGTTGTTTGGACTTGCGTTACGCGCGTCTTCTTCAGTAAACGTAATTGGTGCGGTGGATATTTTGAACATGTTGCTGTGAGACGGCGTGTTGCGCTTCGTCTCTGTTTCACGATAATAGGCTTGGATAGATCGAACAGAATCGCGGCATGTTGACAAGCCACCCATGATCATGTTGATCCTTCGGCGAGGAGCTGGTGGTTCATCGCGTTCTTCTGCTTCGTGATTGCGTTTTGGGGGCGGAGGTAAGCGAACGACCTCCCGTTCTCGGTCATTTTGAGCCCATGCTCGGTCGTCTTGTGCTGCAGCTTCCTCTTCGCGCCGTCTGTCGTGCTGCTGTTCGTCTCTTAGGCAATACTGGTTATCTTTGTGTGTGACAACCTTTCTCCGCTCTCGTTCTACATCGACGTCACCTTTCTTGTACTTCTCCAGAAGCAGCATTTGAAGTGTTTTACACTCTTCAGTTGAATGTCCGTTGAACCTGTGGAACTTGCAATACGGACGCTTGCCTTTGAAGCCGGGATTGTCGGATTCGCGGTGCCACTTGTTCCAAGACTTATTCTGCTGCTCTTTTCCTTCGATAGCGAACATCGTCGCTTTTCATCCTTTCTCGCCTCGGGCGTAGTCCCTGTCATAGTGTTGGCCTGGTTCGTGATACTCGCCTACAGCTTTGCTCTTCGAGCTTGGAACTTTTTTGGTTGCTTTTTCTGCCGCATTAGTTTGATCGTGGCTCTCTTTTCCTTGGTCTTCTTCTACCAGCATGTATCGGTTTGCACGCGCAAAGAATTCGCGCAGGGATTGGACGGGTAAGATTGTTAGATCTTCCTTGAACCTGGTTCCGCGGGCGAGTGCGTCCCTTAGAGCTCCGATAGCGGATTCGTCGCTGATGGCGAGCTGGGTTACGACTCCTCTGAATCTTGCCATGAAAGTTCGCAGCGACTCGTCGGGCTTCTGACGCATTCTCCATAAATCGGCATTTGACGCAGGAACGTGCATGAAACATTGGTGATGTTGAAGGAAGGCAGTTGTGAGTGCTTCATAGCCGTCGATTGAATTGGCCTTGAGCTTCGAAAACCAGTTCAATGCTTCCCCGGTTAAGCTTTCGACGAACAGTTGACAACTTCCCGCGTCCTCCTCCTCGGGAGAAAAGTACAAACTTCCAGTATGGATAGACATCGACTTCAAGAAGATAGTGGGATCCCCCTTGCCGTCGTACGGTATTGGCTTGTTTTTGTTGGTATCGGGATTGCGTCTTACTCTGACGCCTGATACTCTTGTGGTGAAGGGCGAACGTCGCGCCTCTGCTAACACAGTCTCGAGCTCTGGCGCTGCGCTCGTTGCTCTGTGCATCTGAGTCGCGATTGTTTTCAGCTGAGCTTGCATCTGCTGAAGTTCTTGTCGTAGTGCACGATTCTCCGCATTCTCGGAGTGACTTGGACCAGCATGTTGATCTGCGAACGCTTGGTTGGTCTGGAAATGTACTCTTGGATGCTCACCATTGGGTCCGACGATGATTGACGAGAGACGGGGCCTCCCGTTAGCGTTGTACTCAGCTCGTGGTATGTTAGCGGCATAATGATTGACTTGCGGAGCATGGTGGTCAGTTCGCGGAGCATGGTGGTCAGATCGCGGAGCGTTGAGGTCAGCTCGCGGAGCGTTGAGGTCAGCTCGCGGATCGTTGAGGTCAGCTCGCGGAGCGTTGAGATCAGCTCGCGGAGCGTTGAGATCAGCTTGCGGAGCGTTGAGGTCAGCTCGCGGATTGCGTGGTGCCAGTGCGTCATTCTCTTGTCGCCAGTGATGCCTTGCATGGTCAGTTCGCCCTTGTGATTCTATTTGCGCCGCTTGACCGCTCATCTTATCCAAGGTTCTTCGTACAGCTTCGTCAAGCGCAGCCTGACTGATTTTCACGTGTCTGGATGATCGACGGGGGTAGATGTCGCGCGTAGCGTCCACAGCTTCACGGGTATCCGGAGTGTCACCAGCAGTTACACGACCAGGAAGGACTGCACCATTGGTTAAGCCGTTTGTCGGAGCGACGCGCGTAGCCCTTCGGCTTCGCGATTGGTTGGATTGACTCCAGTGGTTTCTTGAGCAGGGGACGTAGCGCCTACGGCTACACCATTGGTTTGAGGGACGCGCGTAGCGCCTACGGCTGCGCGGTCAGTGAGTGTTGCGTCCTCGCCTGTTACTGCTTCGGGCCTGTTGATGCCTCGGAGGTTGTTGGTCCTCGCACGGGTGCGCCCCCATGCGGTGCGTGGAGGAGACACGTCGCGGGCTGGGGAGGAGTTCACGCCTTCGTTGCTTGAGTGATTGGTCTGAGACATGCTTATGGTTTTCCGAAAACGCCTTGTTCTTCAAATTCTTCTCGTCAAAATGAGAGGATCTCATTCAGCCCCACGGTGGGCGCCAAATTGTTGATGTAAGAAATCGACAATATAAATAATAAGAGTAAAATGGGATGGATCGGATCTGGTCCTTTTATTTAACGTAGAATTTGCAGAAGGGTTTACAGAAAAATGGCGATTACCGAGCTAAATGCAGTTAATATGAAAATAATTGCTTTTCTCTCTCTAATTGCCCAGAATTTCGGATCCCCTTTTCTGACCACGATGTCAGGTATTTATAGTGGGACCTTGACCTAGGGATTTTCCTGTCTTCGGGCAAAATGACAATTTTGCCCTTGTGGCCTGTTGGGCCTTATCCAAGACTTTTGGCCCAAAATCTCTTCAAAATCTTCTGTTTGGGCTTTAGGAATATTGGGGGCAAAGCCCATATCCAACAGATAAGGTAAGAATAAATATTATACACAGACTATGTGGAGTATCACATGCAGACCAGACTATGCAGTGATTAAGACAACGAAGAGACTGTTTAATCATCTCTTGTCCGAGAGTTACTCTCTATTTTAGTATTTATAGACCTATCTTGAACCAAAAACAGTCAAATCAAACCTGCTATCTTTTTCTTTCTTCATTTTAGTTTTTTGTGTGAAGATGGGGAATTGTTCACAAAGAGCAGTATCCGATGGTGGTGGTTTCGTCAACGTAATTGACACAGATTCCAGAAGAGATGTAATGGAAGAATATTACAGAAGCAGGAGATGCACCTCGTTGCCAATAACCAGGGAGAAATCCTTAGGGTACCTTGTTGGACAAGGTACGCCAAGCCCTATAGGAGTTGGGCCGAAGATTCAAGTGTCGCCGCAACGAAGGAACGGAGTTTGGAAAGCGAAAGTTGTGATCGGAAGTAAGCAGCTCGAAGAGATTTTGGCGGTTGAAGGCAATACACACGCTTTGATTGATCAGCTCCAGTTTGCTGCGGCAGAAGCTTTAGTTTCTTCAACCTCTGCCTCGGATATGGTCAGAGTTAAAAGCTTATCGTCCTGGTCCCGAAAAAACAATGAGAACTATTTCTGTTAGGTTCAATGATTGCGGATTTTGTGCCGGTTTTCTTATTTGTAATCCTTGTAAGCAAAAAAAAGTGTATAATGTACAAAACGTAAACTTGTTCGGAAAGGAATAATCATGAAGAGTGAGGGTTTTTGTATTCTTTCTGTTAGGATTAATCTCTACGGTTCAGTTTCGGTTGGTTCAGATGCAAAGGCGAAACCAAATCAGAGTAGTTTCTACTCCGGTTCTGGTTTTGTTGGGATAAGATCATAAACCGAAATGTTTACTCCTACTCAGGATATAATAGCTTGTTTGCTAGGTCCTCGAGAGGGAAACACATTGCGACCAATTCGGGAAAAGAAACAAAAGAAACAAAAGAAACGCAGTTACATGAGACAATTAAGTAATCAGCACTGGAACCCACTTCATGAGTACCCACATGTTCTTCAGACACGCGATTCCATTTTCTTGACAGCTTTTTCAATGGCTGGAATGCTCTTCTTGAAGGTTGACCATTGTTCATCTGTTAAGCTGATTCCTGGATCACACATTATAATAGATCAGAGACGGGAAATGGATCAAAAACATTGTCTGAACAATGATTGAAACCAAATATATATATATATAATGACTTACTCAAAATATCAGGACTAGCAGAAATTAAAACCCAAAAAAAAAAATCATATGAAAAATAGAAGAGTCTAAAATCTGTAATACAGAACAAACTCAAAACATGTGAGGTTAGACTAAACTACGATTAAAAAGATCAACTGACCGAATCATTCAAGTCAACTTCCCCAAAAAAACTTATCAGCCCCAAAATGGTTTCTAATCAGTAGTAAATCACCTTTTCTGCCTATACTAAAACAATAGCAACTCTCAGTCCCCTCCATTGACTTTAAAATCACACTGATGCAACTCAAAAAGTGGCAACTTTTAAAGAAACATTTTTCACACTATGCTCAATAGAAGAAGATGCATTTGGACACAAACAAGTAGAGATTTTGGTAACAAAAATTGTTATTAGAAGTAGAGGAGAGAGATTTGCTTTCAAAAGTACCCTTAGAAGTGGGAAGTTCTTTGCCATCTTTCTTGTAATACTCTCTAATTGAAACCAAAGTCTTTCCTTTAAATTCCTGAATCGTCACTCTTCTCTTATCCGATAGCTATACCAACACAACAACAACAGCAAAATCATAAACTCAACTCACAATTCACAACACAATTGAACAAAATCAAGAATCGAAATTGAATAAAGAGAGCAAACCCGGCAAATGATGAGATCGCCGTCATCATCCAACTCTTTGCTTGCTCCTTTACCTCCTCCTCCACCATCTCCTTCTTCTTCTACTTCTTCTTCTTTCTCATTCACCTCTGTTTCATCAGGACCTTTCAATCTCTCTTCTTCGAGGAACGAGTTCACAACGCTTCGTACATAAGCTTTGTGAGAAGTCTCAGAGAGATCGATACCGAGTTTCTCCGATGAGAGTTTACGAACTTTGAACTCTGTCATCTCTTTCATATCTGATTCCTTTAGTATCTCTCTCACAGTTGTCTTGATCTTCTCCTTCGTCTCTTTCTCCATTTTTTTCTTAGGGTTTTTTTCTCCGTCGTGATTTTGATATCGGTGAATGGAGTTTTTAACTAAATCAGGTTATCGGAGATTTTTTATTTGAGGCTGGGGATTAACACGGCGCCGTTTTATTGCCGTTTATGTTATCTTACGTGGCAACTAATTAGGTTACTTTGCTTACGTTAACCGATATGTCTATTCGCTACGGTACGGAGATGAATTGCCTAATCAAAATCTTAAACCGAGCAAAATAGACACAATTATTGGTCTTTTTTAAAAAAGAAAATAAGTTTTTTTTCAGTTTGGAGATATAATAAAAGTTACAAATATTACTTTCGATTTTGTTTGAAGTATATCTAACACATATTCATAAACTTTACACAAGATTCAGTTCATTATACAGTAAAACCTCTATAAATTAATAAAGTCGGGACCATGAAATTTTATTAATTTATAGAGGTTTTAATTTATTGATAAATAGACTTTCCTAATTTGGTAAAAAAATATTAAAATAAGATTTAATTTTTATAACTAATATTTTTATAAAATGAATTACAATGAAAATAACAAATATCATGTTTTGAAGATAGCACTCAAAGATTTTTATATGGTAAAAATATTAAAAATGAAGTCTAATAAAGATTAATGTGTAAATAATAATATATACATATATTTAGCTAATTTTATATAATTATTAATTTATGTTTGATGGGACTATATATTTACAAAGGAGTTTCAAAAAAATTATTATTTTATTATATTATCGAATTGTATCCAAAATTACACTAGTCCGAACTTGGGACCGGAGAAACTTATTAATTTGTAGAGATTATTAATTTACCGAGTATTAATTTATAGAGGTTTTACTGTATATCTTTTTGGCACTCATCAATTTGTAACCATCTCATTTTTTTCTTCAGTATCGGTGATTGATAATTGGATCACTTTTCACTTGTTATTGTTTACGCACTCAATATGAGTCAAATGACTAAGTTTAGAGATTGATTTAGAGATCATGTTAAGACAAACATCTCTCTATTATCCAACGAAAGAAGATGAAGATCTATCTTTTCTTCCGAAATTATTACTTTGATTTTTTTTTTTTTATCTTGCACATGACATGACAACTTCAAAACCTCTATTTAATTTACTTGTTATCATTTGCTATATCATAGCATTCTAAAATTTTAAATATGAAGATTACTCCTTCTGTCCTATTTTATTATATTCTTTTAGTTAAAAGCACAATAATTAAAAATTTATAAATATTTTGTCATTTTTACATAAAATCTATATATACATTTTTGGAGACATTTATAAAATAAATCATGAAATTAACACTTATTTACATGTATGCCATTGACATTAAATAGTAGATTATGTATTATCATATTATGAGTTGATTATAACTTCTAATTGATATCCCTTTGATCTCCGTTCAGCCCTTTGGACATCAATACATCATACAATGTATAATATGGTTCACAGATATAGCAAAAAAAATAAATGATGTAATATACATTGTATCGAATATCAACATCTTGAAAATCTAAGTGAGACGAATATCACGTCATACTCTTTCTTCTTAACTATTGATTAGAAAAAATTAGATTAAATTCTAAAAATCAACGGAAAACTAAATACTTAAACCATATTCTAATCTAAATAAATCATATCACGCATACCTTTGTATTAGTAAGTCTAGCTATAAATCTCGATATCCTCTTAGAAAATCCACTATATATTAAACATGCTTAGTCTAGAGCTAAACTTAATAGTTGTATATGTGAAAATTCACAATTTTTCCTTTCAATTTACTTTGAAGAATTTTTTTTATCATATTCTTAAATTTAACATCAATAGTCAATTATTATTATTATTTGGTACACATCAAGTACATGGTCAAAGCATTTCATTTTATTCTAATTAAATTTTATGCTATTCTACATCCACTCCATGATCTTGGTCCCATATTCTTATTTCATGGTTCATAAAGTACCTATGAGAAAGACATGACAAACACTGTCAAAGATTGTTAAGCAAGAAAAAATAAAAACATGTAAGTTTAAGACTTAAAAGGCTTACCCCTGACAATGGTGTTGTATTCTGGTCGCTCTTGATATTTGACAAACTTCACAGCCGGTATTGGACCATGGAATCAATATATTTAATATTTTCAAACTTTGTTACTATTACACACAAACAAAATAATTCATATTCACAAAATTTGTTAATTTTCATATAATATGTTTAGCTATCTATCCACTCGTAAGATTGTAAACATCTAATCTCAATCAGCTATCTCATCAATTAATATTTTTAAATTTTTATTAATTTTCTACAATAAGATACTTATATATATATATATATATATTAAAAAAGCAATATATGAAAATAAGAAAAGTATAAGCCTTTGGTACTGGAATATAAAATAATCAACCATTATTTAGTAGTCTCATTAAAAAAATTAATACTCCATCTTCAACCACATTTATAGCCATTACATAAAGATAGTTGATCACTTTTTGTCCATAAATTTGTTAATAGTTGATAAATAAATTTGTTAATGTATATTTCATCATCAATCATAATAGTCATCTCATAAAAGTCTCACTAAATTTTATAATATCCTGTTTTATAAATTTGTTTATTACTTTCTCTAATTGAATTATTAAGGAATATATAATTTTGAAAGGAGAAAAAAGAAATTCATCTTCCTTCTCACCAACACCGTTGCCACAGAACAAGCCGCCACCACCTCCGCAGCTGCCCTCAACGTCACCAAAACCCTCCCCATCTCAATATCTATATAGATGTAGGTGTAATGGCTACAAATGTCAGTTGGAATTTGGCAGAGTCAGAAGAACGATGTATACATTTTGTATCTTTTCTGATCAGCTAAAATATAACTGTGTAACTAAATAGAAACAAGAATAATGTATAATTGATTGGTCTTGTCCAGAAGACATTGCAAAACAAAAACAAATTAAAACAGAAACGAATGAAAAGAGATGATAAATAGGCTATCATTATCTTGTGGAGATTGGTTTCATGTTAGCTACCGGTTATCTCTAAGTTGGTTTGGACATGTTTAAGGTGACTTGGCCATGAAGCTGTTTGGTCAACAAATCAATTCCGTAAGATCAGCAACGCTAATATTGTATAGACATGATTATCTGCTTTCTCGAGTAAATATATGTTTGAGTTTGTAAATCAAGTCATAAGTGTAATATATAGAAAAATTCAGAATCTCTGTTTCTTAATTATCACTATCATAAAACAAGCTATTGATTAATTAATAGAGTGTCTTCTTCTTTGTACTTGTTGGTTGGCCTCCTCTTGTTCTCTTCTTCTCTTTCCTTTTTGAATCGTGCAATATTCTTTGATCTGAACTAAACTTGGAATATAAGAGCCAAAACACACAAGTGGGCAATAATAATAATATTCTTCGAGAGATTTTTGTTGGTGACTCGCAACTTCTCCAAGGCACACTTTTCTAAAGTAGCCATTCTCTCCAATGATGTAAGCTGCGCCCTTGTAGAAGGCTATTTTAGATTTGTCAAAATCAAAAATGACAGCCACTTTCTTCTCCTTGTCAATGAAGAAACTGCCACCGTTATAGTGAAACTGAAAATCATCACCACAGTGTGGTTCTATTAGTAATGGGTCTAACTCACTCCCAAAAGCTAGTTCAAGAGAGTAGAGTTGCCACACACTATATATATTGCCCAAGAAATGTTAATTCTTCCGATGTGGGATAATTCTAACACACCCCCCTCACGCTGACATTTAAAGCGTGAAGTTTGTGGGACTGGACATCCAAGGATAGTAGACCACAATCGAGAAGTTTGAACCTAGGCACTGATACCATATTAGTAAACATGAATATTCAACCCAAAACCAATTGGCAATGAGTGGAGGATCCATGTACTATTTATATTGCCCCACAAATCTTAATTCACTCGATGTGGGATATTGTCTAATACATTCCTTGGGTGTGTTAGAATTATCCCACATCGGAAGAATTAACATTCCTTGGGCAATATATATAGTGTGTGGCAACCCTCCTCTCTTGAGCTAGCTTTTGGGAGTGAGTTAGACCCATTACTAATATGGTATCAGAGCCTAGGTTCAACAAGCAAATTCTCACAAAAGCAAATTCTCACAAAAATGGTTTCCCAACAAGCAAATTCTCACAAAAATGGTTTCCCACCTATGTGGCCCATATGAGTGGCATATCTTGTTGTGGATTAAAATTTCTCTCGATTGTGGGGTCACCCGTGGATGTCCAGTCCCACAAACTTCACGCTACAGATGTCCAATCCTGAGCGTGAGGGGGGGTGTATTAGAAAATATCCCACATCGAGTGAATTAAGATTTGTGGGGCAATATAAATAGTACATGGATCCCTCCACTCATTGCCAATTGGTTTTGGGTTGGATATTCATGTTCACTAATAGGTTCCATATCAAATTATAAGAAAGGGCTACATGACACTGCATTGGGCTCAATCGTAGTTGTAACCCAAATCTCCACCTCTGATATTCCATCGGGCTGAGATAACACGGCTAGTTTCTCGCCTCCAATAGAAGACACTCCAACATCGATATCGCCATGATAGTGCACAATCGGCAGAGGAAGAAACTTTCCAAGCTCTCTGTTGTAAAATCAAAACATAGTAAACAGTCATGCGCATGCAGCTCACCATCCTCTTCGTCGTCTACTATTTTTTATTGGCAAAAAAGTAAGTGTTTCCTTTCAAAGATGTGCAGCGATGATGAAAGTACTCTATCTTCCAGGTGGGAGTATTGATATCAAGAACCCTCCATGAATTAGAGCTAAAATCATAGATTTTGCACTCAAGAATTTGTTGCCAAGTAGAAATGTCGACACGCTCCAAAAACCTCAAGATTTTGTGTTTACGGTTATTGTCGTATCCGACAGCATACATGTCTGCTATGTTGTAACTGTTTCTGTGTTGGATCCACCTGGTTTGACCTAAATAAGGGTTCCAAACCACGAGTCTAGTGTTGTTCTCTTTGGTCACGCATAACAATAACCCGTCGCAGTGAAAAACTTTAGATATCATGACTTGATTAAGTCGATTATTACTTATCTCCTTTAGAGATGAATCCACGAATTCTTCGTCTTTGTTGTAAAAGAGATCGAACCTCAGTGAACAAAGCTTATCCCTCTTCAGCATGAACCCCATAAACTGATGTTTTGCTTCTGCTTTACACATAATACTTTCTTTGGATAAAGCGTTCCATCCTTTGCAAGTGGATCTCACTGATCCTAGACAAGTTATCGGAACTCTAGACAGTATATTCTCTACCAAATCTTTTGGAAGATTAGAGATCGTCGTCATTGTAAAATAATCGGCTAGGGTTCTCTAACTTTGCTTGGCCTAATTTTTTATATATACCTATTTCTAAACTTCAGAAAAAGAAAAAGATTTCCTTTTTTCCCCATTTCTATCATAATTCCCATTAGTTTAAATTATTTTTTGGAAAAAGATCTATGTGGTTTTTCCAAAAAAAATTTTAAGGGAAAATAGTTGCCACTAAATTATCCCAATTACTTAAAATAAATAAATAAATAAATAACAATCAGCAAGTTGAGATGCTATTCTCACAATAGCATAGTATTACTTATGTCACCCATATGTACCACGGAATTGGTAAGAACTTTCCATGCATGCAGGTGTGGACTAACTCCTGCTTTTCAATTCAAAGAGTCCTTCTGGTTGATTTCAATTATGTACGGTTATTGTCGTAACTTATTAGTTTACGGATACAAAATATTTAGATTACAGATTTATCGACAATAACCGTACACTAATGAATACTCAAATCTAAATATGATTTTGTTAAGATTGTTTATTTAGTTGCCTTTTGCTTTTGAATATACGATTGTCATTTTATTTATTGTGATAACATTAAAAGCTCATATGAAAGGTTTAGTGACTGTTTAATTTGTCAAAGGTTAGTCAAACACTAGACGAAGAAAAACTTAAAAATACAAAAAAAAAAAAAAATGACAGCGGAACCGGATGCTACTATGATCGATATCAGTGAGAGGGTACAGCTGCCGGGGGACCCACCAGATGTTACTGGGGTTTGGGTGCGAAAGGTTACAGAGTGTTTTCGATGAGGAATACCATCGCCGGAGAGTGTGACTGATGATGAGTTTGTCTTTGCACGGTTACAACTGGAATTTCCGGATGGTGCGGATGGTGAGCCGGTAATAACGATTAGGGAGGAGGTTATTGAGGTGATGTATGGGTTTTACAAGCATTGTATGATTGTGAAGATGCTTGGGAGGCAGATTCTAATCTCAGAGCTGAATCGGAAACTGAAAGAGTTATGGAAGCTGAAGGGAGCGATGTATGTCATGGACCTACCACGACAGTTTTTTTTAATCCGTTTTGAGCTTGAGGAGGAGTATCTCTCAGCACTGACAAGAGGACCATGTTGGGTGTTTGGCAATTATTTGATGGTTCAAGATTGGCCCCCGACTTTTGATCCCCTCAAGGATGATATTACAACACCAGTGTGGGTGAGACTAACAAATATTCTGGTGCATTACTATCACAAGTCGATTTTTATGGGCATCGATATCGCACGGGGACTAGGGCAACCACTTAGGGTTGATGGTACAACATTACATTTTGAGAGGGCAAGGTTTGCTCGTGTTTGTGTTGCGGTGAATCTCTCACGACCTTTGAAGGGAACAATGGTAATCAATGGTGAACGATATTTTGTTGCTTATGAAGGCTTGACTAATATATGTTCGTTGTATGGGATATATGGTCATCTTGTTCATAAATGTCCTAATAAGATTGCTGAAAGAGTGGTTACACAATCCTCAGTTGTCGTCGAGCCGGCGAAGGACACTGCTATGGTCTCAGTTCCACAGATGGATGATGGCTTTATGCAGGTAAGATGGCCAGGGTGGCGGCAACCTACGGCAGCAGGGAAGATGGTGTTTGCTGCAGGATCATCGGGTGTTCGGTTGGAAAGAAATCAGAAGAATATCTCAATCAGTTCAGATTTGGAAATATCTAACAGATTTGGCAGGCTGAAAGATGATATGAGATCTTCGGAGATAAGGGAAGTTACTCGGTTGGTTGAGTCGAATAAAGAAAATGAATCTCCCTCAGATCGTAACAGGATAGTTGAGCGTGTGTCTCAAGGAATGGAGGACGATATTGCGAAAGATGGGCATAAGGCGAGTTTCAAAAGTCAAAGTGGGCATCAGACTAAGAAGCATGTTTTGAAGAAACCGCATGAGCCTCATGGGCCTAATGGACCTAATGGGTCTAAGAAACAAAGATCCAGTATTACCAGGCCTGCTCGTAGTTTGGTTTTTGGTCCTACGAAAGGAGAAGACCTGATCTTCATAAATGGGAAGCGATTACAAGTGAAATCGGAAAATTGTGGTCGATCCGGAGGAACGTTTATGAACGTTGGGGGCGAGCAATCAATGGGAAAGGCGGTGAGCGGAGAGGTTCTGATGTTGGCTGTTGGTCAACAGATTTAGGAGGAGACAAGATATGATCTTGCTGTCGAGATGCAGGAGGAGGTACACAGCGGAGGCCCGGAGGTGGGGATGCAATAATGTTTCTCTCCGGTAGTTGCGAGAGTCTTTACACAATTCCTAATGAATTTCTTTTTATGGAACTGTCAGAGGTGAATAAACCCAACTTCAGAAGAGCAATCATATATCTTTTGAAGAATTTTTTACAGATATTCTTGCTTTGTTTTAAACGCATGCGGGGGGGGGGGTGAGAATGCCAGCTGCATTTTTCGAGGTCTCAGGTTTGAGGAGTCCTTTTGCGTGGATGCGGTGGGATAAAGCAGAGTGTTGTGGCTGCTATGGCGGTCAAATTTGGGTGAAGTCACAGTTGTGGATTCGTCTGATCAATATATTGTTGTGAGGGTGCAGAATGGGTCGGACAGTCTACATATTATCGTGGTTTATGCGGCACCGTCAGTGAGCCGATGAGCCGGGCTATGGGATAAGCTCAGAGGGATTATTCAAAGTCTGGACGGACCACTAGTGGTGGGTGGAGATTTTAATATGATAGTGAGGGTTAATGAGGTATCGGGAGGTAATGGGAGGTTATCTCCGGATTTTCTGGCCTTTGGAGATTGGATCAACAGTTTATCCTTGATAGACATGGGATTTCGAGGGAACAAATTCACATGGTAAAGAAGGAGGACTGATGCTACGTTTGTGGCAAAAAGGCTGGATAGGATATTATGTTTTGCTCAATTGCGGCTGTAGTGGAAAATCCAAGTAGACGACCTTTTCGGTTTGAGGCTGTTTGGTTGAAGCATCCTAGCTTTAAGGAGCTCCTGGAAACGTCTTGGAATGGGAAGTTGAAGACACCTGAGGCGTTGATTGTGCTGAGAGTGAAACTAAAACAGTGGAATCGGGATGTTTTTGGTGACGCTCAGAAGCGCAAAGCACTGCTAATGGACAAAATAACGAGGATTCAGGATGAGTTGGAGAGATTGCAGACGGATGACTTGTTAATGGAGGAGGACGAATTACTGAAGGAGCTTGAAGTAATTTTGGAACAGGTAGAAATAATAAGGTTCGAGAAATCAAAAAGAACGGTTCATTACACTTGGCTATCAGCCATTTTTTTATCAAACCTGTTGGGACACAGTCAGGGAGTCAGTGGTTAACTTTGCCTTGGAATTTTTTACTACAGGTCAGTTACCGGTTGATTTAAATGCTGCACTTGTTGTTCTTATCCCAAAAATGTCTAAACCAGAGAATGAGTCAGTTCATACCCATCAGTTTATGTAATGTCTTGTTTAAGATTATTACCAAAACTATGGTGTTAAGGCTGAAAGGGTGATTGGGAAGCTTATTGGTCCAGCTCAGTCGAGTTTTATACCTGGCCGGCTGAGTAAAGACAACATCGAGTTAGTTCACGAGGCTGTGCATTCGATGCATAATAAGAAGGGACGTAAGGGTTGGATGCTCTTAAAATTGGCATTAGAGATAGTCTATGATCAGTTCCGTTGGGATTTCTTGGAAGATAATCTCAGGGCGGCTAACTTTGAGAATGATGGATGCAATGGATACTCAAATGTGTCAAGGACCCTTCCATGACGATTCATTGGAATGGGGAAAGACAGTCCCTTTTAAGCCCTCTCGAGGATTGAGACAGAGAGATCCTCTATCTCCCTACCTCTTCGTGTTGTGCTTGGAAAGATTGTGCCACATGATTGATAATTCAGTGACGAGGGGAGAGTGGAAGGCTATATCTTTGTCTCATTGAGGTCCAAAATTTGCAGAGGCGTCTGTAGCTCAGATTCGGGTTATAAGGCGAGTGTTGGAGAGATTCTATGTTGCATTAGGTCAGAAAGCCAGTTTGGATAAATCTAAATCCTTGTTCTCTGAGAATATATTAAGGGAGTTATGCAGGCAAATCAGTGATGAAAATGGTATTAAGGAAACTAATAACTTGGGAAAGTATTTGGGAATGTCGGTGCTGCAGAAGAGAATCAATAAGGACACTTTTGGTGAAGTTCTCCAACGATTATGCTCCAGGTTAGTTGTGTGGAAGGGTCGACTCTTAAGCATGGCAGGGAGACTCACTTTGACTAAGTCAGTCTTATCCTTGATTCTGGTTCACACAATGAGTACAATTATGTTGCCAAAATCAGTGTGGGATGGTTTGGATAAGGTATCACGGGACTTTTTGGGAATGTCGGTGCTGCAGAAAAGAATCAATAAGGACACTTTTGGTGAAGTTCTCCAACGATTATGCTCCAGGTTAGTAGTGTGGAAGGGTCGACTCTTAAGCATGGCAGGGAGACTCACTTTGACTAAGTCAGTCTTATCCTTGATTCTGGTTCACACAATGAGTACAATTATGTTGCCAAAATTAGTGTGGGATGGTATGGATAAGGTATCACGGGACTTTTTGTGGGGTAGTACACCAGAGATGAGGAAAAATCATCTTGTTGCGTGGGACAGAGTTTGTTTGCACCGTTCAGAAGGAGAACTTGGCATTCAAAAATCACAGACAATGAATAAGGCCTTAGTGGCAAAACTGGCTTGGCGTCTACTGAAGGATCACACTAGTTTATGAGCCAGAATACTGCGGAGTAAGTACAAAGTCGGAGGGCCTAATGACTGAACTAAGATGTCAGCGAAGAAACCGGGTTCCTCGACTTGGCGTAGCATTAATTCGGGACTGAGAGTGGTCGTGAATACTGGAAAGAAATGGGTCTTGGGCAATTGAGAAGTTGTCCGGTTTTGGGAAGACAGGTGGCTGGCTGATACACCATTAATGGAGGAGGTTGATCATGAGTTACCAAGTGATCTGAATAATACATGTGTGAAGGATTTATGGCGTGTAGGTACTGAATGGAAATGGGATTGTATCTTGCCTTATGTACCGCAAAATACTCGATTGATGTTTTCAGTGGTGGTGGTTGATAATGTGATGGGAGCTGTTGACAGATTAGCTTGGGGAGGTATTGCGGATGTGAAATTCAGTGTGGCCTCTGCGTATACTATGCTTGCGAGAGATTCATCTCCAAGGCAGTATATGGTAGAGTTTTATGCTCGTGTGTGGCGGGTAGTGACTCCGGAAAGGGTGCGAGTATATATATGGTTGGTGGCTAATCAAGTCCTTATGACGAATCATGAACGTCATTGAAGACATATTGGAGACTCAAGTATCTATCAAGTCTGCAAAGGGGGTGAGGAAACAATTTTACATGTGTTATGTGACTGTCCAGCAATGACAGGGGTATGAAATCGTGTGGTACCGGTGAATAGGAGACAAAGTTTCTTGAGCACCCCACTCTTAGGTTGGTTATATGGGAATCTAGGGGTCGCAGCGGATGTCGGAGGCTGTGCTTTGTCAACTTTGATTGCTATGGAATTATGGTGGGGCTGGAAGTGGCGGTGTGGCAATATTTTTGGCGTGATTGGGAAATGTAGAGATAGAATTAAGTTTGTCAAAGCATTGGCTAAGGAGGTCAGTCAAGCGCATCATACTCAGCAGCCAACATAGAATAGAAGAGAAAGGGTGGAAGAAATGATCACATGGCGAGCCCCGGATGAAGGATGGGTTATAATCAATACGGACGAAGCATCATGTGGGAACCCAGGTTTGGCAACAACAGGAGGTGTATTCAGGGATCATACAGGTCGGTGGTGCAGTGGCTTTGCTCTGAACAATGGTATATGTTCGAATCCTCTAGTGAAGCTATGGGGGTTTACTATGGTCTTTGCTTAGCTTGGGAGAAGAATCTTCGGGCTGTGGAGATTGAGTTGGACTCCAAGTTGGTGGTGGGGTTCTTAACTACGGGGATCAGCGAGACATATCTCTTAATTTTCCTGGTGTGTCTGTGCCATAACTTTCTTTATAGGGACTGGATAATCTGGATATCGCATGTGTATAGAGAAGCGAACCGCTTTCCGATGGGGTAGCTTCCTATGATTTCACTTTACCATTGGATTTTCATTTATTAGAGCCTAGTCTGAGTGATGTTGGTTATATGGTTGATGAAGATGTTTGAGGGCACGCCCTGCCATTGTAATTTTTATATAGTCTTTAAATAAAACACAAGGAGACTTTTTTTTTTTTTAACCCTTAAACTACATTATATAAATGGATAAACAAACCAACGTTTACATCTGACATAATACAACGAGGAACAGAGAGATAAATAGTTTGAGAAGAGGTTCTATTTCTTTGGTCCTTAGCTAGTCTGTCTGCTAATTTGTTTGCAAGGCGTGAGGTCCAGCAGAAGATTATGTTCTCAAATCTTGATTTCCACTCTTCTATTTCTTGGAGCCAGTTGTAAAGATCAAACCGTAGAGAACGTTTATTGACTGCATTGATCAGCGATTGACAGTCACCTTCGAAAATTGCATTTGTGTAACCACTCCGCCAAGCTTGTTACATAGCAAATAGAAGACTCTGGCATTCAGCTTCAATAGCGGATAAAACTATTTGACCATTGGCTTGGCCTGCTTCCTTAAACTGACCGTGATCATCACGAAATATCCATGCTGATGAGACCATCGTGTCACCATTGAGAAAACTACCATCGAAGTTACATTTGACCCAACCAGAAGGTGGAGGGATCCAGTTAGTTCTGCCACTCCTACGATTACAGTAATTGTTGGAGAGTTGGTTTAACGGCACTGTCACTGGTGGATGTATATTTAGCCATTCATCAACTTCTTGCTGCGCTTCACTGAGGACTCGTTGCCAACCAATATTGAACTTCTGAAATGTGAGTTTGTTTTTGCTTGTCCAGATTTTCCAGAGAATATAGAATGGAAGAATGGAAAGCCTATCACACGGTTTCCTCTATTTATAGAACTGAAGAATTGTTTTTAGCTTGGAGTCAATGGATTCATGCGAGGTTAGAATATCTCTGATTGGAAGATGGGAAGCACGCCAAATCTGCATCGAGTGGGGACATGTAAAGAACAAATGCTCAGGCGTTTCAATCACAGAGACACAACGTTTACAGTAAGGATTAACCGGAATATGACGGCGCTCTAACTCTGTTCCAGTAGCCAGTGCTCTTGATGACAGGCGCCACAAGAAATGCTTCAACTTCAGAGGGAGTTTTGTTTTCCAAATATCCGTTTTTGTTTGAATGTTTCCATGTGGAGGTCGTATCTGAAGATCTTGATTTGGGAGATGTGAAGCAAGCCAATAGCCGGACTTAACAGTATAGATCCCGTTGTCGGTGTAATACCAACCCAAATAGTCCTGATGCTGCCAGGGACTTATCTTTATTCTCAAAATGTGGTTGACATCATCAGGATGGACCCATTCTCGCACTAATCTTTCATTCCAGTTGCTTCTATCCGTGAGCATGAGTCTATCTACCGTGAGAGTATCAGTTTGGTGTTCTGTTGCTTGTCGAGGGGGTCTTGGAGGATGAACTGGGAGCCATGGATCAGACCAAGTTTTAATACACTTTCCATCTCCAACAGTAAATCTCATACCTTTTTTCAAGAGGTCATGACCAATTAAGAGTGATTGCCAACCAAATGAGGGACGAGTTCCTCTGGGAGCTTCAAGCATATTTGAATCAGAAAAATATCGACCTCTGAGAATACGAGAGAGGAGACTGTTTGGATTTTGGAGGATCCTCCATGCTTGCTTCGCCAATAGAGCGTCATTAAAAAGTTCAATATCTCTAAAACCAAGGCCACCTTCTTTTTTCATATACTTCATACGGTCCCATGCTACCCAATGGACTGCATTACCCGTTTGTTGTGTATTCCACCAGAAATTGGCTATAATTCTTTCTATCTCCTCACAAATCCCTTTTGGAATCTTGAAACAATTCATTGTATAAACAGGCATGGCAAGTGCTATTGCTTTTATTAGAATCTCTTTACCCCCTTGAGATAAGAACTTATTGTTCCATCCCTTTGTTCTGTTCTGAACCTTCTCCACAATATACTGAAACAACTCTTTCTTTTTCCTACCAAACTGCTCCGGAAGCCCCAAGTATTTACCACAACCACCGTCATTGTGTATCTGTAGAACCCGCCGGATCTGTGTTTTGGTTGTATCAGAGACTCGTTTACCAAAGGTTAAGGCAGACTTACGGGTGTTGATTTGTTGACCAGAGGCTCTCTCATACTGTGTAAGTATATCCTTGATAGCAGAGCATGATCTAATGTTTGCTTGACAGAAAAACAATGAATCATCTGCAAAGAGTAAATGGCTCACTGAGGGACTAGCATTACTTATCTTGATTCCTTTGATTGTGCCATGTGCCATTGCTCTCTTCATCATATGGCTTAACACTTCCGCACAGAGGATAAATAAGTAAGGTGAGAGGGGGTCACCTTGCCTTATACCGCGTTCTGGTTGTATGAAACCTTGAGGGTTACCGTTGATATTAACTGAGAAAGTCGGAGTCCTCACACAGCCGGCCGTATGCTTTCGTAATGTCGGTTTTTATTGCCATATATGAATTAGCACAGCGCCTTTTAACTTTGAGAGCATGCATGAGTTCGTGAGCAATAAGAACATTATCAGTAATGTTTCTGCCGGGAATGAAGGCTGCTTGTTCTTCGGAGATAATGTGTTGCAGATGTTGTTGAAGTCTTCCAACCAACACTTTTGAGATTATTTTGTAACTAACATTGCACAATGCTATTGGTCGAAAGTCACTCATGTGCTTCGCATCAGTGGTCTTTGGGATGAGACAGATGTTTGTGTGATTTAGAGCCTTATCAAATTCACCTTGGTCAAAGAAATTACGAACTTCCTCTGTTACTGCATCTTTTGTTGTTTCCCAATAGTTTTGATAGAACGCTGCTGTAAAACCATCTGGACCTGGAGCTTTTGTTGCTCCAATAGCAAACACCGCAGCTTTGATTTCCTCTTCAGTAATAGGCTTAACCAAATCTGCATTCATCTCTGCTGTAACACGTTGTTGGAAATCACAAAAGACATGATAGTGGTTGTTCTGTATCGATAGTTCACTCTTGAAAAGATTGGTAAAATATGTTTCTGCAACCTTTCCCATCTGATTATCTCCGTGGTGTATTCGACTTGCATCGTCCAGAATGGAATACAACTTGTTACGGGCTGTATGACTCTTAGCAGTGGCAAAGAAGTATCTTGTGTTGCGGTCACCACTTGATAACTAGGTCTTACGGCTCTTTGTTCTCCAAAATTCTTCTTCACTATGGTAAGCACAACTAAGCTTGAGTCTAAGGTCTCGGATATGTTGTGTAGTAGATCCATTAGAATGAGCTTGATCTATTAGCTTCTTCAAAATTCCTATTTCTTCCTGAGCGTTCGTTCTATTTGATTTTTTCCAGACAGAAATGGATCTTCTGCACTCACGAAGACGTGAACTAAGGCACATTGCTTGACCTGATCGCGTGATTGACCAACCTTTTGAGACTGCTTCACTGAACCCTTCTCTAGTAACCATACGTGAATCAAAGTAGAAGTGCCCTCTGCGAGGAGAAAAATCATTGGTGATAGTTGTTATAACCGGTCTGTGGTCTGATTCGATGAGCTCCAAGAATTCTGTTTCAGAGGCTGGAAATTGAGTTAACCACTCTGAGTTCACCAATGATCGATCTAAACAGCATGCGACATCATGACTATATCTTTTTCCTATCCAGGAGAAAGGGTCACCAATATGTTTTAGGTCTTGAAAGTCACATACTTGCAGCATTCTTCTGAAATCAGTAAACGAACTTTCAGGACGTGCAGGTCCTCCTCTTTTCTCTGTGTTATCTTTGATTTCGTTAAAATCACCAATAGCCATCCATGGACCATTCCTATTTGTTGCTATCCGTTCTAGTCTTTCCCAAACCAAGTGTCTTAAGGATGGATTTGGATTACCATAAACACAAGACAAATAAAAACCAAATCCATTAATTTCAACATGCGTATCTACAAGGTTTGGGGACTGAGACAGAACGGAAACAGAGATATTGCTATTCCAAATTAGAGCGAATCCACCACTTAAACCAATAGGAGGCACTGTTACAATACGATCATATCCTAGTTGAGCACCTACATCTCCAACAATGTCATCTCCTTGTTTTGTTTCAAAGAGAGCAATGATGTCTGGAGAAAAAGTCTTCTTAATCTCCTTTAGACGTCGAACTGCGAGGTCATTGTCTAGTCCTCTACAAGATCCGCACTCCCCATGACCTTGACAGAGGCGCAGTGGGCCCTATACCTTTCTCCATGTTTCTGTCATAAGACAAACACAAGGAGACTTTTCTCCATGTTTCCCATCCAAAAAAAATCAATATTAAATATTAGATATATTTAATTATATTGATTAAGTTACAATTATGTAAAATACAATTGTCCTACGACTTAAATCCTAGAACTAATAATTAAAATACAATACAATTTTAAACACTAAACAAAATAAACAGAATTAACAAACAAAAACAACTTAATTTTTATTCTTTCAATTACTAAAAAAATAATTGTCCTGTGATGTACCATAGATTAAAATCTAGTAATTTAAAATTTTGCATATCATCTTCACAAAGTTGATTCTTTTGAATTCCTTAATATATATCATTTGTAAAAAAGAAAAAATAATATATATTGGACTAAAAAATAATTTATCTCTATATTATTGCTTTTAAATTAAGAATTTCTGTCATATTCAATAAGCTTACAGAAAATTTAACTACTTTTCTTGTAAGATTACTTTATATTTTCTGTATATTAAATAATATATATTGAATTAGCTACTACGATAATCAATATTTTTGATCAATTCACATTCTCACCATTGAATATATCCCAAAAACCAAATAGAAAGGAAAAAGAAAAATTAGACCAACCATTCAAGAACAGCTGAAAGAAAAAAATAAAAACATTCAGTACATGTCGTTACTTAAAACTAAATAATAACACTACGAATCTAATAAGCCAATTTCCAATATGCAGTTTCTTTCTTCATCTTTATTTGTTGTCCCCTTGAAAATAAAGGAAGAGAAACCAAAAACTAAAGATTAATCATCAATGAACAACAACTTGTTGATCATCGTTGAGCATCACAGAGCTGTGATGATGAACCATGTGCCACCTTCCATTGTGGAACTCGAACACATTTGTGATCAGGAACGGACCACCATCCACGTTCAAGTATGCTTTCATGGTGACCCAAGCCATGTCCGTTAGTATCCGAGTACGAACAGTGTGGACCTGAAAGTCAAACCCTTGTTCCCAGTTGAAACAAAGTTGCCAGCTTTGCATCACTTCATTGTACCTGCAATTTGACCACGCAAAACATAGATGGTTCATACCAATTCTTCTCTCTTCTATCAAACAAATTAACAAAGATGAATTTATCCCATTTGCAGACTACAAAATCCGGAAAACAGATGCATAAGAATTTAAATGTATGGAGTAGACTCAAACTATGGAATCACAATATCACATATCTCGTTTTTATTCAGGATATGGAATATGCTGAAAGAATGCAAATTCTATTATAGGCTTTATAGCTACTGTGGATATACATACCAGTGCTAACTATGTCAACAATACCTATTGCTCTAAATCTTTTGCTTCAGCGTTTTTACTAAATACAACAATACACTTTAACATCTTCTATCACTAGCAACTCCACAAGAGCATTGTTCCATTAGTACACCAGTGTTAACTATGTCATCCTATTGCTGTAAAACTTTTTGCTACAACGTTTTCACTAAATCAAACAATACACTTTAACATCTTGTATCACTAGCAACTTCGCAAGAGCATTGTTCCACTAGTATACTCAAAACTTAGATACCATCTAAAGGATGACAGAACCACCGGAAACAAAAAGCAAAGACATTTCTCATAAGCAAAAACAAAGCAAGACGGTGGTAGAGTTGTAGTTACCCAGAGAAGAGTTCCCCAGAGGCATGGATACACTTAACATAGTCCGAGTTCAACCACAATCGAGCCATCTCTTGAAGAGCTCTGTCTCTAATGATGCTGAAGAATTCAGTATTCACACTAATAATAGCTCTAGTAGTTGCATAGTAAGCTTTCCACCCATTAACTGGTGTTATACCATCTTGCTCCAGTGTAAAATCCTAGTACACACAAATGAGACAACAACACACACATAAATCCACCAAAATGCTATAAAAACTAAATCTTTTAACCAAAATGAGTGAGTGAGTTGTAAAAATAACCTTGTGATAAAGAGCTTTCCAAGCATTATCATCATTAGCAGCTTTCCTCATCAACGAATTAGTCATAGACAAGCGACAAAGACTTGGATAATCCAAGTAACTAAGCGCGTGTGTCGTTATTTCCGGAACCAACTGCTCCATCATCGACACTCCTGGCTTATCATCAACCACCACCACCGCGTTCGCCACATCCGTTCTATCTCCGCCACCAAGAGGAGGCGTACCACCGTTCATCAGCGGCGTCGACGGCATAGGTTTGTTGTCCAGTTTTCTGACAGATCGAGAGACGCGAGGAGAGCCAAGGGGGAACACGATTGCGATTTTATAATAACTGCGACTATGAAGAACAACAATAAAGACTAGTTACGCGGCGAGAAGGAGAAGTGATAATTTCCATTGATAAGACATGAAAAAACATACAGAGATGAAACCTAAAAGGTGACGTACTTAGGGTTTAACGGTGGTTTTCTTCTTCTGCCGAAACCCTAGAATTGAATCGGAAAATCAAAATTGGCGAGACGAGGAAGACAGATTTGCAATTTTTATTTTGGTCTCCAACTTTGTAACTGACCATCGCAAATGTTTATCAAAAAACGTATCACTGTAGTAAATAGCCTTACGTTTCAAGGATATTATAGTAATCTTACATCTATGTTTATCCGACTGGGTTATTTATAGAAAAATAGCCTTAAGTTTCAAGGGTACTATAGTACTTTTACTGTTTTACACTATTCGTTGTCGTTTCACCTATAGGGCATCATCTTCCTAACTTTAGATTTCTTGCTAACTACGATATTGTCTTTTCACCTTATCATCTTTTATCTCTTGAGGTAATAGATAAATATATCTTCTAATCGTATAAATATTTTTGTTAAGACATTGTAGGGACTAATGTCAGTTCCAGACACATTTTAGGTCTGTCCGGGTCGGGTGAAACAAGAATTGCTTATCTTGGCCTAGAGAGAAGACTGACTCTCCAAAATTTGTGGAGAAGACAAAATGAGAGATGATAATAATAAGCTATTTACGTTTTTGTACTTTGACTACTACTTTGTTCCTTCATCTTTCCTTATTTACGCAGCTGACTGTCATTTGCACTTGTCCTTGTGATGGGCTCCGGAGGAAGCGGCTTCAACGTATTGCTCGGACAGTTTCTTGATCTTGTCGCCTTCTTTGATCAAGAAGTTTGCACTCTTGGCTTTGCTATGGTACTTCATCACTTTCTCTGTGGTTTTCGTCACTGCCCATCTGTATTGTTCCACGTTTATCACTCCGCTTTTGCACAGTGGTCTGATATGTTCTTTGATGTATGCTTCCACCTTTGGAAAAAAAACAAGAAAACCAGTTCAGGAAAAGGAAATGTGAATTTTGACATGTGACTATGAGAGAGTTTTATGAATTTTACCTTCTTGGTGACAGAGATACTAAACGCATCAGCTTTGATCTTCTCTTCTTTAGAAGGCTTCTCGCTTGTTTTCTCTTCTTTAGAAGGCTTCTCGCTTGGATCACACTTCTGAATGCTTTTGGGAACTTTTTTCTCTTGAATGGAAGGGTTCACAAAGTTTGAAGCGATGATCTCCTTGTGTGTGTTGCTCTCACACTCCGAATCAGGTACTTTAGCTTGAACACCATTATCACCAGATCCTTCAATGAGAGGTTTCTCAACTAGTTTCTCTGTACCAGGTCCGTACAGTTCTTCACATTCAGCAACAGAAAGGATCTCAACTCCTCCTACTTCTCCTTCTCCTTCTCCTTCCCCTTCTCCCTCACCCTCGGCCTCAACCTCGGGTAGAGGCTCCATAGGAACAAAACTCTTCCCATCTTCTTCGCCATTTGTGGTCCCCTTCTCCTTTACAGTTGTTTCTTCGCTTCCCAAGACTTCAGATTGATTCGAACACTTTTCAGGTTTAACAGTGGAGAAAACTACCTTCACCTTAGTCAAACTTTCATCCGGCTGCGATACTGAAGCTTTTGTAGCCATGGTAGCACCAATATAGTCTTCTTCATCCAATTCATACTCAAAATCCCCAAAGATGTCTGTATCAGGAACAGAATCCATGTCAAGTACATTATATGGGACTGCCTCCCTGGTCTTGTCCAAGGAACTGTCTCCTTTCTCTGGAGGAACTTCCGTTGAATGGGTCGGGCTGTTTGGTGGTGAATCAGCAAGACCTGCTGCTCTGAGCGCTTGAAGGACGGCTGGATCATCTGAATCTTTACCACTAATAAGTACTGACTCGTTAACAGCCATTGGTGATGACGAATTTGGTTCTACTGAATTATCCATCGCTTTGCTCTCTGAGTGATGCAGTATTTCTTGTGAGCATAGATTCAGATACACAACTTTGCTACTTGATTTATCAGCAATCGCTTTCTCGATATTTATAGCATCAGCAACGGCTAGTTCTGTTGCTGCACTTCTTCGAACAGACAGAAGGTTTTCTTTCTTTAAGAAATGCTCTGTCAGGCGATATAATTGTGTCTGCAGAAACAGCGATTTGCTCAGGAACAAAAACCAGCACATGTGCATATAATAAAGCTAGCTATTCCCCAATTTTCCATATTTCAGTTTAACGTGTAATAATAGAAGTACATATGGAACTGATGAAGCTAGCTATACACAAGTATGAAATCTTAATGTTTTCCAAAAATAATTTTAATCCTCAAACTGGGACCAACTAGAAAATACTATAGAATCACAATCCATATAGTAGAGAAGATCTCTCCCAGATTTCCCAAACACATGACGACCCAATATTTGTAAGAAAGACCACCCCTCTTATATATATGCATCTCTACTTACCGAATGTGCACGATTTCTCAGCACTACCATAAAACCTAGAACCAACAAGAATATTAAAAAAATATAACCTCTTATTAATTTTCTGGAACCCAAGTAACTCATTATGAACCTAGCACTAATCAATGCCACAGAAACTGGAAATTAAAGTAAAGAGCTATCCACCGACCTGCCTAACTGCAACAGAAACTTTATTATGGCGACTGGTTGCAAGGCTTGGTCTCATATCAGCTGGAAGTTGAGCCTGATAGCAATGACAGAAACAAACAAGCAACAATCTCAAAACACCGGATTTTTTAAAAGCAACAAAGTAAGTGACGAGAATTACACACCAACAATGGATAACTCCCTTTGAGCTCAGGAGAGCCTTCTTTTTCTTCGGTTGAGTTGTTGCCAGCTAAAGCTTTCTTTCTTGCAAGAACCTGCAATGCCCATTTCCTTTTGTCTTTCTTGAGATCGTCGGGATTCTCAAACATTTCCTTAGAGTTACTCGATGTAAGATTAGGTTGCCCATCCGACTGTTTGTTTCCCAAGTTCAATTTTGATCCAGGTTTTATACTGCTCCCCTTGGCATCACTAATCTTTGGTATGGTCTTGCTGGCTTCTGTGGGTTTTGCATTGTTTTGTGAGTTTCCCGTTTCTTTCGGTGCCAAAAGGGGCTTGAGATTATCATTTCTCGGGAACACGGAGGTATCTGCCAAATACAATCTGGAGAGGATAGGATTTGAGGCTTGTGGGGTTTCAGATGAAAAGCTTGTTTTGACGCCAGCTGGTTTCTTCTTCAAAAGGCTAAGAACAGACTTCAGAGTTTCAATTTTTTCAGGCTTTCTAGTTTGTATGCACCGATGCTTCCAAAACTCAACTTCACAGTCCCGGTGCCATGCACTTTTCCGCTTCCCATTTAAATCTGCATATATTTTCTTCGTGAGATTCTCTCTGACTTTTCCTTTCTGCAGCATCAACTTCTTGGCCTTTACTGCCAGAGCCGAATTTTTTCTAGGTGCTTCATCAGTTTTGGGTCCTGCCACAGCAGCTCTGAAGGCAGCCAAAAGTTTTGGATCGAATTGGTTTGTTGTGATGTCATCCATCGATTTGTTACGAACAGCCTCTCTTATTTCTTTCCTTAGTTTCTCAACCAGAATCATTGACTCTTTCTCGTCCTCCGGTGTCCTCTTGATCTTTTTTACCCTCAAACCAGCAGCATTCTCTCCTTCTGAAGACTTATCAGCAGGATTTGAACGCATGAGATTTTTTCTACGCCCAGTTCCTTTAACAATGCTGAAAATATCAACAGTTGTGTTGTTTGAAGGGGATCTGCTCTCTTGGTGAACGGTAGCCAAGTCTTCCTCTTCCTCGAGTTTGGGTTCATTGAGAGATTCGGAAATCTCAGTTTTAGTTTCTGAATTGCCATCATCTCCACTGGTAAAGAAATTCCACGATGAAACAACAACACTCTCAAAATTTGCCACACAAAGCAGAGAAAAGAGGGAAAGATGGTACCAAGAAAGGAACAGAATTCATTGTGAAACTGACCTGAAATCTGAATGCTTTCTCTTTAAGCTGATAACGCTAGCAACATCTGAATTGGAAATGGCTGCAGTGGAAAGATCTGGTAAACGCATTACAGTATATAAGACCCTTTTTAACTATGCAGATAATGATCAAATTACATTTAACCATAAACAGGAAGAAATGAAGGACACAGAAGATATTCAGGCGAATAAAGGGCAGCATGTTTACTTACTTTTTTGATCATTCATCAACAGACTATCCTTTTCTTCAACAGGGTCTACAGTTGCATAAAAAGGTTAAATTATTACTTGTAGAAATAGAGGACAAAGCATATTTAGAATCTATACGAATTAAGAAATTACAACTAAGACTCAGAGAAATCTGTACTACCACCAAATTAACTCTTGGTCAATCAATATACCTGTTCTATTTTCCATGGGTGCAGCAAAACATGGTTGATCTGAATCAGAAAATAGTCTTGCTGATATATCATGTGGTAAGGACTGCTTCAGCTCCAATTTTACTGGGACCTGCTCTGTATTTTCCTCCCCACACAGAATTTTCAGATGTGAGCTATCTGGGTCTCCATCATTTGTAGCTTGAACTGACGACGGGTTGGTATAACTTGATTCCATATGACACTCGTCTCCTTTGACAATTGATACAACAAGAGCTGTCTCGCCTTCATCAGCGACTGTAACTGAAAAGTTCCCAGAGTATATAGCCTCGGCTGAGCATCCGCTATTTGTCCTCTCAGAAATATCCAGGGACTTTCTTGTCTCCGTTGGTGAGGTATCAGGTTGTGTATCCATTGGCGAGATATCAGGTTCAAGTGGTTTTTCATTAGAGAGACATCTGTGGACACAAAGCAAAGGAGGGTAAACTATGAAAAGATGGCTGAGAGAACATAGAGAAAAGAAGAATATTATTGTAAGCCTTAGGTTTCACTCAGATTTGGTACGGAGTGTCTTTACTAGTTAAACATAGAACTGGCACACGGAAATGATTAAAATAAGTCATGGAAGCTCTACTACAAAAAATATGTTTACCTAATAGACTGATAATTAAACAAAGAATATAATGAAACAACACTGCTCAAATTTATCAAGCCATGGATTAAGCAACCATATGTAGTCGATACGCCAACGAAACTTACCTCGGACATACCCATGTATCCTCTGATGCAACTTCCAGGTCAAAACCCACGCAAACGGCATGATACCTGTTAGCACAGATGAAAGCAACAATCAGAAGCTAACTTGTATGTTGGAAATTAAGACCATATAAGAATGCTGTAAAGATGAACAATTTGAAACAAAACGAAGTATAGAAAGGCAAGATCATGCACATATAAGATTGAAAAGGCTAGTATCTTTGTCATTTACATGTCATATAACAAACTCGCTTCATATGATAGTGATAGCATTTAGAAACCGGCAGCAAAACTGAGCTATAAAGATGGTAGACACAAAAATTATGGCACTGTAACAACTAAGAAAGCACCAGAAGTTCACCAGTCAATGAAGTAGAGTGATCGAAAGAAATGGTAAAACACCAATCAGGACAATGTACACAAAATAAACGAGCCATGGATAAAATTCAACAGGGAATAATAGTTACCATATGTCACAAGAATCACAAGCAATTGATGTATCAAGGTTGGAATCCCCTCCAATGTAACTGAAGGTGTTACGGATCTTGCAAAGATCGCCATCTAAACAGATAACTGCCTACAAAATGATTAGGAAAGCTTAATGTACTTAGTAGAGATTAGGAAAACCAATATATGATATACTTACATTTTCATCAATGTAGTGTGTTTCGTCAATATAGTGTGACGGAGAAGCGACAGCATCAGTCTCCTCCTCAATGCAGTAATCTTCATCTCTGCATGCCATGTATTTGATAACTTAGCTTAACGTCAACAGATCACAACAGTTTTTTAGCACATACAGAAACCCATGGTACACATGATTTATAGCGCCTTTTCAATCACTTGATCATGCTATACCATTTACTATAAATTAACCATTATAGGCCACACATAATTGAAGACAAAGACCCACTCAGCAAAGTTTGTCACAACGGACATGAGGAAAAAAATAGTACCCTGATAATGAAACCTCATCGACCTTGCTGCTTTCACCTGAATCATACACCTTCGCAATCAAACGAAAAACTCATTATACCTAACCCAAGAGCTCCACACACAAAACTGATGGGAAGTGTTCAGATAAAACAAACAAAAAAGATGTGAAGTATCTTACAGGGACACATGTAATCAACTGGAACTCTCGCTGACAAAGAGGGCAGAGGTTCATAATCGTAGACCAATTATCAATGCACTCAAAGCAGAACCTGAAAGTTTTATCAGACATAGACACAAAATTATCAGTCTGCTCCTCCTTAACAAACAGTCCATTAAACACGTAGCAGGATAAATTTAAGCAATAGCTAACTAATCTTCAAAGAACTGAGACAACTCTAAGTACTAACGCAACTTTTTTGTTGATTAAGACAGGATAATGTTAGTTACCAGTGTTGACAGCAATCAAGAACGCCTCTATCAATAATTATATCCATACAAATCCCACACCTTTCCCCTTCAATCCCAGCCATATCCTGTCAAAAGAAATCAAAATGAGAACCAATCCACAAACACAGTTTGTTAACAAATAAAAAAAAATCCCCACACACAAGGGTTCCTAGGAAACGTGACAGGAAATAACTGAAATGCTTTATTTCAGAAGCTTGTGTTCATGATTCTAAGTTTCTAACTATGAAGCTACATATACCACCATTTCCACCGGAAGGTAGAAGTTCAAGCTCTCCAGGGGGTTAGGTGAACACATGATTAGTTCAACAAAAATCGAACAAAATAGCCGAGAAAGTCCAAGTTTGACACTTACATTTTGTCCAACTTCAGCTGCTTCATCTTCAACCAAGTTGCTAGCGTCAAAATCGAGCTCCATTTTCTGGGAAATAATTTAGACAAAGTGATCAAAGAGACGAAATCGATTTCTCTGAAGAGAACGAAGCGTGAGACAAAAATTAAGGTGAAATTTCTGTAAACCCAGCACCTAAACCTACCTCGGATCACAAAACCTACGAAGAAGCTGAGAGGAACAAAAAGAAGAAAAAAACTCAAGAACCCTTGGATGAAGAAATTGAAAAAGAGGCAAAGCCAGCGTCCGAGGGCAAAACGGGAAAATTATACGATGAAGGTGGAGATGACGTCACCTCTTTATCCCTCTCTCAAGTGCCCCCTACGATTTTCTTTTTTTTTTAGAAACTTTTGATGAGGAAAGGAAATAATTGAAATTAATCTCTTCGTCGTCGTCTCTCTGAAGATGACATTTTCCGTTTTTAAACCTAAAAGATGGACCACACGTGCTTTTTAAAGAAACTTTATGGGTCGAATCTTACAACTTTCTATTTCACGTGGGTCATTACGCAAATTTAACACTGAACCCAACTCTGTAAAAACTTCATCAAAACTTTCATCTTTTTTTTTTTCCTTCTATACCCCGTACTTTCCTTTTTCAGTCAAAAAGACCCCATAGTTTTTCTTTGCCTATCAAATTTGCAAAGGTCATTTACACTTCACACTATGTATATTTTTAATGTTGTACACATTTTATTTCCTAAGCATGACGAAGCATAGTTTCTAGGTTAGTAGGGTAACACATGTCCACGTGGCGACTATTCCATACATTGTCGGCGAGGATGGCGTTAACGGCGTCAGTTGGATGAAACTGATCCCACCAGAGGTGACCTGAGGCGTCTGGGCAAGCCATCTCCGGCGAGATGCACGGTAGCCATCCCTTGTACCTCCCTAATCCACAACACGCATCTGTCGTCTCATTAAAACCTGTCCACATCACAGAACACACAACTAAAAAAACTCTGACAAGTCTGTTTCACATTCCAAGATGATCATCAAACTCTATATATCACTCTTTGAAGTCCCTATCCAAATTCCAGGAGAATGCTATGGAATTGTAAAACTATGTTATTACCAGTCACAGTCTTTTTGTAAAGCGAATTGAGAACTGAGATGGAAGTGGTGCTTACCGTAGAGTTGGTGGTTCCTGAGGATGTCCATGGCGCTTTGGAACACGTCGCAGTAGATAATGGAAGCGCCAGGAAGCTCACGGTTGAGCTTATCTACAGTGTATCTCATGACAAAGTTGGATTCCATGATCATGCTGTTCACTTCTTCTGCACATTCTCCGTTCTGGCTCCTGTATTTCCACAGGTAGTATGGTGCACAGCCAATCGGTGGCAAACCCATCACCACCATCCTCCTCACCTTGACATTGTACAAGGTCTGTGAAATAAACACAATAGTTCTCTTATTGAGTGACATCAATGGAGAGGAAAGTATATATAAATCAAATCATCTTTAGGTTATCAATATGTATACCTATCAGGGTCTACAACTGTATAAACCAGAGATCCAGAATAGAACAAGGGTGGTGATTTGACCATATAGGCAACGCTTACTGTACTAATCAGTTAAAGAGGTTTCACTTTTTGGGTTTTTTGGGTAGTAAACACAGATATTAGAACTATAAAAGTGAATCCTAACTCAGAATCATACTTGTTTGTCCCTACAGACTCTACACCAAGATCAGACATGTATAAACTATAAAGATTGGTTAAAGGACAATGGTCTAACCTTGAGCTCCTGTCTCATATTGGAAGCCAAGAACTGATTAAAATTCCAAGGAGTATAGAGGTTCTGCACATTGGAGATGTTCCTGATATAGAAATGTATGTAATCATTCACTCCAATCGATATGTAGAAAACGGAGTTTGAGACCAAACGCTCCGAAACTTCCTCCCCAATACTCAGTATCATCTGCTGGAATGTATCAACGAACTGCTCAACCTGCATAGCAAACGAAACCCTCTGGCCCTGCAACAACAAAATTCCCCCACAGGACTGATTAATCTGAAAGATAGCAGATGATTCTTGAAATTAAAAGACTGAACATTTTGAGTATTACCAGTTCGGATCCACTAGATAAGATGATTCCAGCACCAGCTGATGCATAGTTTACACCTTGAAACATGTCTTCAACAGTCCCAGTTTGTCCAAGATAGCTAGGAACGAATGGTAACCCTAGACGATCAGCTGTAAAAACCAATGATTCAATCTCTAAATCTTTCTTTAACAGTCACGAACAACACTAACGAATTTGACAATTTTGGCTTAATTTCACTTCGAAGAATCAAGTAAGAAGCAGATGATTCTTGAGATTAACAAAGAAATCGAGAAATAGAAACAAAAACAAGAAAGATTTGGGGAAGAAGGTTTTAACCTAGAAAATCAACTGGGATCCTTCCATTGCAAAACCTCCCCGTCGGCTGATGCGTATCAAAATCTCTACCGTAAGGAAGACGATCTGCTCTCGCCAAGGTCCCGAGAAAGTTATTGGTTCCGCAATCTACAGAGGAATCGCCGAACACGAACAACGCCGGTACAAAAGGCAAAGACGGCTTCACCACCGGAGATTTGACTCTGAGCGACGGCGACGGAGGTAGAAACGGCGGAATCGAAGGATAAAACGGCGAGATACTCGGAGACAAGTGATGATCGGCGATCAATTTGGGTCTCGTGAAGATTATCAGAAGAGAGAAAACAAGAACGAGAAGCTTGATCGACATCTCGAGAGCGCGGGAAAAAAATGTGGAGAGGCGTGAGCGGTTTCACAGAGATGAATAAAACGTCGTCGTCTAATAGATAAAGAGAGACTTTATTTTATAAGAAGCAGCTACACAACTGACAAGTGACAACACACTGAACCGGCTAATCCGGTTTACATAAACCGGTTATAACATTAATACGAATCAATTGTATTGGTATACTTTGGTTTCAAACTTCTGAGTTTCTCCCCACCACTGATGAATCCCATGAGCTTGTTTAAAGTCTCTTGACGGACTTGAGTTCACAGTTAAAACCGAAGAGGGCATCAGATGTATTGGCTCTTGTCCACCTAACAGCATACCTCCCAACGAGTGCTGCGTCGCCACCCTCTCTACAAACCCGATTCCTATTTCTTCCATCTTGTTTCGGTGCTCGAAGTAACCAATATACTCTGAGCACAAGTGGTCTCCAGGATTGACGTACAGCCTCGGGAACCAGTCGGATAAGGTTGCAAATGGGTCGGGTGGTGCAGGTAATGCACGATGGTTTTGGCTGTATTGCTGAGTGGCTTTCTTGGCTAGAGCTAGTCCAGCTGTGATCACACTACCTGCACTTTATATAGCAGCTCAGCTTAGATCAGTCAAGGTTTAAAATAAATTTCGGTTTGGTTCAGTTTGTGTACCTGCAATGCGTATCCCGTGTTTGATCCTCTTATCCTTGATTCTTTCGATAGGGGCTGACAAAAACGGGGGATTGAAAGCGAAACACTCAGGAAAAACTCCGGTTCGAGCTGTTGTTTTCCCGGTAAGCAATGCCATGGATGCACCAAGAGAATGACCAGCAAGCCACACATTAGAACCACTACCAACCGAAGCAACTATGTTTCTCACTGCTTGGATACCTATCTCAAACCTTGTCGTCGTGTGAAGCCCGTTTCTGATAACATGGAGGTCTAACTCGATGTCACGAGAAATAGAGTCTGCTTTTGTAACTGTTCCTCTGAAGGCAATCACAAAACGGGGACTCAATTCCATGGATTTGACTGTATGAGAGAGGGGTTGCGGCGGTTTATACTCGTAGATTCCTCCGAATATGGAGTTATCAGCATCATCCACAAGCTTACGAATAAGGCGGAAATGGAAAAACTCAGACCATATTGGAGATAGAGCTAAATCAGGACCTATCCTTTGTAGCTGACGGTCACGCTCAGCCACATAGATTCCTTGTACCAAAGAAGCAGCTATGGATCGTCGATGATGTTCATTAGCCCTGCAAATTCAAGCATACAATTAAGACAAACAATCTCTTTACACAAGTAAATGAAGCATTTTTAACATAAAGGAACGATTTTTTCAGGTCTTTAACACACAAAAAACACAATTAAGCAGGCTGCTTCATGAACACAAAGATTTAGTCTTGGGACAAAACAGAACACCGAATGATGCAGAGAAGAGAGAAAGATGCAAACCAATCTATAGATGTTAAGTGTAATGGCCCAGTGAGACTGAAGTCATCTCTCTCACAAATCATCATTCCTTCCTCTTCTTTCTGTACCACATTAAACATGTTTAAAAATGTTAATCTCAGACGTTCAAATCCCCAAAGCTCAAACCTTTAATTAAAACGCGTTAGAACCCTATCCATAAAAATTAAACAATTTCATAATAACCTTCGAAAAAATTGAATTTTGTAAACAACCCCCAAACACAAAGCTCAATCTAAATAACAAGATCAATCACATAGATGAAAGATTCAGATTTGTACATAAACTAGAACAGAATGAAGCTACACGAACCTTGGTAGGTTTGATTCAGATCTGAAGATTTGTTAGTGTCTAGTGTGATGTTTTTATAAAGAAGCAGTAATGGAAGAAGAAGAGTGTGTGGGCTCATATATCCTTAAAAGCTTCAGAAAGAGGCATTTCAACCATCACCGAGATGAAAACGACAGCGTATCAGTCTCAAAGGTTCTTTTTGCCATATAAAGCTAAACATTTGCTTTTGTATCTTTTCTAAGAAATCTTATTTTCTTTTTCTTTTTGACATCATAAACAAATCTTTTTGTTTTAAGATAAAGTACAAAAAAAATCCAAATATATTTACATTGAAAAAAAAAATTATAATAGTTGCAATGAGTATTCAAGAACATATATTTCTTTGATTATTTTTGATGGATAAAAACACATGATTATTTTTACACAGACTGAACTGAACATGATTACACAATGTCCCTATATATCACTTAAATCTGACTCCTTTATTGTATTTTTTTTCTTTCCTGTGAATATATTATAATAATTTTGTGTGGACAAATGTTTTATCAAAAGAAAAAAAAAAAAAAAAAAAAAAAAGACTATTAAGAAAAGTTAATGAGAGGTGTCTTCAGAAGAAGAATCATATCCATAAGGATTATTACTGGCCCAGTTCCACAGATCTCTACACATCTCCTCGATTCCATACTTAGCCCTGCATTGTTACAAACCCACAAGATTGCCAACTTCTTAGTGTTCATAACCCAATTACTAAAGGTAGACTTGTGTATATAATGAATGACTACGAAATGAACTTACTTCCAGTTCAGTTCAGTTTCTGCTCTTTCCGTTGAGGCGTAAACAACTTCAGCATCTCCCTGACGACGTCCAGCAATCACAAGTGGGATTTTCTGATCCAGAAAAGAGTTTAAGAAGTTTCATAAAACATGACTAAGAATCCAAGAACCTACAGAAAGCAATAAGTGTCATTTTTTTTTACCTTCCCGGACGCTTTTTCAAAGGCATCAACCATTTCAAGAACAGATGTTCCATGTCCTGTTCCGAGATTGTACACTTCACAACCTGTGAATTTGAAAACACACATACCAAGTTTTAGAGATTTTAAGGATGACTATAGTAGAGTTAAGAGAGAGAAATGGGGATCATAATATCATCATATCATACCGATCTTGCAATCTTCTAGCTTACGCAGAGCCGCTATGTGTCCATCAGCTAAATCAATAACATGAATGTAATCTCGAACCTGAAACCAAACAAACAAACAATGAGACCAAAATGTAGAAAACTCCTCTCCGGTTTATAAAAACATTTTGTTTATACGTACCCCTGTTCCATCTTTTGTATTGTAATCATTTCCAAAGACAGTGAGATGAGGTCTCCTGCCAACAGCGACTTGTTGAACAAAAGGCATGAGATTGTTCGGAATACCGAGAGGATCTTCACCAATTTCACCACTAGGATGTGCACCAACAGGATTGAAATACCTAAGTAATATAATCTTCCATTCCGGGTCAGAACCGTATACATCACGGCATATCTCTTCAATGAATAGCTACGACAAAGAATCCATAAAAATCAGATTCATGACACACTTCATTTAACCAGAATATTCAAGTGGGTGTTGTTATGAAAAAGAAAGAACACCTTTGTTCTTCCATATGGGTTCAATGCAGAAATAGGAGACTCCTCTGTACATGGAACTTCCTTTGGAGAGCCATACACAGTTGCTGATGATGAAAACACAAGCTGGAAACAGAGTAGTATAAAGTGGCTAATCATCATCAGTAATCAAACAAAGAATCATAAAAAAATGAAATAAATTATGATAAGAAATATATATACATTTTTGCAGCCATGTTGAGCCATAACTTCCAAAAGAGTGACAGTCCCAACAAGGTTATTATTATAATAGAGCAAAGGCTTCTCAACACTCTCACCAACTGCTTTAAGTCCAGCAAAGTGTATCACTGCATCAAACCTGTAAGTAGTAATAATTCCCACGTTCATCAATAAAACCCAAATTATATTATATGCATCATCACATCATTTGTTTATGCTAAAGAAAAAAAAAAAAAAAAAAAAAAAAAAAAAAAAAACTAAAAGAATGTTTTCTTTTTTCCTCAATCATACTTTGTTTCTGAGAATATCTTCTCAAGGGCAGGTCTGTCCCTAAGATCCACCTGTAATTAAGACAAAACAAATCATGTTTTAACAGAACTCTTAAATCCAACAGATGAAGCTGATACTAAACAAAACAATCTAAATTCAGAAGAACAAGATTAACTTTTCCCAATTTCAGACAGATTATTAAAAAAATTATGAATTACAAAAATAAGAATTGGAATTATATATTATTTTATCCTTTCACATGGTACTTTTTCGAAATTATTAAATATATATATATATATTAATTACTAACATGTAATTCCAAAAAAAAGAAGTACTGTATATACCAAAGAACTCTGGAATCAAAAAAATATTTTCGAAAATTGATATTATTATTATTATTCCGAGAATTTAGGCCCCAAAAGAAACAAAAATTAAAAAACAGAGCCTTCGTAGTCAAATCATAATCCCAATTTCGTTGAAATCATCAAAAACTATACAAACGCAAGATCCTTAAACCACACGTTTCCTAGACCTAGGAAGCAAAATTAACCGAACCTGATGGAAGGAGAGGCGTTCGCCGTGTTCAGCCGCGAGTTTTTTAACACGCTCGAGCGAGGCGGCGGAGGAATTGTCAAGATTATCAACGACCACGGCAGAGTAACCACCGAGAAGAAGTTGAAGCACCGTGTGACTACCGATGTATCCAGCACCACCGGTTACTAAAACGTTCTTAGCCATCAAAAATTACGAACAGAGGCGCAAAGGATTCAAGAGAAAAAAAAAAGGTTAGATCAATAGAAATGTTTTTGTCTGTTTGTTTGTTTGTGAATTGTGATCTCTCCAGCGAAAGAGTGTTTGGAGGGTTTTTAATTTATAGAAACGGTGATGGTTACGTGAATTTTTTTTTTTTTTTATATTAAACTTTAGGACTTAATTTAAAATTAAAACGCATATACAGTAGTATTATATTATTTACGTTTTCTAATTAAGGGAACTAAAATAAAGAAATTGACACGTGTCGGAAGGATATGTTTCTTAAAATCGTTTTTTTCTTAATTAAGCTATCAAAGAAATGGTAATATAAATGTTATGTTTACTTAATCAGCTGAACTATAATATTAACAGAATCTAATATCGAAATGATGCCATATTGTGGAATTGTATCCGTTTTTTTATGTCTAAAAAAAAAATCGTTACTCTGGATTTGACTTACCCAAAAAAAAAATATATTCTCCAACTATAATTGGTTTTTTTTGCACAATTAGTGTTTGATTTGACAGACTTAGATCAGACTCTGTTACGAAATATTAAGTTTACTAAATTGGATCTAAATCAGCCAAATTAACCATAAGTTTTTTTCTTAATCGATTAATTAGTTATAATCTTCTCCTTTTTTTGACCAATATAGTTGTTGTAATCTTTTTTGTTTTGTTATATTGGTGTAATTTTGAGAGTCTTTTTTAGCACTCTTCTCTTAGTTATATAATACCAAACTGTTTGTAAAAGAAAAAACTTTATTGATGTCAAAATCCCTATTAAAATCAGTGTTTTATTATCCTTAAGGTATTTTTGTTTGTTGTGTTGCACAAGACATTATCCCTCAAAATGAGGGGGTCACAAGATTCGAGAATATCTCATGCATATTTAGTTTCCAAGTACTTCTCTATTATTAATTAGTATCACATTCTTATATTCATCATATATTTATTAGATTTTCAAGATTACTACTGCAATATTTTATTTGATATAATAATTAAGCATGACATGGATTTATTAAACGAACATAGTATTTTAGAATAGTCAAAATTTGTTTATCGTTTAGAAATGTCACTTTTACCGGTATATGGTCCAGTGGTCTATTTGATAGATGACTCATCTTGTGGATTAAGTTCATGACTCAAAATGTTGTTGTGGTTTTTTTTGGCCTCTATAAACGTCTTAAATAACAAAAAGATTTCTATTTTTTATATATATTTCAGAATTAGTTTCGGTTTCGAACTCTATTCTGGTTTCTAGCAATTTTTTTCGTAATGTTTGATTAAAGAAGAATTCTTTGGAAACCAAAAGAAGAATAGAGAGAAGTCCAAGGTGTGTCATAGTGTGGGGTAAGTTTTCCACTTGTCGAAGCAAGTGAGGTCTCAAATTAAATAATGTGTAAATCCTGATTAGACAAAAAAAAAAAGTTATAAGCAACGAACCAAATGAGTCAATGTCAATGCCGACCATTTGAGAGACTACGACTTGAATGATGATGCTGAACTTACGTAAGATTGAGTTAAGTTCAACGGTTTATAAAACGATGGGTTCCTCTTCTTTCTTCTTGCACATAAACGATACTAACATAATCTTTTTAGTTTATCAAAATAAAAATAATAACAAAGCATGGTTCATCCAACGATATGAGCTCGTCTTTGTTACTAAATTATTGATAATATATAATTATCAAACTTCTCCCAAGAATATAGTCAACCTAAAAAAACTATAACTATTATATTGTTGACTTGACATGAAAAAAGGATTACTCATAAAAATCAAAACAAATTACACGTCTCGAAGAAATTACATAACAGCACCACAATGCAGTTATCATTAAAGCTTTTCAACTTTAAGCATTCCAAGATTTAGGGTTCAAATGCATATTGTGGTTAAAACGGACTAATGCGTTGGTAATTCTATTATGGTCTATGGATTTTTTTTTAATGCACCACTACGTACTATACTTATTAATAAAAATGATTCATTTCATAAACGGATTTGTTTGCCCTAATCGCTGCAACCATTCTAACTCTTAGATTGTTTAATAGTGAGATTAATAATTAATTTACTGGTGAAAAAAAGAAAGAAAAGTATCTCAATACCTTGCGGCTCAATGGATTGAAAAAGTCTACAAATATTACAAAGAAAGTTGCTCATGCTTTTTATTTTTTTAATACCAGTTCAATTGACTTTAATTATAATAATCTCAAGTGCTTAAAATTTTTGTGCAAGTAATCAAGTATTGATTGATATTTATTTAATAAAGAGATGAAAGGGTAACATGGTCAATTTATCTCTCCCTAACCAAGCAAGAAGTCGAGAACACACAAAGCACAGCCAAGACGTTTTGATTTTTTTGCTAGTTTCAAGAAAGAGATTCACAAATGAATGTTCTACACTTTATATTGAAACCAAACCAAACTGCATTAAGTAGCAAATGTATTCACCACCCTACCCAAGAAACGCCATTGTTCTGATGATCATATAAATCAGTTGGGGAATCTTGTAGCTCTTCTCCCCCACGGGACCGTCGAACGCTGCTGCTGCTGCTGATACAATCCAGCGCCATTGCTGCCTCCGTTGCTTCTCATTCTCATTCTCTCTTCTTTCATGCTTGCAAACCGAGAGTCCAGCGTCTGAGGCCATTGCCTTTGTCCATTAGCTTGCTTCTGCTCTATGTTTACCCTTTGCTGCTGCTGATGTTGCTGCAATGTATTTGCAGATTAAGATGCTTAATAAACCCATCAATCAATCACTAATCATAATGCTCATATAACACACCAGTCACAAATAGGATTTAGTTTATATGCAGAACCGGGTCTGTTCATTACTCAGGTGCCAAATATAATTGGACTACATCACTCACATTTTCATTCCACTAGCATTGGCTCTTTCTAAATTACAGTTTTTTGAAAATCCCTAATCACTTTGGGTCACAAAACCGAATCAAAGGTTTAAAAAGCTGATCTAACGCAACCTAACAAATGGATATGTATAGACCTAAAAAGCTGACCAAAGTTACCTTTGCGACAAACCCTCTCTGTACAGATCTATTCTGAACTGGCGGAGTAATGAACCTGCACAAAAGAAACAGGTTAAATAAACTGGCAAAATGTTTTCAGGTACAAGCCACCAAAGGAACATCAGAGTCCTCGCATATTTCAGCTGAGAACTCGCACCAAATAGATCAACGTCCTGATACCGTGTAGTGGATATTTAACTATGAACTTCTGACCACCATAGAAGGATCTAAGAAGAAAGCCATGTAACAACCAGATAAACAAAAAGAGCCTTTTATAATAGACAACTAAGGCAACGCTCATGATACTAGAGCCTTCAGTGCACAAAAAACATCTAGCAAACTCAAGCAGGAATGAATCGATGAATACAAAAGGAAAATAACTTCAGTTTCCCAGTAGCTCAATGAATTAAGCGCAGTTCTTGACTCCAATCGGATTTGATTTTGAATTCATCAAGAGCACTTCTGGTCCCGACAAAATAACAGAGTATCTGAGCAGATTCTTTAGGACTTTAACACCAATCAAATCAAGAGCAGACAGTGTAATAGACGATCCAGTATCTGAGCATTTGAGTCCTCTATGCTGTCCTAGACTCCCAGTAACTGTGCATCTACCATTTCAATGTCACAACAATCGACCAACAGAACCAAACAATACTCTTCAGGATGCAGCAAAAAGACAGAATTCAACACCTAGGAGCTATGAATGCAACTGACTTTCATGAATTGAGTGTGATAGCATCACAGACCATGTGTGGTATCATATTGCTAAATCTGACAATTAAACACTGACTTCAAGTAAAAACAAAGAAAGTCTTGAGCAAACTCCAACGCCAGTGATTAGCAAAGTCTCCGCTCAATATTTGAACCATGACCATGTCCATGTGTTTATCTACTCCTCCAACTACCCCCTCAAACTCAACTACATGATCGACTATATTGAACCGGATTTACATAGTCATCAATCTGATCACCATCCACCCTCCAGAAAGGCTTAAAGAAACACTTAACATACAAACCCGTGTTGCTCCACAGAAACACCCTATGGTAAGGTAGCTAAGAAGCTTCTCTCTCGCATCAGACACAATGGAAGATCATAGCTCATGTCAATAAACAAATCAGAGAGTTATCAAGCAGTGTAGACCTTGATTGATTCGTATTAGTCGTCATCCTTCCAGCATTGTAAGGCCTACCACGCGGATTAGCAGAAGCGGCTTTACGAGCAACAGCTGTTGTTACAGGAAACTGGTTTCCTTGGAAATTAGACCTTCTTTTAGCAAAAGCACCCTGAAAATTATGATACAAGTCACAACAACAACAACAACAACAACAACACAAAAGATAAATAACTAAGTGGCGTGAGAACACACAACAACACTTACCTGTCTAACATCAGAACGCGAATTCATATAACGCTGTGCTTTTACAGCACTATTTTTAGCAGGACCACCATTAAAGTTGTCCTTTTTATTCTGCTCAAACACAAATAATGACATTCAGTAAAATAATCAAAAGAGACATCAAACTCTTTTACAAAGAGAGGAAAACAAGTAAGCTTTTAAGAAAGAAACCGATGCTCTCTGTTTCTTGCCCTTATTCACATTGGTATTGCTCTTTTCCATCTTAATAATTTCATCTATGCCCACAAAAACATATGAATGATCATCAGCTATAAATAAACAAAGGATGCATCTTTTGTATGAGTTATACAAAAAACAACATAAGAACACACCTAAAGACATGTCCATTTTCTTCTCAGTGAGGGCAACAGTCTCCGTAGTAATAGGATTTTCAGTCGCCATCTTCACAAAACAGAAATCAAATTAAAACCAAAACTCAAGTCTTAAAATCATTAAGAAAAGAGTTAAAAGAATATACAAACGAAACAAAATTAGAAAAAGAGAAACAACCCTAGTTTTCTTTTACGACTAAATTGACTGAATCAAGAAACAATCAAAAACGAAACCCTAAACTAATCTTGACTCGTGAAAGTATTGAGGAGAAGCTAAAGAGATGAAATCGTTTACCGAATTCGTAAGTCGATTGTCTCACTTAGACGAAAAGGTAAGGCCTTTTTTTTTATTTTTATGGGGATCCGACAATGAGTGAAACCAGAGAGGAAAGAAACTGAGTCAACTCGGAAAAGTACGCTAAAGAAGAAGAAGAAGAAGAAGGAACAGCAGAGAAGAGATTTATCATTTATCTAATCCGTCGAGTGGTCGGCGGATCCCAACTGGCAAATAATTTATTGGGAAATGCAATTTACCGAAAAGGTATACGTGGCGCTTTTTCTTCTTTTTCTTTGGTTTCATTGGAAATCCGATCCGCTTGAAGGAACCGGCGAAATATCCAAATCGATCCCGATTTCTATATCTAAACCGAACCGAGAACTGAATGGCTATTGAAATTAACAAGTGGTCGTCGTATAGACTCTCTACTTGACCTGAGATAAGAATTATCAAAGTCTTTGTGTTTAATTTAGTACGCAAAACGCAAGTTTGTGTTTATTCTATGAACAAAAAAAAACAGTGGAGGCAGCAGAAGTTTGGATGACTTCGATTGTTGTGGTTGTTATATAGTAGAGTATCAGATCACAGATGTGGTAGCTCAAGATGCAAATATCTATGAACGATTGAAGAAGGTGGCTCTCAAGTTGGAGATATAGAAAGACTCTACGATCGAGTTGATAGCAGAAAGATGCAAACATTCTAGATCACTTTGATGAAGTGTCTTTTTCTGAGACACCACTACACATTGCAGCTGAGCTGATAAAGGGCAAACTCATTTTGCCATGGAAGTCTTGGACTGGAAGGATGAAGATGGTAACACAGTCTTCCATATTTCTTCTACAAAATCTAAACAGAACAAACAAGGATTTTCAAAAACTAATCATCCCATACTTATTGCTTTTGCTCTTGATTACTGAGTTCATCGGGGAAAATCAAAACCCGTAATGTGTTTGTATCCGTTAACAACTGTTTCTTGTTTTTTTATTGTATGGGTAAGAGAAGAAAAAAAAAACAATGTTCTCTGGTTTCAAAGACGAGATAGTGGGATTTTAGTTGTCACCATAGAGCCACTTCTCAGAATTGTTGGTGTAAGAAACAAGTTCTTGAGGCTTAAACCAAAGACTGATCTCATCCTTTGCTGTCTCTGGTCCATCACTTCCATGGATTATGTTCCTGCCATTTTCACATTTTCAGTTACCAAATCTTCTTAAAACGTCCTAATCCGAATTGACTTAAAGAAGAGAGAAGAGAACAAACCTGCCAACAGTAACTGCAAGATCTCCTCTGATGGTTCCAGGCTCAGATTTCTGAGGATCAGTGGCTCCAATCAGTTTACGTCCGTATCTGATCACTCCTTCTCCTTCCCAGACCTTAAAAAAAACAAGTCATGTTAGTCGATATTTTTGGAGTTTGAGTTATCAAATTCCAAAAGATGAATGAATGGAGTGTTTCTCTTATCACTACCATGGCAATAACAGGTCCAGAGCTAAGGAAGTCACACAAGCCATTGAAGAAAGGTCTCTCCTTAAGGTCATGGTAATGCTTTTGTGCAAAATCTTTAGAAGGAACAACAACTTTGATGCCAACAAGCTTGAATCCCTTACGTTCGAATCGAGAAACGATCTCTGATATCTGTTGATTCATGATACAGGAAGGATTCAGACACATATGAATAAGAAACTATAACAACTGAGACCCATCAAGACTAAGCAAAAATATACAATCTATATTGTTTTCATTACCAGCCCTCTTTGCACTCCATCAGGCTTGATAGCGATAAAGGTTCGTTCCATCTGATTTAAAACAGAACAGTTCAGCGACAAATCACATAATGACTATGAATGCAAATCAAGAAATACTAAAGAATGGTTTATTCCTATTACCTCAGCAGCAAGAACCTCTTGATCTTGAAGCATGTAGGCTGTAAAACAAAAAAAAAAACAATAGAGTGGTCACAAATTCAAAGCTAATGAAGTCTAAACTCATCCTATTCTACACAGATTTTGGGTGTTATCTAAACCTGCAGCAGGAAGAGCTAAGAGTCCAGTGATCCAACTCTTTGAGGCAACACCAGAACCTGATGCTCTTGCAAAGTTAGATGCATACAGAGGAATCTTTCCTGATGCGGAAACAGCTGCTGCAGCACCAATAGCTCGTCCTTCTATAAAAAAAATCAAGATCAAGAAAACAAAAATCAGATCTTACAGCAAAACTTAGGTATCAGATCCCAAATTCAGAATAACACTACAAAGAAACGAATCCATCAGATCATATAAACACTAGATCGATCTCACCAAATTTGAATCCATAGTTAGAACGAATCAAATCAACCGATCGAGGAATCTAAAGCATCTATATAAACACATGAATTCAAGAACTTATCCAAAACATTTCAAGAAAATAATCAAAAAAAAAGAAAGAGAAGATGTAAGTAAACGTACCAGAGAAGAAACGAGCATTCTTAGCTGAAGAAAGAAGAGACCTAGCTGCTTTGGAAGCAGATCTGCAGATTTGGGAGCTCATTCTTTTTTTTTCTTGTTTTTGGTGGTTTTGGGGGAGAGAGAGAAGTGAGAGTGATGAAGTGAAACTGAAGCCTTGAGAAATGTGTGAAGATGATGAGGTTTGTTGGGTCGGGGTTTTTTGTAATAGCCTGCGTTGGTCGGGTCGGGTTTAAAACCCTACCCAAATCAAAAGTAGGCACAGACATTAATCACGTGTTTTGTACTTATGTGGGAGACTTGTCAAAAATCAAGTTTATGTGATAATCATAAAAATAGAGGTGTCAATTGGGCCTAAGGTTCGCAGGCCAAGCCCGCGGGCATGGCCATTAAGTATCATAGTGGATCGGGCATTGGTCTTTGATTTAATGTCCAAAAATTGGCGGATTTCGTGAACTCGGCCCGTTTCGTTTGCGGGTCAAACGGATTTTGTCCACTTAAAACTGCGGTCATGCAGGTGGTCCGATAGTCTTTGAGAGTCGCTCGTGTCTCTCTTCTTAGTGTTTGTCATGGTCCTCATGGATGCATAAGAACTTGTGGTTTTTGATTGCAAGTCTATACTGCAATTGTAATCCAAGTCTCGTAACAGTACTATCTATTAGTGAAAATTTTCAATTTAGTAACTTTTTTTCAGTTTGAAGTTTGAGCTCATTAGGATGATGTGTTTGTGTGTGCAGATAGTGTGATAAACAGGTTTGCTGGGGATGGGACTTTAGTTCACAAGCGGTGGTGACGAGAGCTCCGACTCTGCTTCTGTTAAACGTGAATGGTATCGGAATAGTGATTGTTCACGGCATATCAATCTCGGTACAGTTTTGAATCTTTTTGCCATTAAAACTTTTAGCTTTCAATTGAATCATCTTCAAATTTAAGAGCTTTCTTCATCATTTATCTGGGATTTGCAGTTCCAATTCCATATATGGTAGAAACTCTTTTTTTTTGTTACATCGTTATTGTAAATTTGTGAACTTGGTGAGAATTATGAATCCATGTATTCTCAGTTTAAGAATTGCTCTTTCTTTGGGTTCAAGAAGTTGTTCAACCTCTGCAAATACTCAAACCCATCTTTGACATCTCCAACATTATCATCTCTGCAAGAAACAATTTTTGTTTTCTTGTTTCTTGGTTGGTTAATTTCGTTATTTGTGCTATTTTCAGATATCATTGGCAAGAACATAGCTTACACTGGTTTGTTTGGTTTCGTTTCGTTTACGTGGTTAACAACAAAAGGTTGAAGCTTTCAACAAGCTTTGTGGATTTCGTGGATAGGATCTTGGATTTACAAGGATTGGAGATCTTCGTCTAGTCGTGGATTTGAAGGATTGGAGATCTCGGCTTCCTAAAAAGATATTCTTGAGCGAGACACTGGTTAAGCTGACTCTTCAGATTAGAGATCGCCCTTGCATTAATGTGAAAGATGTTCATCTTCCAAAGCTTAAGACTCTCTATCTCAAGTCAGTTATGTTTAATGATGGGGAAATTGGGTTTAGCAAGCTTCTTTCTGGCTGTCACGTCCTTAAAGAACTTGTTCTCTATCATATGTGGTCGTGTTATTGGGATTCTTGCTATGTTTCTGTCTCCACTCTCAAGAGGCTGATGAGTTGTTGCGAGAACATGGGACAATGAGGAAAGCTATATGGTTGGCAATGCAGCAGCTTTTATAGTTGGTATTAGCAATGTTCGAGTCCTCTACCTATCTTCCGACTCTCTCGAGGTGTGTATTATTCAGTTCTCATCTTTCTTCGATCTTTCTCATTCTTTATAAAGATGGAACCCTATGATTGCTACGGAGTAATATAACTTAGCTGATAATGAGATGGTTTTGGTTCCAGGTACTCACGTATTGTTGTAAACCAATACCAATATTCAACAACCTGATTACCTGACTCATTTAACTATCGAGAGATGTCAAAGCCGGCGGGCATGCCTGTTAGTCCGCAAAGCTAGGCGGAGCGGGCATGGGCAGTGATACGTCCCCCGCCGCCCGTGGCGGACCTGTCCGCAGCGGATCACTAAAAATACGGGACCATCATTGATGTGATTGCAGGACGGGAGCTCGGCCAAGACGACCAAGACACGTCGGACGCGATCGAGACACCTGACCAAGACGCATCGGACGCGGCCAAGACGACCACTTCGGACGCGGCCAAAGCACCAGCGATCCTTCCCGGAGCCATGACACGTTCCAAGAGTTCAGCAAAGGCGGCCAAGTGGAAAGTCTGGAAAATGTGCTCTTAGCCTTATAATTTGAGCCAACAGCCTAGCAAATGCTAGGTTCCTTGTGGATAATAAGCAAATGTGTGACCATCTAGTTGATGCATCGATCATAACCATAAAATATCTAAATGTCCCACAAGGTGGGTGTATTGGTCCACATATATCACCTTGTATCCTTTCCAGAAAGTTTAAAGTCTCTTTAGTGACTTTTACTGGTGATGGCCTTATCATAAGTTTCTCTTGTGCACATGCTACACACGTGAGATGTTTAGGGATAACTTTCTCTCTTTAAGAGTGTGCCCATTCGGATTCTTAATCAACTTACGCATCATGTTCGAACCCGGGTGGCCTAGCCGGTTATGCCATAGAGTGAATTGTTCATTGAACATTTTGTGCTTTGCCAAGTTAGATTCTATCATATTGATCTTAGAATGGTATAAACCAGTGGCTAGTGCAGGTATAGTCTCTAGGACCTTCTTGTGTCCTTTCACAATTTCTGTAATGTATAGGAATTCTTTATTTCCATCACCCTTGGTTTCAATATGATAACCATTCAATCTAATGTCTTTAAAGCTCAATAAACTTCTCTTAGAGCTGGGTGAGTACAAAGCATCACTTAGTTCAATATGTGTGCCATTAGGTAATAATATGTGAGCTTGGCCGTAGCATTCTATTAAGCTTGCTATACCCACAATTGTACTAACATTGGCACTTTTCATTATGAGGTTTATGAAATATCTTTTGTCCTTCAATATTGTGTGGCTGGATCCACTGTCCACCACTAGTACACTCATGTCCTCAGCCATTTCTATATAGAACAATAATTTGTATTTTAACTTAATAAGGCAATCAAGTATATAAAATAAAATCTTTGAATTTAAACCAAAGTAGTTATCCAATACATAGACCGAAATTAAAGCATAAAATCATAGAAATTAAACCAAAATAAAAACCGAAATTTAATCATCATTCTTAAGGCAATCGGAAGTCTCATAAGCTAGTGAGTCATCATTCTCATAGTCGAAGTCACCTTCACCATCGAGATGCACATAGTTGGCTTATGGGTTCTTCTTCAAGACCTCTTGATATGCATCAATAAGATGTTTGGGTGTTCTGCAATTCTTGCCCCAATGGTTAGACATACCACATCGGTGACAAACCGATTTAGCCTTGGATTGTGGTTTAAAGGACCCACGGCCCCTACCACCATGGCCATAACCATCAAAGCGGCTAGCTTGGCCTCCTCGACCACCACGTCCTCTACCACCACGGCCACGGCCATAGTGTCTTTCTCTGTGGACATAGTTGGTCTCCTTAGGCTCTTTGGGCTCTTTAGGCTCTACATAATTTTTCTTTGCCAAATCAACCTTGTGTGCTTCTGGTAATGGGGTTGTACCAGGAGGTCTCATAGCACTATTCATCAGCAACAGCTCATTGTTCTGCTCAGCTAGCATTAAACACGAGATAAGGTCCCCATAGTTGTCAAAACCCCTTTCCCGATATTGTTGCTGAAGGACTATGTTGTGAGTGCTAAAAGTAGACAATGTCTTCTCTAGCAGCTCTTTCTCTGTCACTTCAGTACCACACAACCTAAGGAGTGAGACAATCCTAAAAAACTCAGATTTATACTCATCCACGGATTTGTAGTCCTGGATCCTTAGGTTTTTCCAATCAAACTCAGCCTTTGGTAGGAGCACCGTCTTTTGGTGTCCGTATCTGCATTTAAGCGCTGTCCAAAGGCCAAGAGGATCTTCTATGGTGACGTACTGATTCTTGAGACTCTCAGCAAGGTGATGGTGTATGTGCTGAATGGCCTTGTACTTTTGTTTATCAGTACACTCATAATCTTCTTCAATGCACTCAAACAAGTCCTCTAACTTCAGATGGATCTTAGTGTCCAATGCCCATTGCAAGTAGTTGTCTCCAGAAGCATTCAAAAAACCAAAATCTAGGTTTTTGAGCCTTGCCATCTGCATAATACAGAAATAGACAACCGATTATTAGCATTCGATATTAGAGACTGAAACATTCGATCAATATTAATTCAGGTCATGCGGTATTTGAGACCGAAACATGCCTTAGGCCATGCGGCATTTGAGACCGAAACATGCCTTGCCTCTTACAAAATTTCGTGGTTTAATCCATGCATGCAAGACAACAAACCTAGATAGGTACTAGCATGCAACAATTTCCTTTTTACAAGATAGAATTTCCTTTTCTTAAGTTTTCCTTTTTCAAACTAGGATTTTAGTAAATATTGTTCTAGGCTTTTAGATAATTACTTAAATTAATTTAGGAGTTATCCTAATCTATGTTTTTAATCCCAATTTTTAGTTTTAGTTTCTTAGGATTTTAACAAAAGTTTTAAGATCAATCGGTTATAATCCTAGAACAACAAAGCTAATGTTTTTCTTAAGATTTTTAGGATGATTAATAAGATTGAATTGGAAATTTTTCACAACCTAAGAACAAGTCTATGTGTTCGAATTTAATAGTTCATGCAGCTTGATCGTATGCAATATCCGATTCTATAATATCCTATACATGGTCCGATTTTTATACATAAGATGTATGCAAAACAATGAACAACCAAGCAATTACAATCAAACCAAATTTTAATCATGATTAATAGGTTCAATTCACAATCAATCTATGCAACCCTAAGCAACAGGACATCCGATTTTAAGTTTTAAAGTCATAGGGTTTTAGCATAAAATTTGTTTGTTGATTGTATACTTTGTAGTTTTAGGGTTCCATTAAGTTTATGGATTGAATTCGATTCATAGGTTCTTAAGGAGGTTTTGATCTTATTTACCTTTCACCAATTGGGGTATGACTGGATATGAACCGGGAGCTAACAGACCTCGGTTGTACCTCTCTCTGGATCACAAACCTTGGACAGGAGTCGGACAGGACTCGAGCAGGAACCGGATCTCTTGGACAGGATCACGAACCGCGAACCTCAGACAGAACTCGACCAAAAAACCCGAACAGAAACTTCACCCTGAACAGAACTCGGATGAGCAAGGATCGATCGCCGATAGTAACTTTGAACAAGGGAAAGGAGGCGGCGGCTTTTAGGGTTTTAGGGTAACGGTTTTACTCAGCTGGACTTTAGAGTCTATCGTGCTGATAACGTGTTGTAAACTAAATGATTCAAAGGTTGAAATCTCTTGTTCTTATTCCATAGAGTCAATAGAGGTTACATATATATAGTAAAGTCTAGGTCTTATCACAATAGGAAATACAATAAGTTAAACCGACATAGACTAAGCTTATGGCCGACGGGCCTTGATCGATGGGCTTCAAGTCTTGGACCGAGTATGGACCGTGTATAGGCTTGGTTATGGAGTCCATCCTTAAGTGGTTTATAACAGCTTTTACACTTTTTTCTTCTTTCACAAACAATATTTTCAGCCTTGTCATACTTCTCCGGCCGACAATATGCACTGATGGCTATTGTGTAAGTCACTTGCCCCGCCTCACAATCTTGCTTCATAGCCGATTCATAAACCTTAACTGCTTCTCCAAAACCTCTTTGCTTACATAATTTATTTACAATCACATAGAGTATGCAACACTTTAATTCTAATTGCTTAACTTATTGAGAACTATGATTCCTCGAGATATCTCCAAAACCCTATGCCTTTAATACCTTATCTTATTACATATAACTTGCTTTCGTTTTTGAAACGATCTGATCCATTTTATTAAATATCTTACTAAACTAGTGATCCCATACTCACTAACAATCTAACCCCAATCAAACAACAACTGATAACGTAAAACGATATCATTAATCCAATAACCAATAAACCAATAATTAATTCATCCTAAACAATAATAAACCACCCAACAAAGTCATTAAACATTAAACCAGCAACCTAGCAACATTCTAACGACTTGACTCTAGAACTCTAATAGAAGCCAGAAAACGCATCAATGAGCCATTTGAACATCCTCCTCTTGAGCGCCTTGATTCCACGATCACACTTTGCATTTACCTGCACTACAAACACAAATGAGATGCGTGAGTATTATCATAAACACTCTGTAAGGTGATCCTCCCAACTACTGGCTATACACATAAGCGAGATGACAAACACAATCAATACACAAAGAAACAAGCAAACCAGACAACTCTGAACACATGCGTTGACCTTAGGCACTTGCGTCGACCGATGCAACATCCTTCCATCGACCAATGCACTCCTTGCATCAACTGATGCAATCCTCCAAATCCCTAGATACATCGACCAATGAACTCCTTTCATCGACCGATGCAATTCTTAACTGCGTCGACAGATGCAGTCGCACGGTGCATCGCCACACGCGATCTCCTCTGTCTCCTCTTGGCTCCATGATGCCGAAACCAACCTCCAAAGGCCACAAAACTCACAACAAACACTCACATACGAGCACATAAGCATTCAACACCCAAAATCACATAAAAATACACATCTAATCGCTTAGATCAGCCATGGACAAGCTTCTCTCACGTCCTCAACCTCATATCTTCACTCACAGTGGCAGATCTCTCAAAAAACGGCTTAGAACTCACCAAGAACGCTCTGAAGAACTTTTTAGAAGTTTTCTCTCTTTCTTTTTCTCTCTGGAACGATAAAAGTGGCTAAACCCTCTAAAACGTCGAGTTTTTCCCTTAAATACCCGACCTTAAGGTTTTCCAAAACCTAAAACGCAACAACACGCGCATTTAACTTAAGTCGTCCCGCAAAAGTGATATATGGTGTTTTTATCGGTTTTGAGTCTTTGTTTTCTCTCTTATTTTATATTGTTTATTGAGTCAAAGTGTGTTTTTATCTTTTGGTTCTTTATAGAGTCTTTACAGGTTTTAGGATACTTTGGAGGAAAATGAGTCATTCTGGATACAAATAAGCATATGGGATGGATGTTGGTTATCGTGAATACCCGCCTACCAAAGAGACCCGCCTGGCTAAGCAACAAAGTCTAAACCGGCGAGTTTCACGTTAAAATTTGCCTACCAAAAAGACCCGCCTGGCTAAGCAACAAAGTCTAAACCGGTGAGTTTCAGATTAAAACCCGCCTACCAGAGAAACCCGTATGGCTGAGCGGCAAAGTTTAAACCGGCATGTTTCATGTTAAAACCCGCCTATCTGAGGAACCCGTCTGGCTGAGAAAATGTCTTAACTAGGCCGTTACTTTTTTTTTTTACCTTATTTGGAGAACTCTATAATTACCTTTTATTTGCTGGGAGAAAAACCCTAAATTTTATTCTACGCTTTCTTTTCTGCAACTTGGGACTTTTTGTAAGCCACTCTTTTGGGATTCTAGAGATTCATCCTCATTGACAATTTGGAGAAGATTTCTAAACCCTTTCTTATTATTCCTGAAATTTAATCATGTTTTCTTCATCTATGATCTTTATTTTCTCTTTTGCTATGTGTGAGTAGTTCTCCATTTGGGTTTTAGGGTTCCAATTAGGAGATTCAATGAATTGATGTTTTAATTATTTTTTGGAGTTTTTAATCCTTAGGTTCTTTGATTCACATGATCTTACTGCTAAAATAGGACTGATCACCTTGTTTTAGACTCTAGGTTTTTCTATGCAACAAAAGTGTTCGATAGAACGCCTGAATGAGTCTGAATTGAGCAATATATTTCTAGCCTGCAAAAGTTGATGCTAGGACAAATTGTGAACTTAACGAACTTGATTGTAATGCAAATTTGGCTAGGAGGTTGCAAATGAAAGTTTAGCAAACTAATAGTCAAATTTAGTTTCTAAGGCCTTGAAAGAGGGTTAGTCTATTATAGTGTTCATGTTCTAGAACGGTTCTTAATTATTGAATTCCATATTTCATTTTCTCATTAGTCATTGATCTCTGAAATACCCTATGACCCAATATTTTAATCTTATAAGTTAATCGATTTTATTTATTTGTATTTTTATTTACAAACTTAGAAACCAAACAAAGAAACATTCGTCCGCTTTAGCTATTTACGACTCTTACAAATCTTTAGTGTACTATTTGTCCTTGTGGATTCGACCCCGTATATACTGTCTTGCGGTTTAAGTGTATCGGGTAATTACTCGAGCAATCAGCATCGATCAATGCACAGCCTGCGTCGATCAATGTACAGCCTGCATGATCGATGCACAGCATGCATTGATCGATGTACACCATAAAACCGGGATTCCGGTTCACGGTCGTTATAGTTTTTATTTTCGCACATACCAAAACCTAAAAAATCACTCTTTCCACCCAAATATATGTACACTTACACAATCTAAATATGTTTATTCGAGATTAAAATCATATCAGACATCATATATAATATTTATGCTAGTTTTGGTACTTTTTTTTTTGGACAAACAAGCATTTCATTAATCTAAAACCTCAAATGAGGGATGTTCATACAAATTAAAAGCAGAAGAGTACATATAGGGTAAAGATAGAGACTACATTAGTCTTCCAAGAAGGTGCACAACTTTGAGGAGCTTGCAATGGATGGAAGATCTTTTGTTGTCTTGAAGGATTCAAGGTTGAAACCAAACTTCGAGAAATCCTCGACCAAAAAGTGATCATAACTAGCTCGGGCGAAAGACGCATAAGAGCTTTTAAAAAATTGGTCCACGAAGGAGACTAAGGGTTTAGGCGAATTCAAACTGCCTAGAGGTTCTGGCAGGAATGGTTTCTCCAACTTGGGATAAGTTTGCAAGGTTAACCAAGAACAGTCACAATACCAATTTTCAGTTAGAACAACAACGATTTTCCTTATTAAGGCTGAATAAATAAGCTTTGTGGTTGAGTTCATACTCGGACTATGCTTCACTACCAAAGTAAAGTCATGGGCAGATCCACACCATCTAAGGGTCGAGTGAGAAACAAGTCCAAAAGCCAATATAGTGAAGTGCAAATACCTCATGGCTTTTGATGAAGTTATATCCGGGGATCACAGATGATAGGTGAGAAACCATAACAGGAAAAGTGGGTCCTCACTCGCATGAAGCTATCGGCCGTAGAGGTTAAGAAATTCCATACAAAACTTGTAGACGGTTCTACACTGAAACATACACTAATTATTCAAGGTATTTACTATATTTTGCGTAAAATTTTGTATATATCCTACTTGGGGAAAGATGAATTTTGTAAAGATTAGACCATTCGAATTTGGGATTTATCAACTGCATTCTCACCAATTAAAAAACAAAAGATAATAAAAAGGTAGGAGAGAAGGTGAAAAAGTTATTCAGTTGAGAAGTTTTGAGAAACTGTTCTGAACACATGTTACATTCTAACATGTTAAAATTTTATAAATATATGTTTTTTAAATAATGATTTTATTTAAGAATAATAAACAAAATATTTTGAGATATCCACTGAGTATCTAATGATACAGATGCTCTTTTAGACTACTTACAATGGTGTAGTTTTAAGCTGTTGAATAAATAATTCAACTGTTGAAGCAATGAAATGGGGTGTTGAAAAAAGAAAAAGAGATGAGGTGGAGACATCTCAGTTGAAGCGCAAAATTAGTGGGTTTGCTCGCCACATGGCATTTTCTGCATGGTTTACTTTTTTAATTATAGGATAATATTTAAATAAAAAATGTGTTTTGTTTCTATTGAATGATGAGATTTCAAATATTTTTTACCTAATCCAATCATTTAAGATCTTATAGAATACAAAATTTTTATTTTATTAGTTTTAACCAAATTCATCTTTTTTCATTCTCTATGAATAGAGACATATTTTATTTAATTTGGACACACGAAACAAAAAACCATATTTTCTAATATATTTTTGCTATCACCCTTCATAAACTCTTGTTTATTGTTTTACCCGTCATTTTTAAATGGATCATAACAATAACCATTTTATCTTCCAAAATTCTTCTAATTACCCTTTTAACTACCCAAATCCCAACAATTATCAATTTTAAAATCAATCTCCCAATCATCCATAGCATATACCAAACTATGGATATCCACCAAATTTCATCATGCATCAGCAGTTCCACACTATTGTCTATATCACGGATCAATGATGTCATACTCATCTCAAACACCCTCTTATTCTTCTTCTCCAATGAGTAATAAAACTAATAAGAATGTGGTGTGAGTGGTGTTCATGAAGCCATTCCAAATGAAGATGATTTAACTCCTACTCGCCAGAGAAACTCCAAATGGACCATTGAGAAAAATTATGTGCTACTAAGTGAGTGGATTAAATATGAAATATATAAAATCGTTGACAGAAACTAAAAAGGTGATTCATGTTGGGGTAAAATTGCCGAGTACGGTAATGAGCATGGATATTTGATACACCACATGTTAGAGTTTCATGCAGATATTACTACAACTACATGAACAAAAGCTTGGGAAAATGGGTTGGCGTTTACGATAACGCTAAACGTATGTAACAAAGCTGGTGGTTGAAGGATAATATATTGGCAAAAGCACATGAATTTTATTCAAGTGCTGGTAATGAAATTTTCAAATATATAAAAGAGTGGCTCACAATCCATGATCAACCACGTTATGGTAGTCACGTAGGAGGAAATACTGGCTCTGGAAGCAGAGGTTCTAAGAGATCCTACGAGAGTGATGCTAGTGACTCCAATTCTGTAAGATTTAGTGGTTGTCCAATGGGGAGGGATGCTGCTAAGAAAAATGCTAAAAAGAAAGGTAAGGATGCAGCCTTGGAAGTGGTCAATGAAGAATGGAACGAATTCAAACAATTAAAAATGTAATAACTGTATCAATTGAACAACATAGCCATGTTGCAAAAGGAGACAAACCAATTGATTAATAAAAAGATGCTGGCTAAGACGCTGATTAAGAAAAATTGTTCTTCAGCGTGGAAAGGTCAATTTACTCGGAGAGATAAGGGAACCACTATTGTTGTTCTTGAAGTAGTTGCATCTCATGATTTATGGATAAGGCATGCTTTTTTTTTTGGATGACCCGTCACATTGAACGATATAAACGTTTTAGACCATACACCGGTGTCCGATGATGTTGAACAAGGAAATCATCCAAGAGTGAATTTCTTCGTGAACCAACATTTATATAATATGGCATACTATCTAGCTGACGATATTTACCAGACAAGTTATTTGCACAACGTCAAGAGGAGTGTTGGAAGGACATCAAATGTGCATTTGGAGTGTTGCAGAATCGATTTAAAATCATTCGCAAACCAGCTCGCTTGTGGGACATAGCCGATTTGGTGATTATCATGAGGTCATGTATCATATTGCATAATATGATTGTTGAGAATGAACGAGAGATATATGGTCAACATTGGACTGATTATGATCAATCTGAGGCAAGTGGGTATAGTACACAACAACCATTCTCGACCGAAGTGTTACCTGTATTTGCAAATAATGTACATGCCAGATCTGAGTTGCGTGTCAAGTGTACATCACAAATTACAAGCAGGCCTATTAAAACACATATGGGCACATTTTGGAATTTTCCGTGGTGAGTGAGATTTTTAAGTTTGTGAGTTGAGATTATTATACTAATTAAGTTACTCATCATTGTATTGTATGCGTTTTAATAATGGCTATTTATATTTCTTGTTTCTACTATTTGCATACAATATATATATTTTATAAAATAAAAACAAGTACAAAATTTATTTTATAAATTTATTTATTTTTACTTATTTTAATTTCATTTGATATTAACTATGGTTCATAATATATGGTCACAAAAACAAAACAGAAATAAGATGAAAAATATGAAATAAAATTGGTGGGATAAGGTGTCGTAATTTTATTAAATAAAACTATTCTAGAGGACTAAAATGATGTAGGTGTCGAATTATAATGTGGAAGAGTGAGAAAATGATTTGGAGTGTTAAAAAAAATGGATGTTATAATTTTAGACCAGTTACATAATGATAATTGTATATATATATATATATATATATATATATCTAACTGGCCGGTCTAAAAATGGTGTAATAACTTTAAAACTATTGTAAAATAAATGTGTGATTATTCCATCACAAGACACATGTCCTTACACTTGTTCATGTAATATTACACTAGCTTAACACTTGTCTTTGTAGTTTACCACTTGTCATTACCAAGTGCATAAGTGTGTGACTCATCTCTTTTGGAGTTCACTATAAATAAGGAGTTGTAATAAGAGTGACAAAGTGAAGTTGTTTTTGATCAAGTAGACTCTAAAAGTCTCTCTCTCTCGTGGCTGTCCCTCCCTCTCTATCTCTTTGTTAGTTCTTGTTCTCTTTACAAAGCATTACAAAACATAAAACTTATAAGTGTATTTGTCTTCTACTACTCTTTCTCTTCTCTCATACACTATTATATAGTGGTTTCACAACATGTTATCAGCACGAACGGCTCTCAATCCATTGCAAGTTTAAGCATAAGCGATTTGCGATCCGTCATCCGGTTGAGGTAAGATTTAAGTTTTGTTAAAATTGTTTTAATTTAATTATTTTACATGCATGTTACTATATGTATAATCTATAGAGTAAAAATCTATACATACTTCTTGATCTAATGGTAGGCTCTGCCTCCTTGATCATTTAGATCTACATTCTTGATCATTATGGTAGGCTCTGCCTCCTTGATCATATGTTCAGATCTATATATTTGAATTATATGGAAGGCTATGCCTCCTAAATTGATTGTTTCAATTTATGAATATATTATATAGTTTATAATTATGTTTTATAGTTTATATTTTGCTTTTTACAGAATTATTTCATAAAATTTTATATTTAACAAATTGTTTTATTATTTATATAGTAACCATGTCAAACTTGGCAAAGCTTGAATTCGCCGCCCTTGATGTCTTTGGGAAAAATTATATGACATGGGCATTAGATGTAAAATTCTATCTAAAAGGGAATGGACTTCTCAAAGCCATTGATCCGTCAGAAACGGGGTTAGAAGAGGAAAAAGCAAGAACCATGATGTTCTTGCGTCATCATCTCCACGATGGTTTAAAAAATGAATACATCACGAGAGAAAATCCTGCAGATCTTGGGATCGCGCTCAAGGATAGGTTTGATCACCAAAAGTATGTGATCTTACCAAAAGCCAAACATAAATGGCTAAACCTGAGGTTTCAGGATTACAAAAGTGTAAGTGAGTACAATTCCGCTTTGTTCGGAATCACTTCAAGGATGGCTCTCTGCGGAGAAGAAGTTTCCGATTATGATATGATCGAAAAAACATTTCAAACTTTCCATCATTCAAATGTACTCCTACAGCAACAATATCGAGAAAGAGGGTATACTCGATATTCTGAATTAATGCAAGTTTTGCATGTTGCTGAACAAAATAATGAGCTCGTGATGATAAATCTATCAAACCCGTCCAACTGGATCAGCTCTACTTTCAGAAGTGAATGTTGCTACATCCAGCTATAATAATTGGCAAGGACGAGGACGTGGACGCGGACGCGGTCGAGGCCGTGGTCATGGTCGTGGAGGAGGTCGTGGAGAAGGTCGTGGACGAGGAAGAGGAAGAGGTTTCTCTCCTAATGACTTCAACGCAAGAAAAACCAAAAAGCATCTTCAAATTAATAATGTTGGTCGCGTTATAAAGAAACAAGATGAAAGTACTTGTTACAGATGCGGCATGAAAGGACATTGGTACCAGACCTGTCGTATTCCAAAACATTTGGCCGATCTGTATCAAGCATCTCAACAGGCAAAAGAAAGAAATGTTGAGACCAACCTCATCTCTGATGAAGCTGGACCTTCTTACCATGGCATAAACGATGAACCCCATCTAGATATAGCAGATTTTCTCGTTGATAATGAAAACGGAAAATCGTGCGAATAAGGCCTATATGCCATGATATGCTTTGTCATAGTTTGATATGTACTTTATGTTTATATAATGTCTTTTTGGATAATAGTTTTATTGTAATATATGATAAATTTTTCTTTGTAAGACTTTATGTTATTTTATTAATGTTTATTTTATAAATATTTTATCTCAGAGAATGTCAAATTTTGAGATTGAGGATGGAGATATGTGTCTAGCAGACAGTGCTACAACGCACTCAATACTTAAAGAGAAAAAATATTTCTCCTCTCTCAAAATAAAAGACTCCGCTAGAAGCGTGAGCACTATATGTGGTAATGCAAATATTATTATAGGCTCTGGAAGAGCCAGTTTTTCAATGCCAAGGGGAACAAAATTTGAAATTGATGCATTATATTGCCCCAAGTCTCATAGAAATTTAATAAGTTTCAGAGATATCCGAAGAAATGGATATCATATAGAGACTCTGAATAAGAATGGCATTGAATATCTTTGCATAACATCTGAGGAGAAACATATATTTGAAGAATTGCCAATGTTATCCTCTGGATTGTATTGCACAAAAATAAATAATTTTGCATCTTATGTTACAGGAAATTTTAAGTTTACTAGTACATTTAAGATATGGCATGAAAGACTTGGATATCCTCGTTCAGTCATGATGCGAAAAATTGTGCAAAATTCCAATGGTCACCCATTGAAGAACGAAAAGAATTTTAGATCTGATGAGTTTCCATGTGATGCATGTTCTCAAGGAAAACTCATAATTCGGCCATCGCCAGCCAAAATTGGGAATGAATCACCATTGTTCTTAGAGAGAATACATGGTGATATATGTGGACCTATCCACCCTTCATGTGGGCCGTTTCGTTATTTTATGGTAATGATTGACGCATCTAGTAGATGGTCAAATGTGTGTCTATTGACAACAAGAAACACGGCCTTCGCAAAATTCATTGCCCAAATCATCAGGTTGAAAGTTCAATTCCCTGATTATGCCATAAAGAAAGTCAGGCTTGATAACGCCGGTGAATTCACTTCACAAGCTTTCAATGACTATTGTATGTCAATAGTGATCGATGTGGAGCATCCGGTTCCTCATGTTCATACACAAAATGGCATGGCTGAATCTTTGATTAAACGGCTACAACTCATTGCTAGACCATTAATATTGAGAACAAAACTCCCAATTTCTATATGGGGTCATGCTATATTGCATGCTGCGGCATTGGTCCAAATACGACCAAGCGCATATAATAAATATTCCCCTTTACAATTAGCATCTGGCCAAGAGCCAAACATATCCTATCTCCGTATTTTTGGATGTGCGGTTTATGTACCTATAGCCCCACCACAAAGAACAAAAATGGGGCCACAAAGGAGATTGGGCATTTATGTCGATTATGCATCACCGAGTATAATTCGATATCTTGAACCACAAACTGGTGATATGTTTACGGCATGTTTTGCCGATTGCCATTTTAGTGAAGATGAATTTCCAGCGTTAGGGGGAGAAATTAAACAAGTACCAAAAGATATTACATGGTATACACCATCTTTGTTATATCTTGATTCCCCTACAAATCAACGTGAACTGGAAGTTCAGAAAATTGTACATTTACAAAGTTTGGCAAATCAATTACCAGATGCGTTCATAGATACAAAAAGGGTGACAAAGTCATATATCCCCGCTGCAAATGCACCATCAAGAGTTGAAATTCCTAGAGAGGAACTCGATGGAAACAAAGCTAATGAACCTAAGGTTCAATTGAAAAGGGGGAGGCCAATGGGCTCTAAAGATAAAATCCCCGAAAGAAAAAGAAAATGGGAGATGAAAAGGTTCAGGAAGAACCAAATAAAGAGAAAAGTCCTCAGGATGATACAGAAAAATATGAGGTTTCAATTAACTATGCCCAAAATGGAATGTTATGGTATAGAGATGAAATCGATGATGATAATGGAATATTCTCTTTTTCTGTATCAAAGAGATCGATGATGAAAAAGATGATCCAGATCCAAGGTCCGTAACAGAATGCCAACATATGCTTGATTGGGAGAAATGGAAAAAGGCTATGCAACTTGAGTTGCTTTCCCTCAATAAAAGAAATGTCTTTGGACCTCTTGTCACTGCATCTAAAGATGTAAAACCTGTTGGTTGCAAGTGGGTATTTGTGCGAAAAAGAAATGAGAAAGATGAATTCACAAGATATAAAGCCCGACTTGTTGCACAAGATTTTTCTCAAAGACCTGGATTTGATTATGAAGAAACATATTCTTCAGTCATGGATGCAATTACATTCAGGTACTTAATGAGTCTAACAGCTTCTAAGAATTTAGAAATGTACCTTATGGATGTAGTGACAGCATATTTATATGGATCATTGGATAATGATATATACATGAAAATCCCAGAAGGATTTAAGATTCCTGAGGCATTAGACTCTAAGTCTAATGAAATTTGTGCGATCAAATTACAGCGATCACTTTACGGATTAAAACAATCCGGGCGCATGTGGTATAATCGCTTAAGCGAATATCTATTGAAGAAAGGGTATGTTAATAATGAAATATGTCCATGCGTCTTCATAAAGAAATCTCCATCGGGATTTGTGATCATTGCTGTATATGTTGATGATCTAAATATAATTAGAACTCAAAAGGAGATTGATGATGCAAGAACTCATATGAAGGAAGAGTTTGAAATGAAAGATCTTGGAAAGACTAAATTCTGTCTCGGGCTTCAAATAGAGCATTTCCAAGATGGAATATTTATGCATCAATCAAATTATACGAAAAAGATTTTAAAGCGCTTTAATATGGACAAAGCGACTCCTTTGAGTACTCCAATGGTCAATATATCTCTGAATGTCGATAGTGATCCATTCAGACCTTGTGAAAATAACGAGAAAATACTTGGTCCCGAATTACCTTATATGAGTGCTATCGGTGGACTCATGTATCTTGCAAATTGCACTACACCGGATATTGCATTTGCTACGAATCTACTTGCAAGATACAACTCATCCCTACTCGCAGGCATTGGAATGGGATAAAACATATTCGCCGTTATCTTCAAAGTATGATTGAGTTGGGATTATTCTATCCTAGAAACTCTTTCGTTGGTCTAGTTGGTTTTGCAGATGCAGGATATTTATCAAATCCACATAAGTCCCGATCGCAAACTGGATATGTTTTCACAATTGGAGGAACTGCAATCTCATGGCGCTCACAGAAACAGACTTTGGTCGCCACTTCCTCAAATCATGCAGAAATAATTGCTCTTCATGAAGCATCGAGGGAATGTGTATGGCTCAGATCAATGACTAACCACATACAAGAATCAAGTGGAATAATCACCAAGAAAGAGCCAACAACATTATTCGAAGACAATGCTGCTTGTGTCGCCCAAATCAAAGAAGGTTACATCAAGAGCGATAGAATAAAGCATATACCTCCAAGATTTTTCTCCTACACTCAAGAACTCGAGCAAAAGAAGGAAGTTGATATCCAACATATCCGCTCAAGTGACAATGCAGCAGACTTATTCACAAAGGCGCTTCCGACTACCACATTCAGAAAGCATATTCACAGTATTGGAATGCGTCATCTACGAGATTTATAAAGAAGGATCATACATATCTTTTCGAGGGGGAGATTACGTTACTATACTCTTTTTCCCTTGTCATGGTTTTTATCCCAATGGGTTTTTCCGTGACAAGGTTTTTAATGAGGTAGTACGTAACTCGTCAATGGTGATGGATAATCAAGGGGGAGTATTGTAAAATACATGTGTGATTATTCCATCACAAGACACATGTCCTTATACTTGTTCATGTAATATTACACTAGCTTAACACTTGTCTTTGTAGTTTACCACTTGTCATTACCAAGTGCATAAGTGTGTGACTCATCTCTTTTGGAGTTCACTATAAATAAGGAGTTGTAATAAGAGTGACAAAGTGAAGTTGTTTTTGATCAAGTACAATCTAAAAGTCTCTCTCTCTCGTGGCTGTCCCTCCCTCTCTATCTCTTTGTTAGTTCTTGTTCTCTTTACAAAGCATTACAAAACACAAAACTTATAAGTGTATTTGTCTTCTACTACTCTTTCTCTTCTCTCATACACTATTATATAGTGGTTTCACAACAAAAACCAATAATATGATGTTTGAGCTACTCCGAAGACTATTAATTCACTCTCGAATATATAAATAAGTCATATGTAAATACACAGATTTAATAGAAAAAAATTTATACCTCGGACTCAACTTAGTCTCTGTCAATGACCTGTTTGGATCCCGCAACATAGCTATCTTGAGGTACACTCTGTCTTCCACCAAAAATTCACGATCTCTCCTCCTCCTATCAGCATAAATCCTCTGCCTATCATGAGCTTCCTTCATGTTCAGCTAGAGAACCCGAATATTCTTTGAGGTCTCCTGAACAAAACTAGTACCATACATGCTCCTCTCCCCCACCTTAGTCTAGCATAGCGGTGTACGACATGACCTCCCATACAAAGCCTCATAAGGAGCCATCCCAATACTCACATGATAACTATTGTTGTAAGCAAACTATTGTTGTAAGCAAACTCTGCCAATCACAGGTGATCCACCCAATGGCCACCCCTATCCAACACACACATCCTCAGCAAATCCTCCAACGTCTGGATCGTCCTCTCAGACTGTCTATTTGTCTAGGGATGATAAGTTGTATTCATATGCACTTTAGTGGCCATCTCTGCCTGAAATGCTTTCCAAAACACCGACGTGAACTTAGAATCCCTATCAGACACAATACTCGCTGGCACCCCATGAAAACTGACTATCTCCTTCACATACTTCTTAGCCAAGACTGTTGCTCCATCAGTCTTCTTAATGGCCAGAAAATATGCTGACTTAGTCAACCGGTCCACAATGACCCAAATAGCATCAAATGTCCGAGACAATGGTAAACCTACCACGAAGTCCATTGTGATCATATCCCACTTCCACTCTGGAATAGGCAAACTCTTCAGCAACCCACGTAGAACTTGATGTTCAGCCTTCACTAGCTGACACACATCACACCTCCCGACCCAACTAGCTACATCCTTCTTCATCCCGAGCCAGTGATAGTACCTCTTGAGGTCACGGTACATCTTAGTCGCTCTGGGATGAATAGAAAATATGCTCGCATGAGCCTCTCTTAGGATCTCCTACCTCAACTCCTCATCCTTGGGCACACAAATCCGCCCATGCACCAAAATAGTACCATTAGCTGAGACCTGATACTTTGAATCAACATCCTTAGAGGCATTCACCAACCCCAAATATTTCTCCTGAGCCAACCGCACCCTGCTCAGAAGATCTGCTCTATCAGCCGCCTCCAAAACCAACGGCTAGTGAGAGACCGCACACAAACTTAATGCACTGATCTCTCCTACCAGAGACTCCATCTCCAACTCCTGAGCTGAAGCTACCCTCTTCCGACTCAGAGCATCTGCAACCAACTTAGCCTTACCAGGATGATATGCTATCTCCAAATCATAATCCGCCACCAGCTCCATCCACCGTCTCTGCCTCAAATTCAGCTCAGGCTAAGTGAATATATACTTCAGGCTCTTATGATCTGTAAACATCTGAACATTTGCACCATAAAGATAGGATCTCTAAATCTTCAGGGCAAAAAATACAGCAGCCATCTCCAAGTCATGAGTAGGATAGTTGTCCTCATGCTTCCGCAACTGCCGCGAAGCGTAGGCAATCACCTTCCCATGATGCATCAACACACACTCCAAACTAACTCTTGATGCATCTATATAAACCACATAGGGTTTTCCCTACTCAGACAAAGCCAATACTGGCGTAGTTGTCAGCATCTCCTTTAGGCTTGCAAAGCCCTCCTCGCACTCCTGTGACCAAACAAAATGAACATCCTTTCCTGTCAACTTAGTCATGGTACGTGCTCTGCTCGCAAAAAAGCCCTGCACAAATCTCTTGTAGTACCCTGCCAACCCAAGGAAACTCCTGATCTCAGTGGCATTTTGCGGTCTAGGCCAACCTCTGATAGCCTGAATCTTCTCCGGATCTACGGAAACTCCCTCTGTAGAAACAGTATGACCCAGAAATCCCATCTCCCGCTGCTAGAAACTACACTTGCTCAACTTGGCAAACAACTTCTGCTCCCGCAGGTTCTCCATAACTGCCTTCAAATGCACTACATGCTCCTCAGGACTCTTAGAATAGAACAGGATATCATCGATGAAAATGATGACAGACACGTCCAGAAACTCCTGAAACACGCTGTTCATCAATCTCATAAACGCTGCTGGTACGTTAGTCAACCAAAAAGGCATCACCACAAACTTATAATGCCCATACCTCGTCCTGAATGCAGTCTTCCTCACATCTACCTCGTCTATCGGGATCTGATGATAACCCGATGCCAAATTTATCTTGGAGAACCAAGTAGCACCTCTCAGCTGACTCAAAAACTCATCGATCCTGGGAAGAGGGTACTTGTTCTTCACAGTGACCCGGTTTAAACCCCGATAATCAATACATAAGCGGAAACTCCCATCCTTCTTCTTAACAAATAACACCAGCGCTCCCCATGATGATACACTAGGACGGATGAATCCCTTGCTCAACAAATCCTCTAACTGCTTCTTTAGCTCTGCCATCTCTACTGGAGCCATTCTATAAGAAGCCTTGGATAACGGTGTCGTCCATGTTTCCTTTTCAATCATGAAAGGATCAGACAGAGATGGTGGTAATCCCCGCAACGACTGGAACACATCCTCAAATTCCTCAACAACCTGATACCGCTAACCGTAGACTGCCCCACTGACTCTGGCATTGATATAGTAACCAAATAAGTCTCACATCCCTTCTCGATCATCTTCCCAGCCTGCATGGCCGAGATCACTAAACTCCCCGAAGTTGGTCTAATTCCCTAAAAAACCAGCTTCCCTCCTGAACGCTCAAACTCCATTCCACCTGATGGCAATCCAGATGTACCATATGCCAATGCAACCAATCCATCGCAAGAATAACATCATATAACTCCACTGGAATGATAAGAAAATCCGCTAACCACGACTCTCCCGCAATCTGAATATCCACTCCTCTCGCTCGTCCAATGACTCTCAGAAACTTGCCTCCTGTAACTCTGACCACTCCTGTACGTTCCCCGGGATCTCCTCTGATATTAGCACTCTCTCCACACTCCGGAGTAATAAATCTATGAGAAGCTCCATAATCAAACATAACATGGGACTTAAGCCCATCCACCAACAAGGTCCCTACACAAACCTCATGTGTTGAGAACCTAACACTTTATCACATGAAAAACATAAAATCTGAACCTACTGAAATTCACAAAGTTAAGTACCAGAAATTATACCTATTAATCGCTATGGCACTGGTTGCACCAGTCTCGACAGTTGTGTAAACCCGTGGCGCCTGCTCAATCCGTGCCACCTGCTGCACTCGAGGCTGCACCACATGCTGCACCACTGCCACCACCATCTGCTGCAACTTGGGACACTTGGGCTTGATGTGCCCAGATTCCCTACAATGATAGCATACACAAACCGCTGCCGTCGGAGCATTCCACAGGGAACAGCTAGCTACCTGGTGATCCATGCTCCCACACCCGAAGCACCCTGCACCACTCTGTCTCTGTGTAGCCTCCCACTTCCTCTTGTTTCCCTATGCAGGCTTGCCGCCCTTGCTAGAACCTCCATGATGATGAGCCTTCCTAGGCTGAACTGCGGGACTAACCGTCACTGATTTTGCCCGGATATCCTCCTCAATCTTTGCTGCAGTCTCAACCAACTCTGCACGTGTAACATAAATCTGTCCCCTGCAATGGACCCTCAAATCATCAAGAAGAGCCCTCATAAACCTCCTGATCTGGGCCTCCTCAGACTCCATAGCCCGACCCCCATAAGACAGAAGTCGACTCAACTCCAAATCGAGTCCCCAGAGATAACTGAAGGAATTGCACATCCAACCGGTCCAATGCCTCTCTCGGAAAATACTTGCGGTTGAACTTCTCCACGTAGTCAGCCCATGTTATCTTCCTCTGCACTTTCCTAGCAGCAACTAATCTCCACTACACCTGAGCATCACCAATCAAGTTGTGAACCCCTATGTCCACCCAAAAATCCTCAAGACATCTAAGAGTCTGGAAGTTACGTTCCACACTCGTCCTCCACGCATCTGCAGCAGTAGGATCCGTACCACCCGAAAACTGCGTAGTATCAATGTTACGCATCTCCCTCAGCATAGACAGATAATGGAAATGAGCTCCCTCATCCGCAGCCACTGGCTGTCGCTCCTCCGCCACCACTAGTGGCATTACCTGAGCTTGAGCCGGTGCCACAACCGAGAACCGCTCTAATACCATGCCAACAAGTCTGCAAAGTCAACTCTAGGGACTCCACCCGCTGGGAATCCCACACCTGGAACCCTAGCACCACCGGCCACTCGAGCACTAACACCGCCCTCTCCGGCCACACTCATGGAATTCTCCTGGACACCCTGCGACTCGCCAACACCCTCAACTGTCACACTCTGGTCCGCAATATCACTAACTGCTGGGCCTCTGCCCCTACCACGACCATGACCGCGTCCACTATCACGGCCGCGTCCACGACCAGCAATAGCATCCTCTCTAACCATCTGCACTACCATGAACAGAAGGCTAAGAAAGCAATTTAAAAAGAACATAAAACATAACTCACTGTGGAATCACACTGTAGGCTCGAAGAATATGTTCTAGGACTCCATGCCACAAACAATTGACTAATTCACATAATCTAGGCCTGGGCAATCGATGGTAACCGAGAAAACCGATCCAAAAGAACCAAGGTTTTCAGTTATCGGCACCGAATCTGAGAGAGAAAGAGAACCAATCGGCAAAATTATTTAGGGGTTTCGGTTATCAGTTCGGTTCGGTTCGGCAAGCTATAACCGAACGGATATTCGGTTCTTTCCCATCATTACCATGATCCCTGCAGAAGATCTCGTCTGCAACTAGGTGAAACGAAGATGATGAGATGTGTTACAGGTCGGCCATGGAAGTTGAACTAAAGAAGATGATGGATTAGGGTTAGATGCGTTTAATGTTTTGTTAATATGGGCTTATTTAATAAAAATGTGTGTTTGGAAATTATATGGGCCTGACTTAATAATTTTTAGCCCATAATCGTTTAGATAGAAATTAAAACCCTATTCCATCATCTTTCATATTTTTCGTTAGCTTTCAGTTGGAGCCGCTTCTCCGCTTCTTATCTCAACATGATGGCGTTTACAAACTCCTTTGGGTTTGGTTCTGGTTTTCCCGGTAATGAACCCATTTGTCTTGTAGAAGAGGAGGAAGCCTGTCCTTGGACTTGTGTTTGCAGCCTCTCAAACTTAGCATTCAACTCACCATAGACATTGTCAACCTTATGGTGGATGGCCTTCATTTGTGTAGCAAGTTCAATAGCTCCTCTCCATTGGCCTTCTAGGAGTTGTCTAAGTAGAGCATTTGTGTCATCTACTTGACCTTGAGGCTGTGGTGCATGCATTTGTTGTTGAGGTTGGGAATAGCTTTGAGGCTTTGCTTGGTAATTCCCTTGAGGCTTTTGTTGATAATTGGGTTGAGAAGGAAAACCAGGTGGTTTTTGTGGTGGATAAGACTGATCTTGTGGGTTCTCCACATTGGTGCTGCGGTAAGAGAGGTTAGGATGGTTGCGGTAATTGGGATTGAACTTGTTATACCCTTGTCCACCCACATCGTTGACCTCTTCTTGTCCCTCAACACAAGCTTCCATTCCCTCTTGATATCCTTGATACACATCACTTTCGGTTACAAAATGGACTAGCTTTTGTGTGGCAAGAATCATCTTATCCATCTTGTCATTCAATGCTTTGATCTCCTTGTGGTGATGCTCATTCATATCAGAGTGATCTCTTGGTGTTCTATCATAATCCTCCTCATAGTTACCATCACTTTGAGCAAGATTCTCCACCAAAGTCATACCAACATCAACATCTTGGCCAAGGAAGTTGCCATTACTTGCTGTGTCAAGCAACATTCTTATCTTTGGTAGCACTCCTCTGTACAATGTGCTAAGAGGAGACTCCTTGGAGAAACCATGATGAGGACATTGCATAGTATAGCCCTTGAATCTCTCCCATGCTTCACAAAAAATCTCATTTCCCTTTTGTGCAAAGCTTGAGATCTCATTTCTCAACCTGGCTGTTCTTGTAGTTGAGAAGAACTTGGAGAGGAAGGCTCTCTTGCATTGATCCCACGAAGTAATGGATCCCACTGGTAGGTTCTTCTCCCATGTCCTAGCTCTATCTCCAAGAGAAAACGGAAAGAGGTGGAGTTTGAATGCATCATCCGAGATACTATTGATTTTAACTGTCCCACACATCATGTCAAACTGATCCAAGTGATCAAGAGGGTCTTCCATAGGCAGACCATGGAACTTTGAGCATTGAACCATGTTGATAAGGCTAGACTTGATTTCGTAGTTGTTGTTCTCAACAGCGGGTGCTCTGATTCCTTGGCGGTTCCCATGAATGTTCGGCTGATCAAAGGCCCCAATGACTCGTGGTTGTCTTGGAGGGTGGATAGGAGCTTGGTTTTGGTTGGGCTGCTCATTTCCATTATGAGCAACGGCTAGAGAAGGGTTGTTGTCCATGGCTTGGCGGGCTAAACGGCGGTTCTCTCGTTCAAGTAAGTGAATGTCGTCCACAGGCTGAAACAAGTTGCCTAGGCCGTGGCTCCTCAAGTTCATACAACCTGAAAAACAAAGACAACCCACCAATCCAATCCAAGTAACAAACAGTGCAAAGTAAATGAATAGTCTCAAGCAAAGTTGAAATCCTAATGGTCAATAAGAATGCAAACGGGCAACGACGCCAAATTGATGTAGTAACTTTCAGTATCAATTGTTTTATCAATCCACAATTTGCAATCAATCAACACACCAAGAATACACAAAGATGCTTCTATTCTTAATCAAATAAAATTTCTTTTGTCTCCAACTTAACTAATTAAATGACTCAAATAAAGGAAACAAGAAAATGCAATTAAAGGAAAATAGAACACAACTAGCAATAATATTGAAAATCAAGAATTAACAAGAGAACCTTGGGCAAGGTAACTGACTTGGGAGATAGCTAATCAATCCTAGATGTCTAAGCAACAATCAAGAACAATCCTATGGCTAGAAAACTAATGCAAATCAATTCATTTCCATGATAGAGATCCTATGCTAGTCAAATGATAATCAACAATTTCCAAAGGTAATCACAAGACAAGCATGCATTAAGAACATGTTCAAATGCCACTAAGCACCCTAATCATCAATTTCCATTGGCTAGGAATGCAAAGCTCTTGAAAAGTTTGGTTCAGGAATTTCATCAAACACCTTGTGGGTATGGAAATCCTAAAGTCTAGATTTAAGCTTGATCAAGGCTATCTAGCAATATTATCACTAATCAAGATAGGAAATGCATAAAATAAACCCTAGACATCAAAGATCAACCATCTATCTCCCTAATCTACCAAGCCCAAAGTTCTTAAGAGATCTACTCACTAATCACCATGATCACACAAAGGAAAGAGGTTTGTCTTTGTGAAATCATAATAAAAGCTTGTAGATTAAGAGATTTGAAAGACAAATTACTATTAAAACTGGAAAATCCACCAAAGATTCAACAAAACCAAGTATGGAAATGCTTAAGAACCCTAGGTGGCTGCTTAACAAAAAAACTAATACAAGAGATAAATGATAAGATAAGAGATAAGTCTCCACAATTAGGGTTGGAGTATTTATAGGAAAACATAAACTAAACAGGAACAAACCGGATTAAAATTAAACAATTCAGAGAAAACTGGAACAAACCGGGTTTTGGTCTCAAAATGGCACACGATCGACCACATGATCGACCATTTGGTCGATTGGTCCTCCTCCGTGATCGACCATTTGGTCGATCGGTAAGTCGATCGCTCAAGTCTCAGAAGTCTCGGCTCGCGGCACGATCGACCGAATGGTCGATCGCTTTGGTCGATCGTTTTGTCCTGTGTCATGTCCGAGGGATCCTATAGAGCTTTGATCGACCAAATGGTCGATTGGTTGGTCGATCTGCTGAAGTCTGAGAATCTGATGATGCGTTGATCGACCATTTGGTCGATCTGCTGGTCGATTGGCTGAAGTCCGAGAATCTGATGATGCGTTGATCGACCATTTGGTCAATTGGCTGAAGTCCGAGAATCTGATGATGCGTTGATCGACCATTTGGTCGATCGGCTGGTCGATTGTTCGGCCTTCTTGTCCTCATTTCCATTTCCTTGCAAATTCTTGACTTATTTGGCTCCAAAGCACACTATCCTTGCATATCTCCACTCCAACACCTGAAATACCAAACTTGATGCACAATGCAGCCTAAACAACCTAAATGCTCATGAATATGCACAAAACAATAAAGAATTAAGCTTTAAAAACTCATAAAAACACAAGATATCAAAAACCCTAGTTGCATCGACCGATGTTCCTAGGTCAAATTGCACTGTCCTCGACCGTCGAAGGACTTTGTGAGTCGTTTTCCCCAAAGCTTCTCGTTGGATCTTCGTTCCTACAAACGTTAAACTCGATCCCAAGCCACAAGAAAGCTTCACAAAGCCACTAATAATGTTCTATCAAGCCAAACAAAACATAAACAAGCAGATCAGAGAAATCTCAAGCTTAGATAAGCCATGCTCATGCACTCACCTTTGCCAAGAAGATTCTGAACCTTAAACAAGCAAAACAACGCTCCTAGGAAGCTGCTACAACGATCCCAGCTATAGATCTCTACAGGAACGACTTCCCATCTCCCAAAAACCTCAAGAACACTCAAGAACACTTTTCTCTCTTTCTATGCTCTCAAAAGTGGCTAAACTCGTCGAATGAAGACAAAAACTCGACTTAAGGGTTTTCTCTAACCCAAAACGCAGCGTTTAACTTAAACTCGTCCGCACAGAACCGGCCTTGCATTGACCGATGCATCCCCTAAACCGGAATTTCGGTTTGCGGATGTAACAATATTTCTCATATCTTGAAATTTTTTAAAAGTTTAAATTCTCTTACATAAAAAACCAGAATAAACCGAATAAAATTTTAAATTTGGATGTTTGATAAATCAAGGTTCTTGTCGTATTCAAATTCATTTTGGTATCTTTTTAATAGTATGACATGAATATTTGCCTAATATTTTCAGGAGATGTGAGACATAGTATACATATTTTTTTTATTAATTAGTTGAGCATTATATATCTGTTAAGAAAAAATTGAATTACATCATATGAACAAAAAATCATTAACTTCTTTAACTAAATATAATCTATAATAACTCAAAAGAATTTAAATATAAAATCAAATAATAGTGAAAGGAGAATCACATATTTATGTTTTAATTAGGTTGAGAGATTTCCTTATCTTTTAAATCTTTCCTTTGATTGATTTTAGAGTTTCAGTAACTAAATTTTGTACAGATTAACATTGCAAATAAAAAAATAAATTGAAACAATCCTACCCATTTTTTATACTCTTTAGTGATCACATACCCACTAACAACGTAACATCAAACAACAACAGCGGATAACCAAACAATGCCAGTAAACCAATAAAAATCCAACAATGAAATAATCAAATAACCAATAAAGTCAATACCAAATTCCAACATCCTACAATGTTCTATAAACTCAACTCTAGCAACATAACAATAGCTAGGCCACAATGTCAACAAACAACAAACAATACAAACAAACCAGGAAAACAAGTGTCGGATAGGGTTGGTGTTGACCGACACTGTCTACTGGTGTTGACCGACACTGTCTAATAGTGTCGATCGATACACCTCCTTGGTGTCGACCGACACCCACCTGGTATCGATCGACACCGACTCCGCAGACATATTCTGCTTGATGCCGATCGCCAAACCTCCATTCCAAACCATCTCCAATCCATCCAAAACTCACCCAAAGGCCACAAGGACCCATAGAAACCTTATATCATTCAAAACAAACAAGAAAAACACCAAAACAACAATAAAAAAGAAAAAAAAAAGATCTCAGGCTTAGATCAGCCATTGTCATGCACTCACCTCTTTTACAAGAAGATCTGACCCAAAAACGATGAATCCAACACCTTAGGAAGCTTCTCCTTCGTCCCTAGAAACAACACTCCCTTCCATAGAACAGATCTCACCAAACAAGCAAAGAAAACCCAAAAAATCTTTAAAACACTCAAGCACTTCTTTTCTCTCTGAAACGGCGACAAAACAACCAAAAAGCAGTTTTCCAAAACCCTTAGTCGTCTTTCCCTTTAAATACACCGGGTTAGGGATTCTACTAAAACCGAACCGGACCAAATCGACCATTTAATTCAACCTGGTCGAACCAGAGAAAGCTGGTGTCGATTGACACCCACCCCAAAACACATTTTTTGGTTCACGGATGTTAAAATTCTCCTCCACCAACAAGGATTCATCTTCAATTCCTGCAGCATCGTCCATACGCCAAGGACCTCCGTGCAACCATCAACACAGCCCGCACGTCCTCCGACCAGACTGAACAGCGTCAGCCAAGGTTTCCCGTGCAAATGTCGCAACAGCCAGCACACCTCTGACTGAACCCTCGAGGTCTCCCTCTAGCCAATATACTCACATTATAGACGTTATTTTCTCACAACTTAGTGCTTCCCCCGTCCACGGTCGCGACCAACGAATCATGCCGGCTCGCTATCAGGCTAACTGCCGTAAGCTATGGCATCCAGGAAATCACTCACACCCCCCCGCGCTCTCAGGTCACAACCCTCGAGACATACCGGCTCATTGCCGAGCTGCGGCTCACAACTATGGTATTTAGGGAGTCTCAAAATCTTGCTATTGGGTTGTCACCCTAAAGTGCTGTAACATCTGCAAACCAAATTGTGGATTTTGGGAATGGGTTTCGATCGACACTACCCTTGATTTCTGGTTCCACTAGATTGATTTAAATTGTCAAATTGGAGCAGTTTGGTTTAACTGGAACCCCAAACCGGGGTATATATGTGAGAAGTCGACCTAAGGGTTTTGGGGAAGTCACTATTAGCCATTCCAGAGATAAATAGAGAGGAAAAAGAGAAGAGAGAGAGTTCTAGGGGGATTTTGGAGATTCTAGGCTTGTGTGGTGAGATCTGTTCCTATGGAGTGGAGATCTTGTGCTTGGAACGAAGGAGAAGCTTCTTAAGGAGTGGGATTCGTCGTTTTGGGTCAGATCTTTCTGCAAAAGAGGTGAGTGCAAGACCATGGCTGATCTAACCCTGAGATTTCTTTTGTTTTGGTTGTTCTGTGTTGTTGTGGTCCTTTTCTTGTTTGTTTTGGAAGCTATAGGGTTCCTATAGTTTCCTGTGGCCTTTGGACGAGTTTTAGGATGGATTGGAAGTGGTTAGAAACGAAGATTCGACTATCGTCTTCGAGCAGAACGTGTCTGCGAGTCGGTGTCGAACACACACAAGGTGTGTGTTGGTCGACACCAAGTAGGTGTGTCGATCGACACTTAGGGTCAGTAACGGTCGACACCAGCAGTCAATGTTGGTCAACACCATTTTGGTATCAGTCAACACCAACTTGTCTGATGCTTGTTTCCCTGATTTGTTGTGTTGTTTGTGTTGCTTAACATTGGAATCTCAGTTGCTTGTGTGTATAAACTAGTAGATGGGATGATTGCCTCACTAAGTATTTAGGATAATACTTACGCAACTCAATTGTTGTTTGTGGTGTGCAGGTATATGGCGTGGAATCATGACGATGAGGAGGATGATCTAGGGTCTCGTTGTGTGTTGATGGTTATGTTATTGGAAACTTGCATATAGTTATGCTAGGTAGTTTGATAGAATGGTTTGGAATGTTATTGTGTTGATGTTATATATTTGAGATGATTAATGCTTTATGTTTTCCACTGTGCATGTTATTGGTTGTTGGTTAATTATTGGTATTGTGGTTAGTTAGTAATGTTGGGTTTTTGGTTAATTAAGTAGTATGAGATGCTTAGTTATATATTTTTTAAAATAAAAAAATGGGTCTGGTCGTTTGAAGCGCGCACTCGGATCGTCATACGAAGCAAACATACCACTCCCACTCTCTGGCCACAGAGTCCATCGAGCTATCGGTATCACCTGAGTTTGGCCCAAACGGCCTTGAGCAAACAATTCTGATGCCATCGAGTATCCCTGACTAGATCTACCTCAACACTTTCCATTTCTGGAAACTTTCCACTAATAGCAGTGCGCTTCGAAGAAACTCATATCCTGAACACCAACTTGTATTGGTACTTAGTCGCACCCCTAAGCGACCAAGTATCAATAGAGCTGGGCTGCAATACTCCATTCCCGCTCCAGCCATGGACTACAACTAGGACCAGGCTAGACAAGCTCAAGTCGTGGCCTACTTCTTGAATCACTTCTTGAACCTTGCCTTCATCCTCGCCTCTGGCTCCCAAGTCTGCTCCTCTACTCCATTATAGTCCCATAGGAATCTCATCAAAGGAATCTTCTTCCTCCAAAGTTCCTTGACTCTCCTCTCGAGCACCCTCAATGGTCTCACCTCCAAAGTCATGTTAGGCTGAAGATCCTCATGAATGTTAACCAACAATTGATCACCCTCGTAAAGACAATTCCTCAGCATCGACACGTGAAACACCTTGTGGAACACACGCATAACGTCAGGCAATTTTAGCCTATATGCCACTAGTCCCACCTGCTCAACCACTCTGAAAGGACCCATGTACCTCGGACTCAACTTAGTCTATGTCAATGACCTGTTCGGAACCCGCAACATGACCATCTTGAGGTACACTCTTTCACCCACCTGAAACTCAAGATCCTTCCTCCTTTTATCAGCATAATTCCTCTGCCGATCTTGAGCCTCCTTCATGTTCAGCTTCAGAACCTGGATTTTCTCTGAGGTTTCCTGAAAAAAGTCTGCACCATAAATGCTCCTCTCCCCCACCTGGGTTCAGCATAATGGTCTACGACATGGCCTACCATACAACGCCTCATAATGAGCCATCCAAATACTAGCCTGGTAGTTGTTGTTGTAAGCAAACTCCACCAAGCTCAGGTGATCTGCCCAGTGACCACCCCAATCCAACACACACATCCTCAGCAGATCCTCTAAAGTCTGGATCGTCCTCTCCGAATGACCGTCCGTCTGTGGATGATAAGTTATACTCATATGCACCTTCGTGCCCATCTCTGTCAAAGTTATACTCTAAAAGCACACTTGGACCTAATTAAGACTCAAAACAAGTATAAAAACTATAGTTAAAATCCTATAAAATACAAAGACATCAATTCCCCCGGACTTGAATCTTTGCTTGTCCTCAAGCAAGAACAGACAGAAACTCAAGAACAGAGAAAAGGTTTGAAAGTGGAAACTCACAAATGTTTGGGAACCGCTGCTTTGCACTCTTCATCAAATCAATATAAGAACTACTTTTTTTACTCTGCCCATGATTAGGATCAACACTCCCTACTCTAAACTCCACAACCTTAAAGAACCTTCAACATCCCGATAATTGTCTCTCTAAATCAGATTGGTGAAAATGTGTGGTCTCGCCGAGGGAATATCGATCACTAAACTTATTGACTCCTTCAACCTTTTAATGCCCAAGACTTCTTTCATATCCTTCCTTTCCTCTCTCTTTTCTCACTTCCAAAGGATTGATTTCTCCCTAATTTTCTAGGGTATCATTGTATTTTTTTGTTATCAATCCTTTGCTCTTTTCTTGCGGAGAGGTTTCCATGAATTCCGAAGGATGCACGGGTTTACGCACAACCCTCGGTTCACTTCTTTATTACCTATGTCCTCTTCTTCTTCTTTACTTTTTTTTTAATTGAGTATTGAAGGGAGGGGAAGCATACTTTGCGAGGAGATGCATGTCTTGTACGGCTTAAGGGAGGTGTCTTGTCCTATGTATACCAAGTCCCAAGGCAAGAAGTTAAATCCGGTTAAGTCCTTACAAAGCTAGAGACAACGTCGGATAACCTTAATCTTCTCTTCGGTGAGGGTCTTTTGGGGCGTGTTGAGGCTGCTCATGTTCATTCCAAGATTCATTCAAAAATCAAAAGTACTAAAGCAATCATAAGAGTGTTAGGTCAAAGCAAAAGATTTCTAGAATTGATCATAGTTTCCCAATTTTATTTTGACTCAATAAAAATAAGAAAATGACTGAAAGACTCGAAAATCAAAAGGAAACAACCAAAGAAAATGACATTAGTAACTTGGAGACATCTCTCCCCTGGACTTACTTCAAAATGTCCCGGTGTGAAAGCAAAACCAAGAACAGAACGAATCCCGCAAAGAAAATAAGAAAATGAAAAAGAAACAAAAACCGGTGATCTCGCATCTGGTGTTGGAGTGGTGGTGGCAAGGATGGGGACCGATCGGTCTCAGAAAGGGATCGACCGATCTGAAACATTATTGAACTTAGAGATACCCAAAGAAAACCACCGGGATCGATCGATCTTTAAGGAGGACTGATCGATCATAAGCTCATGAACAAAAAATTTCGGATCTTCTGCGTGTGGAATCTGTTCCTGAAAACACTTAACACCGGACGTGATTTCACTGTAATAAATCCTAAAAATAAAACCAAAATCCTAAGACAAGTAAAAATATAAGGGTAAGCCAGCACAAACCCCGTGGGTTGTCTCCCATAAGTGCTTGTTTAAGGTCTATAGCTTGACCGCTCAACACAAAAATGTTAATCATGAGTATCAAAAGGCTGAGTCAATGGACCTTTAGTCCTTCTCTTGTTAATGCAATAAACAATATGTGTCAAGTAACACACAATTATCCATGGCAAAACAATAAAATTCACATCTAGGAAGTTTACTACAAATGTAGTATATAATTTGAAATATTCCTTGATGGTTGGATGCTCATGAGGATCAAATGCATTTAATGGAAAAATAAAGTCAATTTCAGGTTCAAACGAGGTTTTCACAAAATAATTAACTATATCACCATTAATTTCATAAAACACAATATCCTCATTCTTATAATCCACCTCAGGGTCCTCTATTTCATGAAAAAATGTATCAATATCAAGAACACACCCTAGGTAAGATTCTTCAAGAAGAGAGCTAGATACATCAGACATTGAAAACTTGAACTCGAGATCATGAACATTCAAAGCACAATGATATTCAATATCAAAACATATATCATGATATTCCCTAGCAAGTTTTTCTGCTCTTAAGATGTCTAGACGTTGAAACTCACATATCAAATCATAGCATTCATCAATGAGAAATGGAGTATCCAAACTAGAAGTCACATCTTCAATGCATGGCATGTAATCAAAATCATGAATTTCAAGGGTGGAAACGAATGTACCTTCTATTTGGCTTGGTGGAACCCAATATATTACCTTTTCGCAAGCATGAGCTTCCCTAATCTCTGTGAAAGTGGGTTCCCTTCCTTCAAGTACTGCTCGATGTGAGATGAGATTCAACCAGTTCATTTCTGCTAAGTTCCTCCTTGTCGTTGTTGGATGCTCCATGTAAAGCTCATCCAACTTAACCCTTTGATCCAGTGTAAGAACACTCTCATCGAACGGTGGCTCCACATAAGGCTCATATAGAATGTTCTCATCAAATGTGATATCATCTTCTTGTGGCCAATCATCATTGTAATCCATGGCTCCAAAATATTTTTGGTTTTTTTTTATCTACAAAAAAAGAGAAAATAAAAATAATTAGTAAAAACAAAAAAAAAATCCTTAGACTATACTCGATTCTAAAATCTTAAAAGCAATCGTTTTGGTCCCGGCAACGGCGCCAAATTGATCAACATGTCAATTAAAACCCAATGTGTACTCTACTACGATCTATTGGTATCGTTGTAACACTTCAGGATCGAATCCACAGAGACCAAACAATTACACTATGAAATTATGTAGATTAAATATAACTAAGACAATGGAAAAGTTTGTGTTTGAAAATGACTAACAAAAAGCAGTAAATAAAATAGTACTTTAAATCAAAAGAGAAACACTTGGCGCAGGGAATCATTAGGGACTATGATCACAAATTTAGATGATTAGAAAGGGATGCATTAAACACAATTCTTGAACTCAAATCACGTTTGTAAAGCTATCCTACTTTTGCAGGGATAACTATCTAAGCAATGAATTTACTAAATCCTAAACTTTCGTCTGAACCCAGCAAAACAAGCAAGCATTAAAAAGTTCAGGTTTGATAAGTTCACAAGGTGCCTCAACTTCAACTTCCGTTGGCTAAGGTCCATCTTGCTCACCTATGTACTTTTCAAGCAACTCAACAACACTTTTGGTTCCCCGATGAATTAAACCTAAGATCTTAATCTAGGTGATCAATCTAGCTTAAGCATTAAGAACAACAATAGATGAAGAACAATAAGATCAATCCCTAATCTAACAAACCTAGCATCAATTAATCATAGAAACCCTTCTGAAACCCTAAACCCTAGATGAGAAACTACTCAGACATAGAGAAGCAGAAACAACAAATCAATAATGAAGAAAAAATAATTGAATTGCAAAAGAATAGAAAATAGGGTTTAGTGATCTTCTCCCTTCAGCTCTCAATACAAAATAGTCTCAGAAAATAAAGCTTATGTCTCTGGAGGCCAAGCCTCTAACTTAAATATCAAAATAAAACCCTAAAAGTCGGTTTAAAACAAAAAAGGAAAAGTTGCTTCGGGTAAAGGACTGGTCGATCCCGAATGCGGATCAGCCGATCATGGTTGCTTTTCTCTGTTTGCTCCATCTGCTTGCTAGTCCGATCAGTCTCCACCAAATTGGCTTCAGATGCTTGTTTTAATCCCCAAAACACTCAGTTTCCTTCCAAAGTAGCGTAGAACCTGTACAGACTCACAAAAGATTAAAAGGACTATAAAAGCACACTTGGACCAAATAAAAGACTCAAATAAGTTATAAAAACTATAGTTAAAATCCTATAAAATGCAGACACATCACAATCCGACTATCTCCCTCACATACTTCCTAGCCAAAACCGCTGCTCCATCAGTTTTCATTATGGGCAGAAAATGTGCGGACTGTCAAACGGTCCACAATGACCAAAATTGCATCAAACGTCCACGACACTAGCAATCGTACCACGAAATTCATCGTGATGATATCGCACTTCCACTCAGGAATGAGTAAACTCTACAATAATCCCCCTGGAACCTGATGCTCAGCCTTCACCAGCTGGCAGATGTCGCTTTTTGCAACCCAATCGGCTACATCCATCTTCATCCGACCCAGTGATAATACCGCTTGAGGTTATGATACATCTTTGTCGCTCCTGAATGAATAGAGAACTTGCTCGAATGAGCCTCTCTTAGTATCTCCTTCCTAAGACCGTCACCCTTGGGCACACAGATCTGACCATATAAAAGGATAGTCCCATTGGCAGAGACCTGATACTCTGAACCCGCAGCATTAGAGGCATTCACCAGCCCCACATCACTCTCCTGAGCTAACCACACTCTGCTCAACAAGTCCGCTCGATCAGCTGCCTCCAAGCCCAAAGGCTCCCGGGAGATAGCACACAACCTCAATGCACTAATCTCACCCACTAACGCCTCCATATCATGTTCATGAGCCGAAACCGCACGCTTCCAACTCAAAGCATCTGCAACCAAGTTAGCTTTACCATGGTGGTAAGCTATCTCCATATCATAATTCGCTACCAACTCCATCCAATTCCTTTGCCTCAAATTCAGCTCAGGCTGAGTGAAGATGTACTGAACTTCAAGCTCTTATGATCTGTAAATACCTGCACCTTCCCGCCATAAAGATAGGACCTCCAAATCTTTAGGGCAAAAACCACCGCTGCCATCTCCAAGTTGGGGGTAGGGTAATTGGCCTCATACTTCGGCAACTGCCGCAAAGTGTAGGCTATAACCTTAACCTGCTGCATCAGCACACATCCCAACCCAACTCCAGAAGCATCTGTGTACACAGCGTAAGGCTCGTTATACTCTGGCAGTGCTAACACTGGCGTGGTAGTCCGCATCTGCTTGAGGCTTGCAAACCTCGCCTCAAATTTGGTGACAGACAAATGGAACCTCCTTCCTTGTAAGCTTGGTCATCAGCTGTGCCATACTCGCAAAACCCGGAACGAATCTTCTGTAGTAACCCGCCAACCCTAGGAAACTCCTGATCTCAGTGGCACTCTACGGTCTTGGCCACTCCCTGATGGCTTGAATCTTCTCTGGATCTATTAAAACCCCCTCTGATAAAACAATGTGACCCAAGAACCCCATATCCCGCTGCTAGAAACTGCCCTTACTTAGCTTAGCAAACAACTTCTACTCCTGCAGCTTCTCCAAAACTGCTCTCATATGCACTGCATGCTCCTCAGGACTCTTAGAATTTATGAGGATATCATCGATGAAAATGATGACAAACACGTCCAGAAACTCCTAAAACATGCTGTTCATCAATCTCATAAACGCTGCTGGCGCGTTCGTCAAACCGAACGGTATCACCACAAATTCATAATGCCCATATCTCGTCCTAAAGGCAGTCTTCCTCACATCTGCCTCATGTATCAGGATATGATGGTAACCCGATGCCAAGTCGATCTTGGAGAAACAAGTAGCTCCTCTCAACCGATCCAACAACCAATCCATCCCCGGGAGAGGGTACTTGTTCTTCACAAACATGGTTCAGATCCCGACAGTCGATACATAAGCGGAAACTCGCGTCCTAGTTCTTAACAAACAACACCAGTGCTCCCCACGGTGAACAACTAGGACGAATGAATCCCTTGCTCAACAAATCCTCTAGCTGCTTCGTCAGCTCTGCCATCTGTGCTGGAACGATCCTGTAGGGTGCCTTGGACAATGGTGTTTTCCTTGGTTCCAACTAAATCATGAAGGCATCAGACTGAGATGGTGGTAATCTCTGCAACGACTGGAACACATCCTCAAACTTCTCCACAACATGAATATCTGCCATCTGTGCTGACCTACTGACCCCAGCACCGAAATGTAATCAGGTAGGCCTCTCGCCATTTCTAGATCATCTTTCCGGCCTGCACAACCGAGATCACAAGACTCAACCGAGACTCAAAGAACACTCTGCCCGTGTAACAGTCCAGATGTACCCTGTGACAATGAAACCAATCCATCCCCAGGATGATATCATACAGCTCCACAGGAATGATAACCAAATTCGCCAGCCTCGACTCCCCTGCGATCTGAATATCCACATCCCTCACTCAGAGGCTTGCCTCCCACAAATTTGACAAATCCCGCTCTCTCACGGGATCTCCTCTAATACTTGCACTCTGAGTGCACTCTGGAGTAATGAAGCAATGAGTTGTTCTAGAATCGAACAAGACGTGGGATGTAAACACGTCCACCGACAAAGTCCCTACACAAACCTCATGTGTTGTGAACCTATCATTCTATCACAAGCAGTAGATACATTAAATATGAACTACCAAAATGACCAAGTCCGAGTCTTAGAAGTTATACCTGTGATTGCTCCTGCACTGGTGCCACCGGTCTCCACAATCAAGTACACCCGCGGTGTAGGCTCGATCCATCTCACCGGCTGCGCACCCAGCTGTACTCCTGGCCGCCCTCCAGACTGCACCGCTGCTACTGCCATCTGCTGCAACTTAGGACAACGAGGCTTGCTATGTTTTGTCTCCCTGCAGTGGTAACACACTCGAGTATCTGCCTGCTGCTCCGTCATTGTCCACTACTCTACCCTCTGTGGAAAGTTGGCCACCTTGTGGTCCATGTTCCCAAACCCAAAATATCCCGCACCGCTGAACCTCAATCTCTGCATAACATCAAACTTGCGCTTCTGCCCCTGCACAGGCTTGCCGCCCTTGCTAGGAACAAGATGCGGTAAGTCTTCTTTGGCTGCACTAGAAGACTGACCACCACCACAAGTGACCTCAAGTCATCCTCTATCCCGGGTACAGTCTCCACCAGCTCCGCTCTCGTAACGTAGCTCCTCACCCTGCACCGAGTCCTCAGGTCATCATGCAGAGCTAACAAGAACCTCCGCACATGAGCAGAATCTGGCTCCAAAGCCCGGCCTGCATACACCACAAGCCAACTGAACTCTGCGTCCAGCTCCCGCACCGTACGGTTCCCCTGGGTCAACCCCAAGAACCACACCTCCATGCGATCAAGCGCCTACTGCGGAAAATACTTAGAGTTGAACTCCCTCACAAAGTCCATCCAAGTCATCTCCCGCTGCACTCCCCGGGCTGTTACAGACCTCCACCACACATGTGTATCGTTTTACAGGTAGTGCACTACCAAGTCCATCCGATACTGGTCAGGACACCAGAGCGATTAGAAAATATCCTCCATCTGTTCTCTCCACTCATCCGCCACACTCGGATCCGTGCCTCCCGCAAAAGATCTTGCACCCACCTGCCGTAGTTGCACCAACATCTGAATATACTGTGCGTCCACTACCCTCTCCCCGGCTGCATGCCTGCCTGCACTCCAGCCACAGGCATCACCGCTAGACCCTGCCCACCAAAATCTAGCGGCACCACTGGAACATGCTCACCAACCGCTAGCGGCACCAAAGGAGCCTGCACACCAGATGCTGGCCGCACCACTGCTGCAAGCCGCACCAACACCATAGCTAGCAAGCCCATCATAACATCCTCCCTACCTCGAGCACCCTTTGCTGCAACGCCCACCCCCGGGGCAACACCGGCACCGACACCAAGCCCACCAGCTCTACCGATACCGTCACCAACATGGTCTCCAGACACTCTAGGATGAACTTGTGACTCTGCTTTCTCCTCACTGGCCATGCTCAAGGTCACACTCACACTGGCCTCAGGAACCTGTACCCACCCACGGCCACGCCCACGCCCACAACCACGACCACGCCAGCGACCAGCAGCACCCTCACCTCTAACCATCTGTACCACCAAGAACATAGGGCTAAGCAAAACAAAATAACTCTAACTACACAAGAACACAACTCACCATGGAATCACAAAGCAGGCTCGAAGAGGATGTTCTAAGACCCCATGCCACACACAATTGACTAGCTCACATAATCAACTCTAGCATGAAATCTTAAACACTAACATCAAAAGCTACAATGAGACATATGAAATAACCCTTCCTATTTTTTTTTGGATATTATAATCTCTAATGGTCTCATACCCACTAACAACCTAACATCAAACAACAATAGCGGATAACCAAACAATACCATTAAACCAATAAAAATCCAACTATGAAATAATCCAATAACCAATAAAGTCAATACCAAATTCCAACATCCTACAATGTTCTATCAACTTAACTCTAGCAATCTAACAATAGCTAGATGATATGCTCAAATTGTAATACCCTAATGGTACTAACAGCCTTGCAGTTGTAATACTCTATAGGTCGAATCCACAAAGACTCTAGATCACAAAACAGAATTATTAATCTTTTAATTATGCTAAATCAAAATATTAAATTAAAAACAATGCAAAAACAAAATTAAAAAGTGTTGTAAATTCAAGAATTAAAAACGCTAGGTCTAGGGAAATGCTCAGGAATTTATGGAATATTAAATCAATCAATAAATTAGGATTCAAGCAAATAAAATCAGATCTAGAACTCTAAAGTCTTTTGTAGAATAAATCAGTTCTCACTGCAAATATTATCTAAATTTAAAACCAGAAAATCCAAATCTCTTTGCAAAATTCAAGTTAAAAACCAGCAATAAATCAAGTTTAGATAAGTTCACAAAATCACTAATTCAAATCTCTTTGCAAGAAGTAATTTTCCTCATCAAAGGTTTTATCAGGATAATCAATTATATTTTCATATCAATCAATAATCCTAAGATCTAAATCCAGATGACTAATCAAAGATCTAGCATTAAGAACAACAAAATATGAAGATCACAGAAGATAATGAATCCTAAATAATAACATATCTAATAAACCATAAAAACCCTATAAAAATCCTGAACCTAACAAGAGATCTACTCAGACATGATCAATGAAACAAAAACCATGAATAAAATAGATATCATTAAGAAATTAAAAGAAGAAGTAAAAGAGTTTTGAATCTTCATTATTCTCTCCAAAAGCTCTCTCAAAATCTCTCAGGGTTTCTCTCTAAAAAGTTGCATGAAAAAATAAAGCTTAGGTCTAACCAATGACCTGGAAAACCTATTTATATTCCTAAAACACGTTCAGGGACTAATGATGCAAATATGGAAAACTTTGGGGCAGCTTTGTAAATCTTCAAAACTTTTGGGAACACTTCCGGTTCTTCTGTTGGGTGGATGTTGCATCGATCGATACCATCACTTGCATCGACCGATGCATATCTCTGAACTTGTCTCCCAACTTCACAACTTAGCTTCAATGCTTGAATGTGCTCCAAATCCTCCTATTTAGCTCAATTATGCTCCCATCCATGCTAAATCCTATAAAGACTCAAAAAGACTCTAAAAACACCAAAAATACTCTATAAATAAAACTTATATCATGGCTAAAAACACCTAAAAACCATGATATATCAATTCTCCCAGACTTAGCTTGCTTGTCTTCAAGCAAATCAAGAACTTTATCTGTAGAAAAGGTTTAAAAACGCGAAAACTCCTTTTCTTTTTAAAGTATTGCCATGATCATCCAAACCATAATCCATATGCTTAGTTGATGAATCCAAATCGAACCACCATGTACTTCTCCGTTGGCATTTGTATCATCCCAAATTCCATAACATCTTCCATTAAGCCTTCATCGATGGGACTCATCAATTTGATCAATGTTAAGAACCTTTTAGACTCATTCCCGTACAATACCATAACAAACAAGACAATATCTTTAACACCTGTGGTCCTCTTTCTCTCCCCCAAACTTATTCTATTTAATCTTCCTTTGAGCTTTGCTTTATTTTTATTTTTATTTTATCAAAGGTGTATGCGAATAATGGAGTCATCGGTAATTTACCTACCCTTCGCTTCCAAGCTTTATGTGATCATTTGACTCAAGAGTAAAATAATGAGGTCATAGGTAATTTACCTATCCCTCTAAGCCTACGCCGCATGGAAACGCCGGAAGTGTGACGTTTTGCGTCCCGAAACGGAACCGGAAACGGAAGCGTCGAGAATCGCTTGGAATCGTCTAGGAAGCGCGATTCTCAAAGTGAGGCATTTGTAAGCGTGGTGGAATCGTATGATTCTCGATTGGAAGCGCCAGAGTGTACATCGGAATCGTTGATGGGAAAAATATCAAAGAACTGGGTTAAGAAAAACGCAGACGGCCAGCTTCTGGTTTCGAGAAAGAAGATAACTAAAGATAAAATTACTATTTTGCCCTTCTTAGTTTAAAGACAAAAATGTAAAATATCTAAGCTTTTGGGGCATCGAACAGGAACGCATCGTGTATTAAACTGATAACGACAATAAGACCACTGGACTACTTCCAACTTTTTTCATTTGTTCTATATTAAGTTTTATATAACCAAACTATGAATACAAACATAAAATTTCCACCATTATCTGATAGTCGATTAGTCTCCACTTAAATACAATTCTACATATTTTATTTTATGAATCTTATTATATAAACTTTGGTTCTCAAAGTTAGTAACTCACCGGATCGTGACACGTGTTAATTTTAACGATCAAAGATTAAAGTTAAAAACTCACCAGATCATGACACGTGTCAATTTTAACGATCAGATATCAAAATTAGTAATTCATCAGATTGTGACACATGTCAATTTCAAAAAGTTAGTAACTCACCAGATGGTGACACGTGTTAATTTTAACGATCAGAGATCAAAGTTAAATACTCACCAGATTATGACACATGTCAATTTTAACGATCAGAGATTAAAGTTAGTAACTCATCAGATCGTGACACATGTCAATTTTAACAATAAAAAATCACAGTTTTCAAGATTGGTAAAACAAAGCATAATATAATTGTAATCTTATTATATTAAAAACCAATTAAAATAAATATACTATGTGCCATCCATATCAAATTTTCACTGTTACAAATATTCTCAACCACTACATGGTAAAATAAATATACTATGTGCCATCCATATTTGGTCGTATAATTATACTATATAACCTAGCACATTAAATTTTATGTCTTTGTTTGCACAAAAAAAAATTATGTCTCTATGGTTAGCCAATTTCGGACAATGAGTACTGCAACTAGATTTGTGAAGGCCATGCGAAGAAAACGAAGATCATGGAGAACAGATTGGCATTCTTAGGAAAAAAGCTTGAACTAATATTTTTATTATATTAAAAACCTTATTATATAAAGTTGGGTTTTCAAATTAGCCACATGTCAAGTATACTGATGAAATGTTGACACGTGTCAAAAAATTTTATTTTCAAAATAGCTAATTAAAAAAATAACATTAAATCTAAATAAAATTTACATGTTTATCTAAAAAAATTCTAAATCAAAAAGGAAAATTAACAAAACTAATATATTTTCTATTGTAAGCTACGTATGTTATACGTGTTTTCTCAATAAGATTTTGACATGTATAAACAAAAAAGTAATTCACTAAGCATTTATATTATTATTAATAAATTATGTCAAAAGAATAAGTTGAGAATAAGTTGAGAATAGTTAATAAATTATCCCCCTCTCCAGGATATCGTCGCTCTACTTTTGATTCAGGTAAAAATAAGTTGAGAATTTATGATTTGAGAATATTTGAGACTAGGTCATAACTTTAAGTTGTTTTGGTACAATTGGATATTTCTGAAGAGTAAATAGGTCGTTGATCCTTAACTTGATTATGAAATATGTCTTGTTTTGGATTGTATATAAAGTTTCTATTTTGTATATCTTAATTATCTAAGACTTATATATACCATCATGATTATAATTTACAATTTTTTATTTTTATTACATTATATTAAATTTCTTTCAATTTCTCAATGTTTTGGGTTAGTCATAATATTATTGTAATTGAGTAGATAATTTTCACCAGTTGTTCATCCAATAAATTTGGAGTAAAAAAAAGTTCATGGTTTAAGAAATTATGTCACAAAATAATAGTAATTATAAAAACTATAATTATGCCAAAATGAAAGTAAAGCAACATAAAAGTTGTTTAATTTGTTTAGAAGATATTTTATAGGTAGTGATAAATAGCATACTTTAACAATAAAATAATTTTGGGTGTAAGAATATATTTTTAATGGTAAAACATAGAGTAAAATTGTATGTGGTTCATTATTAGATGTTGCTTTGATGAATTTATTGCATGTAAAATATTTTGTGAATAAGTTGTGAAACGTTTTTGAAATATGACACTAATAATATTTGTAATGATGAATATTTGGCAAAAGTTTTAGTGGGATATAATTTAGCTTTAAATTATTATAATAATTGTTATAATATATTAAAAATATAAAAATATAAATAAATGTATGAAGGTAAATACTAATATTCTCTAACTTAAATTATTTATATATTTACTTTAGAAAAAAATTTTCTTTATATATATATATATATATATTAATATAAATATTTATACGCTTCTAACGCGTACCCGCTTTCTAATTTTTATGAATAACTCGCTTCCCCGCTTCTAAACGCTTCCGCTTCCGCATACCCGCTTCCGATTCCATGCAGCTTAGCTCTAAATTGATCAAAATTATCTCATCTTTTATTCTTTTTTTTTAAAACAAAGCTCTCAGGAAAAATCTTTTAATCTTAAATAAAAGAAAGGAGTACCAACTTTTTTTTTTCTTCTGAAATCTTACTTGTCAGTTATGAACAAGGAGTCAAGCCCTATGAACATCAATCTCCTTGATGAGGTAAAAAAAAAGTGCATAAGTTACCTCAAGCTTTTGTGGATTCTGTTGGAAATTTGGATATCTCTGGTTCACTGGTCAGCCTTTGGATTTTTCATTAGTCGGATTTTGGACTCAGTCTGCAGCATTAAACAACAGTACTCTAAAAAGAAAAATCATAGTTTCCAACAAAAATTTTGACTCAATAAAACAAATTTTTGTTTCTGACTCTCAAAAACAAAAAATGTAGTTATTAACTGCCTCCCCCAGACTTAAACAACACTGTCCCCAGTGTTATCAAGTAAGAGCAGTGAATAAAATAAAACAAAAATAAAAATAAATCAAAAGAAAAAGGAAAAAAAAACCTACCATTGTGTTGCCTCCCACTAAGCGCTTGTTTTCAGTCATTAGCTTGACTGTCTCGGATCTCAGGCATCTAGTGGATCGGAAAGTGGCAATGTATGCTTCCGAGAGAATGTCCTCTTCATCCAAGGGGGTGTGTAGGAAGTAGGTACATGAGATCTGCCAAGGATGTGAGGATCATGACCAGGGCGGGACTGAGGTATGGGTGGCTTTCTTTTATGTCCTGCAAAATCATCAATAGAAGAAACAATCGCTCTACGATAATCTCGCGGCTTGGTTAACTGCAAAACAGTGTTTGTACCTTTGAAGTTCTTATTGATGAATGGAGAAGATTTGTGTGAAGAAGATGCATACCGTGGCCTTACCTGTGGGTTCTTGACTGTGGAATGGTGAGATTTCAGCTTTACAACTAGTCTAGGACTTGCAGCAAAAGAATCAATTCGAGAATATTCGGTTTTGGAGAAGTCTGGACGTTCTCGTGGAGGTTTGTCGATCGATGCTACAGCTGCATCGATTGATGATGAGCCTGCAAATCGTGTTTCTTCAATGCTTCTGCAACTTTCCTCAGCAATCCGTGTTTTCATTACAAAAACATCATCTGCTAGCAACTTGTCATGGATCAGAACCTCATCATGGTCTCTAGTACTGATTAGATGATCTCCACTCCAATATTCAAGCTTAACAGCTTGCTTACTCACTTCCCTAACAGGCTCCAACTCCTTGACATACCCAGCAGTAATGTCTCCATGAAGCTCAATGAGCGGATCATCATCAGAAGCAATTTCCACATAAAATATCTGACCATCAATAGTGGGAGCTCTTCTCAGCTTGTCCATCTCAAAGTTCATGACCAAATCATCCACATTCAGAGATATGTGTCCCTTCTTAACATCAATGATGGATGGCACCAGCTGTAGCCAAGAAAGAGCGTCCTAAGATGAGAGGATCACTAGGCTCTTTGTCATATCCCAGCACCACAAAGTCTGTGGGAATCATGCAATCTCCAATCTTGATTGGAATATCTTCTAAAACACCTTCAGGAATTCTGCGGGATCAATCAGCTAAGATAAGATATATCTTAGTCGGCTTGAAATTTGTCATCCCAAGTCTTACAGCAACTGAATGTGGCATCAAGTTGATACTAGAACCAAGATCGCAAAGAGAGTGAGCAAACCGTTCTGCAGAGATAGAGCAATCAAGTACAAAGCTTCCAGGATCTGGTAACTTCTCTGCAATCCTACTCTGAATCATTGTACTCACTTCCTTAGAGAGAACCACTTCCTGCTTTCGTTCCTTCTTCCTCGGTGAGAGGACATGAGACCTATTAAAGAAAGGTGAGCTCATGGACTGGAAGTGGTCATGGGCTCACTAAGAGGTGGCGGTCGGGCCGTTACAAGTGGTATCAGAACCAAACCCAAACAAGTGTGGAGTTGAGTGGACTCACACCGTCGGGGTGATGGTCTTGGTGTGCAACAAAGATGTTGTAATCTATTAGTGGGGGTGAACTGTGACACTCCGGTTTGTGGAGAGGTTTAAAAGAATTGATTTGGTCATCTATGTCGCCAAAGTGCACTTATGTTTTCAGTTAAGGGTCCTGAGAGAACTCCAAAATTGAGTGTTCTTGAGAGTAGTATGAGGATGGGTGACCTTCCGGGAATTGATTGTCGGAATTGTGCGAATGAGGACAAAACACAAGGAAATATCATGTGGTGATTTTTAGGGATGGTAAACAAGTCTTTAAAGCCTCCCAGACGTAGCAAACCTACCGTCGAATATGGATAGACTCACAAACCTAATAAAAGAACGTAAAATTATTAAAGAAGGTGCACCCTTACATTAAGAGTGGTCATGAGGTTCACTAATAAGTGGTGGTCAGGGCGTTACATATATGCACTTAGCTCTCCATGTCATATATACACGCTTTGCGATGAATTCTTACCCTAAATGTGTATCGTTCAATAATTGTCGAGACAAGATTTTCCAGTTAAAACTAACCTAACCAACCTCTCATGTGTTAAAATCCGGTCAGCTGACAAATCTTTAGTTGGTCTGCCACATGACTAGCGATAAATAAAAGAGGACTTCAAGAAAAATACCCAAAGTTATTGTTGATTTTTGAAAATATACTCTTATACATATTATTAGTATAGTAGACGGAATTGAGGCCTTCAGAATCTTAGCAAGTATGTCAGGATTTGGTGCAACTAGATAATCTTACATGCCAAGCAGTTTTAGTGGCAGCTTCAGAAACTGTCGCATGTGAGATCCATATATAAGGTGTCGTCAAACCAAAAAGAAGTTTTCTTACCATCCTTCTCGATAAACTGAGGAAAACTAGAAGTTTGTCTCGTAGCTTTAGGAGCTTTCTTCCACACCCATGAACCACGATGATATAGATCCAATAAGAAAAAATTATAACAATTTGTTTGTGTTTCTTTTTATTTTAATAAGAGAATGGTTACTAAAGATATGGTAATGCAGTGGTTAGCACTTGGCACTAGCTAGTTATATTGTGCCCCTGATTCAATCTCTCTTTAAGAATAAAGGTATTATATTTTCGAAGAAAACAGTTTAAAACTTTTTCCAAACGCACGAAAATTAGAATTTAAGTTTAACTTGAGAGATTATCAAAAAACAAGAATATTAATAATTTGTGTGTTTCGTTTAAAACTTTCATCAAGGCCAAAAGATAGATAGATATATACACAGATATGGACATGAACATATTGATATATAAATCATTTTACACAACACACGAGGTAGAAGAAGACAAATTTGAAAGCGAAAGTTTAACTCGGAAAAATGAATTTTAGTTAATGGAAAACAAAAAATAAGTAGATATTTTTGGATATTATCTTTGTAGTACACAATTGCCCATTTCAAAAACCCAAGATTTCAGATGCCAAAAAAAAAACCTTGGGAAAAAGGTCGGAAAAAAATAGGCAATAATGTAGTCCCAAAAATAGAATCACTTTTTTTTTTTTTTTGTAGAAAATAAGAAATTTAAAAATCTTGAATTATAAGAATGTATGGGAACTATACTTCTTCAGGCCATTCAACGACACTCTTCAACGATGGTTTCCACCTCCGACATAATCTCTGGCGAGACTTCTCTTCTTCTGCCGCAGCAGCCTCTCCTGCCAATCTTTCTTCCTCAAGTTCTTTAAGAAAATCTCCAAAAGAAGCCAACGAAGCATCTCCTCCTTTTTTTGCACCGTCTGCGTTAAGTTGGAAAAGTATGAGTTTTTCTAACTCATCTCTCGTTAGAACAATCTTCATCTTCCGATCTTTTCTTTTGTAATCTTTCTCCATCACTGCTTCATATTTTTCTTCTTGTTCAACAACATTTTCATTGTTTCTTCCGACTAAACAGTTCCCCATTATGATCAATGATATCAATAATATGGAGTTTTAATACCCACACAAAAACAAAAAGGAGAAGGAAAGAAAAAAAGGAAACTTGGGATATGCCCAAGAAAAAGAAAAAAAACCCTTTCCTCTTGTTCTTTTGTTTTTTTTTTTTTTTGTGTGTGTGTGTGTGTGTTCTGTGTAGTATGATTTAGATTTTGAAGTTTCATGGATCCATTGAGGTATTATATATAATGTGTGTATAAAGAGAGGAGAGAGAGAGAGAGAGAGAGAGAGAGAGAGAGAGAGAGAGAGAGAGAGAGATCGTTGACTCCTATATAGTTTTAGGTTTAAAATGGTGAGGGCCGTTAAACCTGTTGAAAGTCGCAACAGTTGAACCATGCATAAGTGCAATCACACTACTTGGTAAAGGAAACGATCCCAAATGAATGATGTTAAGGCTAAGAGACTTTTGACTGTCAAATCAATTTCTCATTTTTATGAAGTTTTCACGCTTTAGAAATTCGCATGTTTGTTCTCATGTGTAAACCCTATGGTGTTGGGAATTACTGTATCTCTTTCACACGTGACAGGAAAGAATAATATCGAAAACAAATATACAACCTACATGCACGTCAAAGATTTTAAGTTATGGTAAACAGAAACCGAGTTTTAAACTTAATAAATCATTTGATAATTTTTTATATGGCGCATTGCGTGGATTAACCATCTAAAACTTGACTAATTTTCTTGATTAGTTATACAATTAAAGTTTTGAACAAAAAAAAAAGTTATACAATTAAAGAAATTGTCATTCAGTTATTCTAATGAGATTGAGTATGGATTGTATCAGCTATTATGATAGAAACTGAACTTGAATACAACAAATTTTGCATAGGAGTATTCACCAATTATATAATCCTTTTGTTTTGGTGTCTAGAATTTCTTTTAGTATTTAGTATTTACAAGTAGATTTCGAATAGTTAATATTAAAGTAACTTAATAAAATATGATTGAAGAAGAAGACAGTACGCACATGTTCTGTCTGATTAGTTGGGTCTTTGAACCAAACCAAAACCGTGTTAAAAAATCCTGGCAAATTTCATTTATAATTTTGTACCAACTACCAACCTACCTTATTATTTTTTATAAAAATGATCATTATTCATTACTCATTAGATTCTATAGTAAACTAATATTTCTTTTTTTTTTGTCAAAGAATAAACTAATATTTCAGTTTGATTGAACCTATTATATATTCTCTCTTTTTTTTTTATTCTTTTTTTTTATAATCATTCTTGTTAGTTATATTACAATTGGAAGGAGTTTTAGGTAGTCTTAGATATAATTTCAAATCTGAAAATGATTAGCCGTATTTCAAATTAAACTACAATGTCAAACATCTGTAAATATGATATATCAAGCAGAAAACAAAATAAAATTGAAACCGTAGTGCAATGTGATACTCCAATCATTGAATTTGTTCTTAGCATAATTCATAACATAACTGTGTTTGATATTTGAATTTAATAAAGAAAAAACGTAACTGGATAATGATATAATTACAAGTGAATAGGCTTGTAAATATAATTAAGCCTTTCACATCTCGAAGAGACGTTTCCATAACACCGTACGTGTTGTATAATTGATAAAACGCACCAATTCTTGTAATATTGGAAACTTGTACTTTCGTTGAAAGTCATTTACCAAAAAAAGACTTTAATAGAAATTTGCAAAGAAACAAAAAACAGTTCTGTATGAGTAAAAAACTACTCTAGTGATGAGCTTGCTGTCCTTAGCGTGACTCTTCTATTCCTACGAGGCCACGATACCAACTTTCAATCTTTGGACTGGATTCCTCATTTAGGAGTTAAAATGCAAAGTAAGTTGGTCCAAAAGCCATATATCTATATATTGGCACAAATGTAGGAATTTCAAATAGCTAATCTGATTCTAGTATTCTACCCCAATCCAAATTTATTTGGGTTTAAGATTTTGATGGATTAGTTTAATCTACTTTTTTTTAGAGAATTTGTTAGAAATATCCCTTTTGAGATACCTATTTTTAGAAATACCCTTTTTGAATATTTTTATTTTTGGCATCTTTTACACAATTACAATATGTTAAATTAATTTTTAGATTTTTTTCTTAGGTTTAGGTTATCTAATTTATATTTAGGTATAATTTTAAGGAAAAATTATAAATAAAGGAGCTTTTTCTAAAAATTTGTCCATATACACTTTTTTGAAGATTGTCAATTGTGACGAAAAAACCCCTACTAATAGAAATAGTGAAGTTTTTAGGAGTTTGAACCAAAAACAAACAGAAAACCCATGTTAGTATAAAAATGTGTAAAAACAAAATTTGAAAAAAAATTGTTTTGGGTGTCAAAAATCAGTTTGTAAATTGCTGATTTCTAGTCTAAATTTTTTAGAATAGACTTTCTACTATTTTTCCTCTTTCTGAAATATTTAGATTGTTCATTCTACAGTTTGTACATGTTCTACGAAGTTTAGACGAAAAATTTGTTCTAAAAACTTCAGAACCTGAATTTTGTATGTTCTACAAAATTAAGAATATGTATTCTACGTTTTTCTTCATTCTACATCAAATCAAAATTCGTTTTCTACGTTTTACCCTACATACTAAAAGAAGTAGAAGATATATCATAGATATTTTAGAATTTGTAATCTGTAAACCTTAGAATACCCTAAAAATAGAAAGAAAATAAATTAAATAAGGAAAGTGAATATTTTTAAATATTTTTTAAATATTCTTAATTTATGGTTAAGATTTCGTAATTATTGTTTAGATTTGTTCTAATACATTTTAGAATGCGTATTCTAAATTATTTAGAAGATAAACAAATGAAGAATACATTTTAGAATACGTTGTATGGGTGTTGTTGTGTTTCTATGAAATGAACTTGTGTCTTGGATTTAACTATGATTGATATACTTCATTCATGCATACGATTGGATATTCAGTTTGGTTTGGTTTGGGTTGTTGGGGTAATTAAGGTATGGTAGAATGAGAACTGAATTTATAACTTTTGGGTATTGAAAAAGTGGATAGAACTAAAATCAATGAGTTTATGCTAATTTGGTTATTTTTTAGAGTATGCTTAATTTTAGTTAAATATCTAGATATTTTAATTTTTCAGTTATTTTTTCTAAAGGAAAAATGAAATGTGACTAAATTAACCTACCAATTTAAACATATATATATTGGCTTGGCATCATCTTTCAAGACTTTTTTTGCATACGAAAATGAATGAATAGAATCAAAAGAGACAATGAGAGCTCACTTTGTCTTCACAATCAGTTTTTCATAAAGTCTTAAATATCAGGAATAGAGCTCAAATTTTAGTCTTTCAAAATTAAAGGCGAATATCATTACTCCATTGCTGGACAGGGCCCCAGACTTCCTCCTCTGCTCATCCGTGAGAAATCTGAGATTTTATAATTTCTAGCTAGTAGCATTATCTTTTCTCGTTCTCTTCTTTTTTGGGTCTTGATTTTTCCTTGTTTTTCTTTATTAGAAATCTCTTTTCATCATCTGTATTCTAGCTTTCTACCTCTTTCTTTTGTATTAGATAAAATATCCCAGGCTCCTTATATAATACTTTATTATCTATAAGAAAACTTAAAAAAAAAATAAAGACAATGAGAGACTTTAGTGAAACGAAAACCAAGCAAAAAAAATCCTTGTTATAAAAGTCAAGAACGTAGAAATATATATAGACAATAAAGAATAAACATGTAAACCGGAGTTAGGGGAAGTATCGCTCTTTCTTCTTGGAGAGAAAAGACCCCAGAATCGAAACCACTAACATGGCAAAAAGGGACTGATACTTCCACGGTTCCACCAACCTAAACAAGGATCTTAATAACAAAATTTGATATGCATAATCACTCCAGGAGTGGCACTACATAATAATCCTTAAGCAAGTACTTTTTTTTTAATTACTAAGAGGTTCCGGGCCTAGGCCCGTACATCCCCTCAGGCCAGGGACCAGAGCATTTTATATGGTCCCCTCTCAAGTGCCGTCCCTCAAACCGGCGACCTCTAGACTTTGCCAGAGAGTCTTTACCAATTGAGCTATCGACGCTTGGTTAAGCAAGTACTTACTTATCAAAGTATCAAGTTCATCTGATGAAAACAATACAGTAGATTAGGAAGAAAAAAAAAAGTGTCTGCACAGAAAATGGTTCCAAACAAGTGAAAGAGAAGTCATCATCTGTTACATAAACAGAGAAATATGCAACAAGTAGAGGTTTGTTACTTCTCCAAACTACTCTGTCATGGATCATACGCTTCACGATCACGTCCCTTTATTTTTTGCCTACCCAAATTTTTTAATTATTTTTCATAAACACCCAATATCCCATTAAAATTGATAGTTTCCTAACTTGATTTGATTAAAATCTACAAATTAAATCTGAATTTGTAATTGAGGGCATTATTAAATCTGAATATATAATTAAGGGTATTATTGACTTTTAATTATACCCTAAAACCTATTTAACCAAACTTAAAAAAAAAAAGTGTAGATGGACAAATTTTTAGAAAAAGCTCCTTTATTTATAATTTTCCCTAATTTTAAGGTGGTAGAGTTTAGTATTTAGTCATTTTATATATTAAATGGATATTTTTGAAAATAAATACTATGAAAGAGTATTTTTGAAAAATGACATTGAGAAACGGGTATTTTTTAAAATGCCCCATTAGTTTACAATTTCTTTTATTATTGAATTGATATGGCCTGATTCATAGCCAATCCTACTATGCGGGATAACGTCAATCCTATTATTTGGTCGCAGAGGTGGTGCTGTAATTACTATACTAATTAAAGACACATGTACTTATTTTATAGGTTGAGATTTATATATTTAAACTCAAAACTGTAACACGTATGTATGGGTTTAATATCTGAGCAACTTTGGTAAATAACCATGAATTTAAAAAGAATAGAGAGAATAGCCTTGTGTCAGAATTTATTAGTAAATAATGTTTTGTGGAGTGGAGAAAATACTAAAATATCCCTACGTTATTTTGTTCTTACAAAATGGAACACTTATCACTTACGAGATCTGATGTTATATGATTCTAAAAAAATCACATGATATATTGACATAATAGTGTAAAACTATTAAAATTCATGTGATTCTGTGATATAACATGATATATGGACAAAATATCTGTGTTGTTGTGTAGAATTGTTAAAACTCATGTAATTATGTGAAATAACATGATATATGAACAAAAACATCATGTGATTCTATTTCATAGCATGTTTATACATGATCTAATTTTAGATGTTACGTCAGTGAGTGGCGGAGAACTCCGGCGAGAGGAGAAAACAGAAAATGGACTATGATGAAAGAAGGATAGATTTCTAGAGAAAAAGTAAGAGAAAATTAGTGGTAAAGAAATCTAATGAAAGAAAGATAAGAGAAAAGGAAAAAAAAAGATTAAATCTGAGGATGGTAGCCAGAAGATAAAAAATTAAGAAGAATTGAAGAAATTATGGATATGGTGCTGGTGGCTGGACGCTGGCTTGAGAGAGATGGATATGGAGGAGAGAAGGTGACTGTGATTTTAGGAAAAGTAGAGAAAGAAAGAAAAAGAGGGAAATAGAAAAAGGAAAAAGGAAGAAGAAAGAAGGATAGCTTCGTAATTTTAAGTTGCATGGTCGACAGAACGACATGAGTCATAGTTATTTTATGAATTAATTCCAAAACTATAGTCATCTAGTATATCTACTCTTAATATGTTATATGGGATGTCCATATATATATTAGATAAGTACAAAAAAAAAAAAAAAAAAAGACATATACCATATGATTATACCATTTATTTTAACAATATTTAGATGAATTTGCAACATATAATTTTATACATAAAAATATATTACAGTAATATTTTGTTTAAGTTTATCTAAATAACTTTCTTTTTTTAACTAATTTAATATAATTACACATAAACATCTATTTGAACTCCAAAAAAAAAAAGTCTATCTTTTTTTTTTTTATCACTAGTTAAACAAACACTGTTTCTTTATTGCATTTTAAATTTTAACTAACTAAGATAACTAAATTTCTTTGGATATAAGTTGAAGTATAAAACTAAAGCATTTTTGTTTGCCCAAAAAAAAAAAAAAAAACTAAAGCATTTACGTACAAAACAGAAACATATCAAATTTGAAGTATCACCTTTTTAATGAAATAAGTTTCATTCTTAAAATAGCTATTAATGAATCTTGTTACTCCAAATTTAGAGTACCAGTATTTCTTTTTTTTTTTTTTTTTCTGGACAAAGAGTAACACTATTTATTACTCTATTTTTGGAGTTAAAGTTGGGGATGGTGCTCTTATCACTACCGGTTCTTAAGCCACAACCTCACTCAATCACATAGTTTTGATTCAAATATAGCAAATAACAATTGATTGGTCATAACAAAAATTTGTACCCGAGAGAACAAGAAAGAAAAATGACGTCGCAGAAGAGATTCATTTTTGAGGTGGAGGCGGCTAAGGAAGCCACCGATGGAAACCCCTCTGTTGGCCCTGTTTATCGTAGTACTTTTGCCCAGAATGGTTTCCCAAATCCCATCGACGGAATCCAGAGCTGTTGGGATATTTTCCGGTCAGAATCTCGTTTCTTTTTACGTTTTCACTTTTCACGATAGATGATATGTTCATGCCATTAGTTTCTCTTGCTGCATTATTGTTAGATATTTTGAACGAATTTTTTTAATATGTTTTAATCCCAGAAAAATGCTTTGATCCATGATTGTTGCATTAACTTTTTCAAACATGTGGTTGTGATAAACGTGTATCGATTATGGATCTTGGGGAAAAAAAAATCATGTTTAGTAAGAAGCATTTGTTAGTTTACTTAGTGGCTCGATATGGATGAATGTTGGACTTCTAGTGAGGATCCTTAATTAATAAATGTTCTTTTTTTTCTTTTTTTTCTATATATCGTGTGTTTCTTCTTGCAGCACGGCTGTTGAGAAATATCCAAACAATCGAATGCTTGGTCGCCGTGAGATTGTGAACGGGAAGGTATTTTTATTTTATTGAGTTTTTAGTATAAGATGTTGTGTTTTTGAGTTGATAGTTTTATCAATATGTAGGCAGGGAAGTACGTGTGGAAAACATACAAAGAAGTATATGATATCGTCATAAAACTTGGAAATTCTCTACGTAGTTGTGGGATTCAGGAGGTTAAAATTCATATTTACGTGTTTTGTTTTAATAAATCTTCCAATGTGATCATATCGTGCCTTACGTTTGTATCTTATGTTCTGATATGTGGAAATGCTAGGGAGAAAAATGTGGTATCTATGGTATAAATTGTACTGAGTGGATCATTAGCATGGAGGTATGTGGAACGTCTAAACTTTGCTAATAATATCTTTGATGTTCTTTTACTTTGAATTGATTAATAATGGTGCACTTGTAATGCAGGCATGTAATGCACATGGCCTCTATTGTGTCCCTTTATACGATACATTAGGTATATAAATGCACCTGTCGTTATATTTATCGTGTCTTTTGATGATCCTGCTCTTTTGAGTCTTCTAGATCTAGTGTATTAACACACAGTCCGGTTTTTGAACACAGGCGCTGGTGCTGTGGAATTCATTATTTCACATGCAGAGGTTTCGATTGCGTTTGTGGAGGAGAAGAAGATCCCTGAGGTATCTTTCACTTATAGGCTATATAGCATATACTAACTCCAGAGATAGGCTTTTTACATTTTAACTATTCTGAAGATTTTAAATGTATCTTTCTTTTTGACTGTCAGATTTTTAAGACTTGTCCAAACTCAACAAAATATCTGAAGAGTGAGTAATACTAAGTGAATCATTCACCTTTTTCGTTTTAAAATAGTTGTGATGCTAATGATACAATTTTTACAAATGAAGCTGTTGTGAGCTTTGGCGGTGTCAAACCGGAAGAAAAAGAAGAAGCTGAAAAATTGGGGTTGGTAATACATTCTTGGGATGAGTTTTTGAAGCTGGTAGGATCATTACATAAAATTTGATCATTACATATGAATATTATTTGAAAATGATCATTACACAGAATATGGTTCGAAATATATTTCTATTGTGGTTATCTGTGACAGGGTGAAGGTAAAGAATATGATCTCCCCGTTAAAAAGCAAAGCGACATATGCACGATTATGTATACTAGTGGAACCACTGGTGATCCGAAGGGAGTTCTGATTTCGAACGAAAGCATTGTTACTATAACTACTGGAGTGATGCATTTCCTTGAGAATGTTAAGGCAACCGTGAGTTTCTTTCCATTTATCATGATTCACATTTGAAGCAGCAATTTTTAAAGTTTTAAGTTACATTGAGTTTTGCAAAACAAAACAGATATCTGAGAAGGATGTGTATATTTCTTATCTTCCTCTTGCTCATGTCTTTGACCGGGCTATCGAAGAATGTGTTATTCAAGTAGGTGGTTCTATTGGTTTCTGGCGAGGGGTGAGTGAGTATAACTCAAGTCTAAGCTTCCAAGTAAATGATATTTTTTTATTTGTTGTCAATTAGTGTATATATCTCTACCTCATGTCCTCAGGATGTCAAATTGTTGATTGAAGACCTAGGTGAGCTAAAACCAAGTATCTTTTGCGCTGTTCCTCGTGTCTTAGATCGAGTATACACAGGTATTCTCGTAAAAATATTTTCATATAGTTAATTAGAGCATAATAATATACTTGATTTCATCTTTTTGACCACTTATATGTAAATTATCATCTCCAACAGGACTCCAGCAAAAACTATCTGGTGGTGGTTTCTTCAAAAAGAAGGTGTTTGACGTTGCTTTTTCCTAGTAAGTTTTTTTCTATGTCACTTAAACTTAATTACCTTAAGTGCATATAGATATCTAACACACTCGATCGTCTTCAGTAAATTTGGAAATATGAAGAAGGGACAGTCTCATGTGGCGGCAGCTCCATTTTGTGACAAACTTGTATTCAACAAGGTAAGTAATCTTCAATACCGATCAGAAACTTCTTTGAGACTTCAACCCTCATATATTATCTCTCTCTCAAGGTTAAACAAGGACTTGGAGGCAATGTGAGGATTATACTATCTGGAGCAGCTCCTCTTGCTAGTCACATAGAATCATTTCTAAGAGTTGTGGCATGCTGTCATGTTCTACAAGGATATGGTAAACCTCTATACCCAAAAGAGATTCACTTAGAGATAACAATGTCTTAACTTGTGATTTTTTCTTGTCGGTAGGTCTGACCGAGAGCTGTGCTGGAACCTTTGCAACGTTCCCAGACGAACTAGAAATGCTTGGAACAGTTGGTCCACCGGTGCCAAACGTGGATATACGCCTTGAATCTGTCCCGGAAATGAATTACGATGCTCTTGGAAGTACCCCGCGTGGCGAAATCTGCATCCGCGGAAAAACTTTGTTTTCCGGGTACTACAAACGTGAAGACCTCACAAAAGAAGTTCTTATTGATGGCTGGTTGCACACAGGTTATTAGAAAAAACAAAACAGTTTGATCAGTTTGATTTGCTATCATTGTCAATGTTAGTTCTTTTCTTTACCTTATTTTACTATGAATATTTCACAAGGTGATGTTGGTGAGTGGCAACCAAATGGAAGCATGAAGATAATTGACAGGAAAAAGAATATATTCAAACTCGCGCAAGGAGAATATGTCGCAGTTGAGAATTTAGAAAATATCTACAGTCAAGTAGAAGCTATTGATTCAGTAAGTTTTATATATATTCATTGTAGCCTAGTCTTTATAATTTTATTTTACGGGTTTCAACTCAAAGCCAATTGACAGTGAGTATAGTGTAATCGATGTCACATATATATTAGTCTATGTCTCATCTCACTATGTTGTGAAATTCCTAACGTTAGTTTTCTAACATCTTCATCAGCATAAAGTTTCATCAAATATGTACTTTTTTATAGGTATGGGTGTATGGAAACAGCTTTGAGTCCTTCCTTGTCGCAGTTGCTAACCCGGCTCAGCAAACTCTTGAACGATGGGCCGTGGAGAATGGAGTGAATGGAGACTTCAACTCCATCTGCCAAAACGCAAAGGCAAAAACATTCATACTTGGCGAGCTCGTTAAAACAGCTAAAGAGAAAAAGGTTTCTTATTTTTCTCTTTCTCCTCTTTATTTGGAACTTTCTTTTGGTTTTTAACTCTATGCATTTGTAGTTGAAGGGTTTTGAAATCATTAAAGCTGTTCATCTAGAACCAGTTGCTTTCGACATGGAAAGAGACCTTCTTACTCCAACCTACAAAAAGAAGAGGCCTCAGTTGCTCAAATACTATCAGGTAATATTAAAACATTAGGCTTTATCAAGCTCTAAAGATTTAGGTTTTAATATCACTTTCTATTGGCGTTATTGAACAGAGTGTGATAGATGAAATGTACAAGACAACAAAGGAAGGTCAAGCTTCCGGACAGTAGTTTTTCTTCTACTTATCTACTAATTCATTATTTCTTCTGCATAAGACATTAAGGTTCCCTAATTAAATAAGTTTGTATTGATATTTTGACATATTACATAGCAACTTGACATGCTACAACATGTCTTGATTTTTACTTTCTTGAAAAGTTCCACATATGGTTCCAAACTTGGACACAGAATCTATCTCGCAATCGGTAGAGAAATAGTATGATTTGGGTTATTAGAAGTGTCATTAACGGGTTTGAAGTTGAAAAGTAAAATTTTGTGATTGGTATGTAAATGTCACTAATGAATAAAGTACTAAGTGTAACACAAGTGTATGATGGATGATAAAAGCATGTGTGATAAATAAAAGACAATATATAATAGTGAAGTATATGGTTGTGAGAGAGTTGAATAAATGGAGGATTGTAAAATAAAGTATAGAAATATCTTAAAGAATATTCTATGTAATATTTCCTAAGACTTTACTATAAATAGAGAGGCTTGGTGAAGAGTTTCATTCAAGCTTGAGCACAGTATGTTTGAGTAAGAATCTTAAGAGTCTTTGTAATCCTTTGAGTATTTATATAATAAAGCTTCTCATTGGTATAAAGATCTTTCTTATAGGTATAAAGATCTTTCTTCTAGAGAGTTTTACATCGAGACACATTTTGTGTGAAACTTTGTTCATTTAACCATTCTCTAAATACTTCTTAATCACTTAGCCTTGTATCTTTGATCCTAAAACCTCCTTAGTGGTTGTACCACTATGTGTGTGTAATTTTTGGTATCAGAGCCATGGCAGTCTAAACTCTAGTTCATCTCTTCCGTAGAGGTAATATGCCATGATGTTGTCTTCTACTATGCTAGTATGAAAGTATGCTCTATGGTTTCCATATTAATGGATCATCCATATCAGAAATCTAACTATGAAAAGATAAAAGGTATGGAGAAAATTTTCTATGAGGTTCTGATGCTCAAAGTACCTTGAGGCTTTTAATGTAGCAAATGTGTTGTTTTGGTTTGCGTAGCTAAGCACCTCTTCATCACTTTCTCTCTATTCGTAGTGCATAAAAGAAAACTAGGAGACAACTTATGGATTGTTATTACTTCAAAGGCTAGAAGAGAGTTATAGTATTCTGTCTTGGTTTATGGTTTCATCTTCTTTGTCTAAAGCTGAAACGGGCCACAAATTCACCAAGGGAAAGAAGATGAACTTTCCATAATATACGATAGAACCGTAAACCAAGACATAATACTATAACTGTCTTGTAGCCTTTGAAGTAATAACAATCCATAAGTTGTCTCCTTGTTTTTTTTATGCACTACTAATATAGAGAAAGCAATCGAGAGGTGCTTATTTACGCAAACCGAGGCAACACATTTGCTACAGTAAAAGCCTCAAGGTACTTCAAGCATCAGAATCTCATAGAAATTTTTTTCCATACCTTTTATTTTTGCATAGTTAGATTTCTGATGTGGAAGATCCATTAATATGGCAACCACATAGCATACTTTCATACTACCATAGTAGAAGACAACATCATGGCATATTAACTCTCTGCAAGAGAAGAGCTAAAGTTTAGACTACCATGGCTATGATACGAAAATTACACACACATAGTAGTACAACCACTAAGGAGATTTTAGGATCAAAGATACAAGGCTAAGTGTTTAAGAAGTATTTAGAGAATGATTATCAAATGATATAAGAAATATCTTTATACAAAAGGGAAAGTGATATATCATGGTTTTTAGGTGTTTTTAGCCATAATATAAGTCTTAATTATAGAGTATTTTTGGTATTTTTAGAGTCTTTTGAGTCTTTATAGGATTTAACATGGATGGGAGTTTAATGGAGCTAAATATGAAGATTTGGAGCTTAATCAAGCATTGAAGCTGAGATACGAAGTTGGGAGATGAAATTTAGAGAGTGCATCGATCGACACACTGATAGCGTTGATCGATGCTAGGCCACAAGAAGAATTGAAAGTTTTCCCACAAGTTTTGAAGATTTACAAAGTTGCCCCAAAGTCTTCCATATTTGCATCATTGGTCCATGGCCGTGTTTAGGAATATAAATAGGATTTTTATGGTCATTGTTTAGACCTAAGCTTTATTTTTCCATGCAACTTTTGAGAGCAAAACCCTGTGAGAGATTTTAGAGAGCTTTTTCAGAGAAGATTCAGAACTCTTTTTATTCTCTTTTTAATCTCTTAATGCTATCTATTTTATTCATGATTTGTGTTCTTACAATTATGTCTGAGTAGATCTGCTTGTTAGGTTTAGGGTTTCTCATTAGGGATTTCATAGATTATTAGATCTGTTACTATTTAGGATTCATTATCTTTCTTGTTCTTCACCATAGGTTGTTCTTAATGCTAGATCTTTGATTAGTCATCTGGATTTAGATCTCACAACCATATGCTTCACAATCATATTTTGTCCTTTATTTATCACACATGCTTTTATTATCCATCACACACTTGTGTCCAGCTCCGGCTCAAGGAAGCGGCGGGAAGGGCAAATATCCAGGGACAGTTCCAAAATTTAGAAAAATCCTTTGAACAAAGGGGACCAAAGAAAAAAAAAATCATTGTGAAAGAAGTACAAAAAATCCAATTTACCTAGGGTCTAAAAACATATAGAGACGGGACTGCTTATGTCACACTTAGTACTTATTTGGATTTGAATGTAATTATGTAATTGTGTCAATAAGTTGGTAAGTTATAAGGATCCAATATGGTGTTTGGTTTTTTAAAAGATGAACAGAATAGAGCTTTCTTGTCTCCGACTGCCGTAGTGATGATGTTTAGCTTATGCTGATGGTGTTTGATACGTATCATTTTTTCACTCTTCGGCATGGAGACACTCCCACTTCTTCGGATCAACTTATTCAGTTCCTTGACCGGTTCGTTCGTAACAAGTTATTATCCCTCCATCAGGCTTCTCTTAAGCCTGCAGATGGCTTACAAACGTGGCTTGCCACACGATTTTAGGTTCTCAAAGTTTTTTTAATTTCCTCAATTAACCATTCAGCAAAAGGATGCATATATTGTACCTAAGGACTTTTTTTGAGTTGAATATATTTTAACATTCATTCCAAAGAAAATAAAAAAACATTGAGAGTTTAAAGTATTGAAAATGAGCTGATTTTAAATCTGAAAGTTACAACAAAAGAAATACGTACGTAGTGTAGGCTTCGGATGTGAAACCAATAGCAAAGACCATCAGCATAAGCGTCCGTGCCCGACATTTGAATGGTGCTGAAGCGATTGCGGATGATGTTTATCGAGATAAGTTTGATATGTATCATTGATGCATCGATCTCTATCTCTATCGATCCCGTTTTCATTGAAAGCACGAAAAGATATTTAATACTTGAGGCATATAGCATATTGATAAGAATGCTTCAAGGGTAGTTTTAAAACCCTCATTTCTTCAACGAAAGATCCACGATTCCAGAATGGTGTAAATCACGTTGTGCTGGATTGAGTATAAACACATCCTTCGCCAATATAACGAAGCGGCGTATAAGTATAGCTAGAAGCGGTGCTCAAGAAAGAATACACTATTTAAATGTTCTTGTTTATTCATTCCCATTTAGTTAACTGAATCTGTTCATCCTGACAATGTCTTATCTTTCGATCAATAAATTAAAAAGCAGCTTTTCTTAATAAAGAACAAAAAAGAAAAGACTTGCGGTAAGAATTAAGAAAACCCCTTTGGAGAGGAAACGTGACGTGGCTTTGTCATAATGAACAATGAACGTTTATGTGACCGTTACTATACAAACGTCATGTGATCGACACTGTGGTGTTACAATGAACCGGACCGGGGTCATCTAATGAACCAACTCTATAAAGACACGTGAAGAAACAATTCTGTTCAACTTTTTTGATTGCTGAAATTCATGAATCCAATTCTGTGAACTCTGCAATATATTTATTACAAACTTTTATAAATTTAAGACTTAACCGAGAGTTCTAACGACCGGTTTTTTCTCATTGGCTATATATCTAACGATCCCTTATTTAATCAGAAAAACCGGTCAGGTATAAGGTACCCTCTTCATTTTTCTATCCCTATTTTATAGGTTTACACGAAGGACAACAAAATTCTGTCTTTTCGAGAAGATTATGGTTAAAAAGTTTTTACCTTTTTAACTTCAGTGAAATGTTTTTATTTTCATTTAACCAAAAAATTATTATGTATATTAGAAAAATTAAATTCAAAATTCATCTTTTGGAGCCCTTTCTTGATATTAAAAAAAAAAAGTTTCTGTATCTTTGGTGCTTAGCTGTTCAAAAATAAAATAAAAATGTAATCGTTGATGCTTGCTTATATATAATAGTCGCACAAAGTTGACCAACGAACACCATATTTTGGATGTTTTGGTATCCCTGCTCATATATATTCCAATTAACAATCCTTAAAAGAGAAAATTCAAGTTTTTTAAAAAAATCTTGAACCTATCCGTTTTCATAAACATAAGCATTGTTGTCGCCGTTTCTTTCTTTGCTTTGTTTTTTCTCTTTCATTTTGAGCTTTTTGAAACATATGCAAGTTGACGAACAAACATGCATGCAAGTTATAAAACAGACGTGTGTCCATCACTCGTAATATGTGTCTGTTAGAGGACGGACCTCCATCCACTCGCAGGCATATGATGTTATTTTTTGTTTCTTTCTATAAAATTTATATTATTATAAATGCTTTACGCATTTGAACTATTCGACGTTTATTAGTGAATCGATGGAAAAGATAGAGATATTTTCTCAATCAAGTTTTGATATTTTGTAAAGTTCTTTTAGATCGTTTGTTTAAAAGAATATAGATTTTTGATATAATTTATTATATTGGATGAATAATAAGTTGATAGAGTCTTACAGAATTTATTTTGTAATATATATATATATATTTGGTATCGTTTTCTAGATATACATATATATATATATATATATATTGTCAGATCTTTATGTATTTTGGAAATTGTAACAAAAATTTATAATAGTCGACGAGAGTTCATTATAGCCTGATTGCTAAATCTTCAAATTCACCGACCCTTTGATGGATTCGATCTCCCATGTTTGAGTTAAAGAAGTGTATAGTCTTAGAATAAGACCACTTGACTAGTAGACAAACAAAATAAAACAAAAATATATATTTGAGTAGCCACATAATCACAAACAATGCGGTCTACCAAGGTGTCTAGATTACGGTTTCCATTTAAGTCCTTTTCTTGTTCCATGACAGAACGTATCGGAAGTGGCTATCTCTAGACCGTCACTACATTATTTTTTCATTTGTTTCATTGTAACTTTAATAAAAAGAAAAAAGACACGACAAGATATGTGAGTATATATATAAACATATGCATGTGTTAGGTATATAAATCACTTTTTTGCCCACCTCAACGGGTGTGTTAGTTAGTCTTCGAAGGCTTTAGCCTTTAGAGGAGTCAAAATATCATGAATTCAGACACTACTCTACCAATACTCGCCGAAGATGGCGACTGCAGCGAGAGTAAGCGGGTAAGAGTTGCTGATCCGGGAAATACCGTTGGCGACGAGGACCGACCTGTGAAATTACCAAAAATCGAAGACAACGGTACGTAACTTAATTACTAGTTATGGTAGTCCTTATATAGTTTTGCTTCTTTTCGAATTTTACAAGAGTGTTTGAATCTAATTTAGCACAAAACTGTCCTCTTTTTTTTGTTTTTTTTTTGTGTGATCATTATCTTGACTTAAGAACTAAAATGTAATTTTAGAAACCATAAAAGTTATGATATATATTAAAGAATATTTTAAGACTTATTTTTTGTTCTTGGTAAATAACGTAAGAACAAATTCTAAAAGTAGCAATCTAGTATTATCAAACCCGAAAGATTCAAATCGATATTTACATTTATATGTTTTTTTGACAAATAAATTACTTTCGACATATTTAGGGGATGTTGGGACATCAGGAGGAGGAACACAAGTTTTAGTTGATGCACTTATGGCTGAGGTGGCAATCAACGATAAAGACGGCAAAACAAACGCCGTCCACGGAGTAGTGTCAGTCATGGGACGGCAGAGAGCTATGACAACCGCCGTTTCCACCGTCGTCGACGAGATTCCCTCTTATGACATTTTCGGAATTTTTGACGGTCTTAGGCTCGCTAAATTTTTCGAGGACAGGCTGCGTCGCCTCGTGAAAGAGGAAGTAAAAGCATGTCATGGTCGTGGGGCGGCCGTGGAGTGGAATAAAGTTATGAGATCGTGTTTTTCGGAGGCGGTGGGGACAACCGCGGCAGAAGCGGTGGTTACGATTGTAGGAAAAGAGGAGGTGATTGTGCTGTGTCGGGGCGGTGCGAGGGTGGTTATTTATTCTAATGGCGGAGTAGCTTTGCCTTTATGCCATATCCATCATCACAAGGTAAAGAAAACTCATTAAATTGGATCATTTATTATTTTATTTTTTCTGCATTAGTGTGTGTGTGTGTGTGCGCGCATATTTTTCTGTGTTGTTTTAGTATTTTTGTTTTTGTTATAACAAAATACGATGTTAAGTATACACATAAACAACGTTTTTCCGTTTTCGTAATTTCTTTATAAATATGGTGTAATTTAGAAACTATGGTATTAGTTTCATAGAAGGATTTAGATTTTTTTTTCTTTTTTCTAGAAGTCTATCGTCACTAACAAGTTCTTTTTTTAAGTATAGATAACCAAATAATATTTTTTTTGTCACCTTTTCAGAATGGTGCGGAGCAAATCCTGAAGATCCATAAACGAAAGAAGATAGACGATTTCATAGTACTTGCATGTGAAGGCCTATGGGACGTTGTCTCCGACAGTGACACATATCAGCTTGTCAAACGTTGTCTTTACGGCAAATTACGAGACGGGTTAGATCTTTACTGGATTATTCTTGTTCTTTTGCAAGAAAAACTGATTATTGTTTTTGTCCTAATATAGTTTGCGACTTATGTGATTTTAAAGATTATTTTTATCTTCATTGTTATTGTGTAGTTGTAGAATAAGATAATTTACCATATAAGATAAGACTAATAGACTTTTATACTTGTTTATTGTTTCTGATGTCTATGGCAGATGTACAAGTGAATCACGCACGACAAAGGCTGCAGTGATACTGGCAGAGCTTGCAATTGCTAGAGGAAGCAAAGAAAATATAAATATCATCGTTATTGATCTCAAAAGCTCCTCAGTTTCTTAGTTTTTTTTCTTAATTTTTGTTTTTCTTTTTCTTATTTGCGATTCTTTATTATTATTATTATTACTTTTTTTTTCTCAGTTATAATTTTTCCATTTTACATCTTTCTTTTTTAGGTGATATATTTTTCTTTCTTTTTTTCTTTTTTTGGTCGATTAGTTTTTTTTTTTTTTTTTTTTTTATATGTAATTTGCTTGTGAGTTTGTTTCTCACACTTATGCTTTGTCATTTTCCCCGGTGACAAGTTATTATTTAATATATATATTCAAGATAACTTTTTGAATTAAAAGTATGCATACAGCATTATTAAATGTGTGACGCAAGTTCTGTGAAAATTAATCTTATTGTAGCTGAGGAAATGTTCTATAATACACAATGCAAATGACGATTATCTTTTGCATAATTGTATTGTTGATTCAAATTGATATTTAAAAGTACAAAAAAAAAATAGGAGAGTCAAATATGTAATACACTATACAGATCGTCCGTTGAAGAAAAGATACACTGGTAATTTGAGTAACAACAGAAAAGGCATTCATTTACAGTTTGGGGACGAGCTGAAACCTCCACACATAACTTTCAAACTCTGGAAAAGCTTAGTGGGACGAGATGAAAAAGGTCTAAATAGTCAAGGAAGTTATGCATGGAGTTATTTAACATTGATATCAAAAAGAAGTTATGTATGGAGACATAGTTGGGTAGTGAGGACTTAATGGGATATACAAATACAACCATCCGAAAATGCTGAAATCACGGAAGAGTGGACACTAAGACGGATTTTGCTTTCAAAAAGTCAGTCTGTGCTAAAGAATGGCACCTCCCTATACTACAAGAATATATGGATCCGGAGGATATTCAAACTATTCTTAGTTTACCTATTAGCAAATCTTATAGACCAGATCGATTGGTGTGGCATTATTCACATTCTGGTCGGTATTCGGTTAAATCAGGGTACAAGGTAACCCAAGATATGAAAGCTGAAATTGAGTATGGTCCCAATTTTAATGCTCTGAAGGCTAAGGCTTGGGATCTCCCGGTTCCACCTAAAATCAAACATTTCTTTTGGCAGATCGCATCGGGTTCTCTTTCGGTGACGGTGCGATTAGCCTCCCGGGGAGTTAATTGTGATACGGTATGTAAGAGATGTGAAATGGAGGAAGAGCCGATTAATCATGCCTTATTTCAATGCCCTCATTTTCGTCGGGTTTGGGAGAGGCTTTTTGTTGGATCTAATACGGACAAGTTCCCTTTTGGTTCAATCTATTCCAATTTAGATTTTATATATGGAAAAGTTTTAGCCCATTTGGCTTTAGGCGTTACACATAGTTCGATTCCGTGGTTGGTCTGGTTCTTATGGAAGGATAGGAATAATAAAGTTCTCCAAGGGTTACAATCAGAGCCAACAGATATTATCGATCAGGCTTTACGTGATCAATTATGGTGGGAGGAAGCCCAGGTAGCCGTAAGGGCGGGTCCCGTTTTAACAGAGTCTTCGAGTACGCCAGAGATATCAATTTATTGTCAGATTGATGGCTCGTGGAAAGCCACAGAACCTCATTCAGGGTTAGGATGGTGGTGTGGTGATAGTGAACATCAGACCTTGGTAATGGGTGCCAGATGTCAACGTCGCAGTGCATCCCCTCTTCATTCAGAGCTAGAAGCATTACTATGGGCGATGGAGTGTATCCGTTCCAGAGCAATTGATTGCCGAAGATTTGAGACGGATTCTGCAGAGTTATTAGCGATGGTGCAAGCTCCAGAGGAGTGGCCGATTTTCTCAACACTTCTTGAGGAGTTCCAGGTGCTTAGTGCTTCCTTGCCCCCCTTTTCCCTGATCAAAATCCCCAGGACGTCCAACATGAAGGCTGATTGCTTAGCTCGATCTTCTAGAGTGCTTTTATCAGAAACATCTTTTGTAAACATTTTCCCTCCAGATTGGGTAACCAATCGAGGAGCTTTATTTTAGTTTAATGTGAGGTTGAAAAAAAAAAAAAGTCAGTCTGTGAAAGGGGTATTTTGTGTATGTCTAATGCTAGTTTTATATAGCAGAATGAGGCTTGTCTATTATTTTAGAAAGTGAGCTGAAGGATGTAATTGGCTGTTTATGATTAGGTTCCAAACTATGTGACTTTGAGCCTCATGAAAAAACTGGGCCGAAGCTCTTTTATTTTTATTTTCATGCATTCCACCGCAAAACTTTTAAAATAATAACAACTAGATTTTAACCCGCGGTACACCGCAGGACAATAATTTTTTAAAAAAGAAACTAAATTTTAAAAAAATTTATACTTTTTTATTTTTTTAGTTTTTAAAATTGTATAATTGTATTTTAATTGTTATATCAAAATTTTGACCAGTTGTATACTTCAGACACATGACAATTATTTAGTTTTATTTCTATTAATGTTACATTTGTACCATATCGAATTTCTTATGGTTATAAAAATATAAATTTTTAGTATTTAGATTTAACCCATGAAAGAATTATTTTTACATTATTATATTTTAAAAATTATTAGTGTTTTTAAATTTAATGTTTTTTATTTAAACCATGAAAGAGTTATATCCATAAAAGTTAGTATGCATTATACTGCAGATTAAGTTATATTATAAATACTCTAATTTATTATATTTAACCCGTGAAATACTCAATTTTACATTTTTTATCAGCATATTAATAACCATTAAAGATTTTAATTGTTCATATGAAACAATATAGTTATTACTGAATATTAGAGTTTTTAAAGGAAAAAAATATTGTATAGATATTTTGGCATATGTTATTATGTGTAATAAATTTCTTAATAAATTAATTGTTTTAGGAAATTATAAACCAAATTTGTATAGATATTTTAGGAATCTAATTGATTTTGTTTTTATGTGCAATTTTTTAAGGATTAACTTTATAAATAAGTATAACTTAAAGGAAGAACACCAAATGTACTTCAAATCATAGAAAAACCACGAAACAATTATTTAGTTTTATTTATTATAATTACATCTTTTGTGAATATCGGTTTTATATCATTCTAAAATTGATTCTCGATTTTAGTAACTTTATTAACTTTTAAACGAATTCTGGAGATTTTAAAATTTTGTTATAAAAAATCAGTTGTATTATTTAAATCTGAGAGATAATAGCATCTCAAAAGATAATTTTGAAGACTTTATGGGATTAAAATTTTAATGTGTAGAGTTGTTTTTTGGAAACAACGAAATGTATAGATGTTGTCAAGATTTTTTATGGCACTAAACGTAATAAATTTTGGTTGATTTAAGAAGTTTTAGTAATTAAGTTTCTGTGTAATGTTATTTTTGGAAAATTTTAGGGGTTAATATTGTAAATAAGCAAATATTGGGAGATTCTCAAAAATAGCACTCATTTAAGTTTTCAATCCAAAACTAGCATATACTCTTAAATGTTCCAAAATTAGCACAAAATTATATACATAAAATTAAATATTCCTTTTCACAAAATCGCTTCTTTTTCTCTTCATCTTTCTCCTTCGCTTCATCTCCACCGGAGTCATCCACATCAACTCCGGTGTTTCACCTCCATACCGGATCAATCCGACGAGACTCCGGTAAGAATATTATTACGAGTCTCTATTTCCAGGTAGAGTCGAAGTAGCGATGGATCTCGCGACAACGAACACTGAAACCGATGAGAGTAAAGAGAAACATGTGGGATCGGTGGTGTAGGTCCAGTGAAAGACTGACGGAAGTGGTGGTGGTGGTGGTGAGAGTGGAGAAGAGCAGGATGATTCAAGTGAAGAAGATTATGGCTTATTTGTTTAGGAAACAAAGAAGATTCAATTCATAATCTTGGGTCTTCTCTTTCTCTGTGCTACAGATTCGATTCACCACTGAAGAAACTCGATTCAGATGGATTGATGGTGTGCTTCGTTAGGCAGATAGATTGTGTCAAGGTTTTGCGATTCAGGAAGGTCTTCATAAATTCAAGATGATCTTCATAAAATATTTGAGTCTCTTTAAACACCAATTTTGTACCTATATAACTAGGACTTGCACCAAAACAATTTTCATTACCCCCACATTGTTGGGAAAATATGTGATACATTGAGGCAAACATAAAAATAAAAAGATTTTAAACACATTTTTTTAGATTCAAGATATTCAAAAAAGATTACATATCATTCAATATGACATCCATGTTTTGATCACATTTCCTTAGGGATTATGTTAAATTAGATTGTGTTACATTAATGCAAAACATAAGATAGGTAGTCTAAATATAATTTAGGAAAGACTTCTTGAAATTTAGGAAGTAGTCATTGACGTTTAGGAAGGTCTTCCTAAAACATCATGCTGGATATTCATATTTGCTACCTTTATTATAAAAAATCAATATGTGGACAATATAAAATCATTATACATCACTAATGTAGTAATATGTGATACAATAAGGCAAAACACATAGTATAGAGATATTTCAAAATGCATTTTCAAAAATTTAGGAATGATTCCATAGCTTTTAGGAAGACATTCTTGAAGTTTAGGAAGGCCTTCCAGAATGACTTGAACTCAAACTTCATCATCTTCATCATCAAGTCTCTGCTCTCTTTTCTTCCCCTTTATCTCAAGACACTACGCAAATCAAAAATACAACAAAGCTCGAGTACAATCAATCACAAGAATATCAACAAGTTTCTAATGTAAAGAAATTCCCCTGCTAAATGTTTTAATTAAGTAACATAAACATCACCTTATCGAGATATATCTCAAAGAGTCTCTTTGTAGCTCCATCTGTATCAAATCCTTATACTCTTTTGACTAAAATCATGGCTTCAACTCTGCATTGCCCAACCCAAGAAATCAACAATATCAATCTAAACACACATTAACATGAAAACATATTCACAAATTGATTTGCCAAAGCTTTTTTACTTGTTCCCGTAAGAGGAATGAAATTATCCACAATGACTTCAACTACCATCTCAGCAAAAACATCAATGGCAAAACGTCTAAAAAGCTTCTCACTGTTACAAAAGGACACCATCCATATCAAACAGAATCATTACTTTCCCCCCAATCATCTGCCATACGTAATTGTACCTGGAAGACTCTCCTCTGTCACACTCATTATCGTAAACGACGGAAGCACCGTTTAGCTTAATTAAACTTTGATCATAATCCAGTGAATAAAAATGCTTTTGATGTGGATTTTTATTGTATTGGAATCAATCGATCGATTTGACACTTAATTGAAAAGATCTGAGATCGGAAATAAAGATCTCAGTTTGGAATCTTTACCGCAAGCTTCGTCGGAGTTTTGAGATCTAAACTTCGTTAGTTTTATTTTAAAGAAAATGAATTTTGTTATTTAAGTTAAATAATAATCTCAATATATAAATGATAGTTTTGGAAAATTTAAAGATGTGTGCTACTGTTGGAATGAAAACTTAAAATGTTGTTATTATAGGGTATTTCTCTTACATAAATTTGCAAAAATGTAGATATTAAGATATATAATTTCGAATCATCATTTAAATAAAGTTGACAAATTTTTTTTTTCAATCATAGTTTCTTAAGTCTCAGTTTCTTTTAGCTTACAATTTTATCTAGTTTTATTACCTTCTCGCATTATCTCTTGTGACTTCTACCAAAAAGATAATGCGAGATTCAATCAACAAACTCCACCTCCTCAATTCTCTACCAACTGTATCCTTTATTAAATTTGTAGGAAACTTATATGATCTTTTCTTTTTCTCAACATATGATCTTTTAAATATCGAAATGGTAAAAAATATTTAATAAAAAAAAGTAAGAGACAATTTGTGAGAAAATTATAAAGACGTGTTTTCTACAAATTATGTTGATTTAAAAAATGACCAAAATTTTTCTTCTTTTTTTTTTTCACTGAAAGATTATATTGATATGTATAAACAAAAAGATAGGTTACAGAGGATCAAAGGCAATCAAAATAGCAGAAGAACATTTACATTCTATCCATATCCTTTTCAAAAAGTTGTTGTAACCAACAGGGGAAACTAGTTGCTACGTACGATTGGCGACGATCCTCTCTTGTTACGTTCTGAGATATTAGGTGAGCAGCAAGATTTGAGTTTCTATCTTCCACAAAAAGTTTCCAATCCAAAATTTTTTTGAAGCCTGCACCTAAAAGACGGGACTGCAGCTTGAAAGATGGCCACGCACTTGGCCTGAGAACAGAGCTTATCAAATCTTTGTCTTCTGAAGCAAAAATGATCCTATTGAATTTGTGACTTTTCATACTCTTAATAGACCAAAAATTTTCTTCTATTTATTTTATTATTTTCTACGAAATTATTACCAATTCTTTTTTTTTAAATCCCTACAAATAATTTTTGTAGGAAAATGATAGAAAAACCATGTTTTTATACGTTCTTTATGTTTCTAACCGGAGTCTTCGTTTTCCTTGTAATGTTTGCATTTGAATTACAACAACGACATTTGTTAAATGAAATGATGTGGCCCTGGGTTATTGCCCATGGCGCCATAAGTATGCGACGAAAAATACTATGGGAGTGATTGGTAACCACTTTACAAAGTGGTACAAAGCTGTACAAACATACAGCTTTAAAATTTACCAATCATTAAAACTTTACCAAAAACTTTATTAAAAACTTTACTCTCAGCTTTTTTGTACAACTTTCATTTAAAGTTTTTTCTTACAGCTTTGCACTATTCATTAAAAGCTTACAGCTTCAGCTTACAGCTTCAGCTTAGAGCTTTTTTGTACAGTTTTGACTATATTACCAATGAGACCCAATATGTCTTCTTCAAAGCAAGTATATAACGATAATGATATATAAGAATTTGTATTTAAATATAGCGTGAGAAATGGATGACAACCCATAAAAAGTCAAATGATTCCTTTCGAGAATTTGTGACATATAATATAGCATATGATTATATATGACAGGAAGATGGTAGTTGGATAAGTTATAAAAAAAATTGTTGCATTTGTCCTATTTTGATAAGGTATTAAAATATTTTGTTCAACCTATGAACTGAAATCTAGATCCACATTATCTTAGGTTGACTTCGGAGTCTTTTGAGGATAAACCCTTCTGATCCTTCTTATCTCTTGGCTATGTCTTCCACTGTTTCTCCTCTTCCTTACAGTGACACACACAAAACATTAATGGAAACGTTTCAGCACTTCTCCCATAACTGCCCCTCAAGCTTAACAGAAACCAAAGATGCGGAAGAAGGAAGTTGTAGCTTGTGCGAGAGACAAACCTTGATCCATTACACTTGTCACTCATGTAAGTTAGATCTGTGTAAGCTTTGTTCTAAGTTGACTCCCGAGCTGCGACACAAGTTGCATCCAAAACATACCCTCGAGTTCCATCCTCGCCAGCCAGGTCAAAAGCCGGGCTGTTTCATTTGCTGTGGATGTGGGTCTGTCTCTTCTGGATCTTACTATGAATGTAAAATCTGTCAAATCAAGATCGATCTTGAGTGTGTGTCCAAGGATTTGACTAATCTTTGGGATGCAAATCTAACGTACCATTATAGTCACAGGCATGTCCTAGCTCGTTGCTGGCCTCGTGGATCCAATGGTAGCGGCTCTTGCTTCATATGCGAGCGTCCGTATTCAAAGACGAGTCAGTGCTACGGCTGTGTCTACTGTCTTTGCTTTGCACATGCACAATGTCTCGATCTTCCAAGTGAGATTCAACATCCAGTGCACGCGGAACACCCTCTCAAACGCCTCAACTATATGCAACACAGAGAACGCAAGACTCAGTGCAACGCATGCCAAGAACTGATCTCTGGAGTCCCTTTTGGTTGCCTGAGGTGTAATTTCTACCTCCACATGGGATGCGCTGATTCCTTGTTACGATCTTGTAAGTTCGAGACTCATGACCATGAGTTGGTGTACGTGCACCGTAATGCTGCACGAGCCATCACCACGGTGAAACCATGTAATATATGCCATGAGCCTCAAAAGATATGGAAGAATTGTTACTACTGGTGCATCGAATGCAATTCTAACTTCCATTTCGAGTGTCTCAAGATACCCGATTTTGTCTTCCGTAAGTCATGTCACACGCATCCCGTTCAGTACAAATTGTTCACAACAGAGGGATACGAGTATTGTGATGTCTGTGAGACCATTATAAACGTCGGGAGCTATGCTTATTCTTGTGATTGTTGTTTCCAGGCACACATCGAATGCATTATCCCCAAGGTCTTAAAAATTATTTAGTACTTCATGTTCTATTAAATTCTTTATGATTTCTAATATCTAGACCAAATATATTCTTAACTTGTTGTAAGTCCATGTTAATTGATAGAATTGCGTACAACTAAATGCAGAAAAAGCCAACTATAAAGTATTTGAAGGATACTTACACCGGTAGTGAAGACGCAACAACGTCAACAGGAGTGAAATCTACAGAACACAAACTTGTGGTATAAAATTTTAATATTTTTCATAATGATTTTGGTTTTAGGGAAGTTTCATATAGTTTAATGTTTCTTATATATAATGCAGATTGATGACATAACGCATAGTCATCTCTTAACATCTTGCGACATGAGTGGTAGCCCTCATGATACAACTTGCACTATTTGCAAGCAAGAAGGACTTGGGCATGCATATAAATGTGAGAAATGTGAATTTGTAGCTCATGATGAATGTGCAGAAGTAGCACAACGGTTAAAGAGTCGGTTTCACAAGAACCACCCTTTGACTCTCCTACCACAACCTCCTTTGGAAGAGATGAAATGTGATCTCTGCAAGAAAAAAATTTGTGGGTTCAATCTCTTCTGTCGAACCTGCGATTATGTTATTCATATTGAATGCCTCACACGGGACACACGGCCAGAGCCCAAGTATATAAACTGGGAAGGGAAATGTATAAAGGGACATAACTTGGTTGAGTTTCTTGGTACAGTATCAAAGCAAAACCTTTGCAGTATCTGCGGCGAGGAGCTTTATGGGAAATCACCGTCATGCTTAACATGTGAAGAGACATATCACATAGAGTGTCTTGAAGTCGAAGGAAAAGTAGATCACCCGCTTCATTATCATTCTCTTCATATCCATAGGAATATTACACCAGGATCTCGCTGTCTTAGCTGCGGAGAAAGCATCAATTCTTACAGCTACAAGTGCAATGAATGCAAGGATGTCTATTTCCATGTGAACTGTACCAAATCAGTGGAAGCATCGTTGAAGCTTACCGAGATTCACGAGCACAATCTTCATCATTTCATGGCTTCATTTGAGGATAATTCAAAGATGAGGGATAGTGATGTTATAGCATGCAATGGTTGTGGAAAAGCATGCACTAAATACTTCTATGGTTGCGTCAAGTGCAAGTTTTACCGTCATGGGGAGTGCCTTGGGTTACCAAACTCTGTCAGGCACAGAGTACACGAGCACGCTTTGACTATACTGTACATGTTGGTGTCAGAAGTGGTTAACCACTACTGTGAGATATGTCTTAAGGCTGTCGATCCTGGGCATCCTGGTTATATATGCAAACTATGTGGCTCTGTGATACACCCAGAATGCGCTTTGTGCTGGGTAAGTCTTCTCCATGTAACTATATCGTCTTTTATTTTCATTTCGATATATCTGAGACGATTATGTTCAGGATAATGACTGGAAAAATGCAACGGAAGAGGATCATAAGTTGGAGGTGGTGGAGCTCAAGGCTTCAATCCTACGTAGATGTCACATGAACTTCTAGTTCACCTAGTTACCATAATTTACTTTGTGAATTATTGTTATTTCGGAATATAAAGACATGTCTCCTAAGCACGACGACCCCAAAAGCTCCATTTATCACTTCCCCCTACAGCATAAAAGGAGAGGACTTATTTCTCACAACGTGTGAACCAGGACTTAATTCTCGGTCTCTCTCTCTTCCTTTTTTATTATGTATCTTTGAAGTCTTTATTTTTATCATTTTGATGAATATATTTAGTTTTGAAAATTAAAAGTTAATCTTACTTTTTTTTTTTTTGCATTTCTAGTTGCATAGTTTACGTTTATTTATGATTACTTACCTGAAAACAAGAAAATAAGTCAAATTTTAAAATATTTATGAATAAACTGAGAAAATTAATGTTAATTTGGTAAATCATATATTTTTAAAAAACCTAAGTTAAACTAATATTCATTATATTCCTTTTTACAATATAGGATATTTTATAGATTTCGTTTTTATTTAATATAAAATGTTTTCAATTATCTAGACAATTTTTAGATTAATTTTATCTTTTTTATTATTTATTTTATGCAGTCTTGTTTATGATTAATTAAACTTTTTAAAAGTAGACATTTTTTATTAGCTTGCTTTTAGCTAAAGCATCTTATATTTTGAAACTGAGAGAGTATAAGTTATATATATATATATATATATATATATATATATATATATACTAGATAAGGCCCCGTTATTACGCGGGTAAAAATTAAAAAAAAAAATATTGACAATAATTAAGTAGTAATATACATGTTCTTAGTATTTATCTTGTAATATTTTAATATTGAATATAGACTTCTCATATTTCATTTTAATACACTCTCAGTTTTATTATATAAGAATTTTAAGGCTTTTTTGCTCTATTTTATACTATTTTCTCAAATTTCTATGTACCATTTTTATTAATATAACAATTTATGACTATTTAAACTATGCAGTATATTTTCTTTTCGGTTGAAGTTTTTTTCTTTTTTTTGTCAACCATTGGACCACAACTGGCCGACCCATTAGCCAAATTCCTACATTCGTAGGAGCCGGGACGCGATCCCGGGTGTGATGGTGCCTTCTACAAATGGACTTACCTCCTGCCACTGCACTAAAGTCACTTCACTGGTTGAAGTTTTATAAAAGTGATAATATTTATTGTTTATTATTCTTTATGCTTTTACCCAAAAACTCTAATAGGATAGAGAGTACTATTTAAATATATATACCATCATAATAAACCATATTTTAAGATTAATTACACATTTCATCTTAATGCATAAAACTAAATATTTTATATCAAACACAAATAATACATGATATAAAATCTATATCTTAGCAAGAATTGAAAATACAAATAAAAATTAACAAAATATAATTCTCAAAAAAAAACTGAATCAACATTAAATAGGATATATTTGTTATGCTGTTATCTCATAAGTATTAATTTTACCTCATGTCATAATCAATTTTAAATGAGTGAAATTTATAAAATAAAAACATATATAAAGATATAGAGACATTCTCATCAAACAACTGAAGATTTCTTCCTATAAATTATAATTTATTTTGAATTATCTTATGTTTTAACATATGCATTACAAAAATACATTTGTTAAAATTATAAAATCAAACATAAAAAATTACTAATATTCTTAAATTATTTTTTTAAATGATACATTAATATTTGAAAATTTTGTAATGTAAAATAAATTTCATTGTTAGACATTCAGTTTAGTAATCACATTTAACTATCTATTTCATCGTAAAACCATAATTCACTTCTTCATGGATTAGAGTTAAAAGTTTATTAACAAAAATAATATGAGCATCATATGTATATTAGTTAGTATTTTAAATATAACAATAAAAATAATCAGTAAAAAAATCAGTTAACTTCGACAAAATTTTTGGAAATCTAAAAATATCCTTAATATTAGTCTTCTATATGTCATAATTTCATAAGTAATACTTAAGTCAATTTTCATTAATTAACCAAAAATTCACTCCTACAAACTCATTTTTTCAATTTTTTTTTTCAGGTTTCTCATATTACTACATGCATTAAAATCTTTAAAATAAAATATGTAAAACTATACTTATACACATACACATCATGTATTGAAATTTTTTTCTTTTTAATTTCATTATTCTTTCATGGTTTTGTGTACTTACTTACAATTAAAAAAATTATATTACAACGACAAAGACAATTATATTCGACTAAAATTATGTTAAATAAATTATGCTATTCTTTTTAACTTTGTTACATTATTTATTGATTAATATATATGCTTAATAAATTAAGTTTTTGCTTACACATGTCAAATTTTATTGAGAACACGTATAATATAGTTAGCATACAATGGAAAATATATTGATTTTGTTAGTTTTCCATTTTGATTTAGAAAAATAAATTTTAAAAAATATAAACATGCAAAATTCTGTAAATACAATTAGCTGTCCTACTACGTTTATAAAAAAACAAAGAATTTGTTTTACACGTGTCAACATTTAATCAATATATTTGACACCTGCCACAATCTTGTTAATGAGTAACTTTGACATCAAGTTTTATATAATAAGATGGTTCTATTCCTTTTCTTGGCTAACTTTTCGTTATTTTCACAGTTTTGGTTTCCATCTATGGTGCTCATGTTTAAAAATTCTAATTGAGTTTGATAGATTGGAATGACGTCTACCTCTCTATATATATATGACAAAGATATGAGAGAATACATATTTTTATATTTAATTTTTTTTTCTTTTAAGATTAGGCCAAGTAATTCAATATAACGTACGATTGTGTAACATCCGTGAACCGGAATCCCGGTTTGGGAATTGCATCGGTCGATGCAGATGTTGCATCGGTCGATGCAAGGTCGAGTTCCTACGTTTTGACTTAAGTCAAACGCTGCGTTTTGGGTTAGGAAACCCTTAAGTCGAGTTTTGTCTCATTCGACGGATTTGGCCGTTTTTGAGAGAGAATGAAAGAGAGAAAAAGTTCTTGAGAAGTTTTGGAGATTTTGGGTGATTTGTGGCGTTCCTTGGCGAGATCTGAGGCTTAGAACGTTGTAGGAGCTTGCTAGAAGTGTTTTATTGCTTGTTTGAGGTTCAGATTCGTCTTGGCAAAGGTAAGTGCTGGAACATGGCTTATCTAAGCTAGAGAACTCTTTAATCTACTTGTTGTGTGATGTTAGACTTGTTAGATTGTTGCTATGGATGTTAGGAAGCTTTCTTGTGGCTTGGGATCGAGTTTTGTGGTTGTAGGAACGAAGATCCGGCGATAAGCTTCGGGAAGAACATGATGCTCGGCATTGCATCGGTCGATGCATATCTTGCGTCGGTCGATGCAAGTGCGAGGACGGCGCGTAAAACTCTAGGGTTTTCGTGTTATGTCGAGCATGCGTCGGTCGATGCAGATTGGGTGTCGGTTGATGCAAGTGTAACTTGCACCGGTCGATGCAGCTTCTGTGTCAGTCGATGCATCTCCATGTGGTGTCGGTCGATGCATGTTGGTGTCGATCGATGCAGAGTCCTGGTTTGTTATTTGTTGTTTGTTGATTGTTGCATGATGCTTAGAGATACTCTATTGCTTGTGTGTATAGCCGAATAGATGGGAGGATTGCCTTACTGAGTGTTTTTAAAATACTCATGCATTGCAATGTGTGTTTGTGGTGCAGGTAAAGGCAAAGTGTGATCGTTGAATCAAGGCAATGAAGAGGAGGATATTTTAGGGACTCGGTTCGATGTTGTCTGGCATTGATAGGTTGCTAGAGTTGGGTCATTAGAAACATTGCTAGGTTGCTGGTTTCATGTTTTCTGATGATTGGTTATTGGATATGGATTATGTTATAATATTGGTTATTATTGGATATTTATTGGTATTGTTATTCCACTGTTAGTTGTGATTGTGGTTAGGTGGCTAGTGGGTATGAGACCACTAGTTGTAGTCTATTTATTATATTATATTTATTATTTGTTTATTAAAAAAAGGACGGTCCTTTCAAATTGTTTTTGTATAAGTTTAATTATTGTAGGATTTTTAAGATTTACTTTAGGATAACTACGTGTATCTTTATTGTAAAATTATTTGTATAATTTCTTTTCTGTTTTTGAATTATGGATTTTTTTTTGTTTGGATGATTTATTTTTCTTTAGAATTACAAAATTGTAGAATTTACAATTTAATAATCTTATTATGTTAATAATCTTATTATGTTAATAATCTACAACATAATAAGATTTTGACATTTTCTTGACTGACTTTTCGTTATTTTCACAGTTTTGGTTTCCATCTGTAGTGCTCATGTTTGAAAATTGTAATTGAGTTTGATACATTAGAATGACGTCTACCTTTCTCTATGTATATGGCAAAGATATGAGAGAATACATATCTTTATATTTAAATTATTTTTCTTTTACGATTAGGTCAAGGAATTCAATATAACGTAAGATTGTTTTTGTATAAGTTTAATTATTGTAGAATTTTTAGGATTTTCTTTAGAACAACTACGTGTATCTTTATTGTAAAATTATCTGTATGATTTCTTTTATGTTTTTGAATTATGATTTTTTTTTGTTTGGATGATTCATTTTTCTTTAGAATGACAAAATTGTAGAATTTACAATACAATAATAAAATTTATTATAATAATCTTATTATTTTAATAATCTACAACATAATAAGATTTTGACACATGTTGTGATCTTATGAATTAGTAACTTTTGAAACCATACTTTATATAATAAGATAATAACATATTATTTAATGTATGTACGTACTTAACTGAAACTAAAATTCATTTGACTTAATATTTTATATAATAAAATAGAGTTCTCTTCTAAAATTTGTTTGTAAAACTTGACACGTGGCATTTCAAGAGTTGACACTTGTCCATAAAAAATGTTTGATCACATTTTTGGTTAACTGCATTCTTGCAACACCTAATTTTCACAAATAGACAAAAACCAACATCCACAAATGTGCCATATTCATACATGTTCATTTTCAATATGATGTCTTCTATTTTAAACCCAAAATGTCAAACAATTAAATGCATCATTGATCATCAATGCATTAAACGAAAACAAATTAATTGTGGTAGGCGTAATTTTTTTTCTTTCAATGTTACAGTAAATTGTGTGTATGCCTAATTCTATTAAAGAGGCATTAATTCAATTTGATAACCTTAAAAATCGACAATTTATATAAATAACTATGGTGTCCTTTCTCCATCTAGGGTGTCCACATAGCAGCAATGTTATCACATTTTATTGCTAATATAATAAAATAAAGTTTCCTTCTAAAACTTGTTTTCAGAACTTGACATATGACTCTTATGGAGTTGACATTTGTTCATGACAAAAATTTTCATCCTCATTTTTGGCTAACTGCATTCTTGCAACAACTAATTTTCACAAATAGACAAAAACCAGCATCCATAAATAGGTCATATTCATACATGTAACCCACATTCATATATGTTTATTTTCATTGTAATTTAAAACCATATATTTTTCTCTATTTTTGAAACGACATATCTTTTTTTTTCTGTTTTTAGATGTAATAAATTCGCTAGTGATCATATACTCACTAGTACCCTAACGCCAATCAATTCAAACAGCGGAAAAAACCAACAATTATCCAACAAATGCTCTAAAAGAATAATAACCAATAAACCAATAAATTCAATAACCAATAACCAGCAATGTCATAAAGCAAATAACTAGCATCCTACTATCATTCTAATGACCCACTCTAGCAATCTAACAGAAGCCATACATCAACCAAACGAGCCACTAGAAAATCATCTTCCTCATCGCCTTGATTCCACGATCATACTTTGCATTTACATGCACCATAAACAACAATTGAGATGCATAAGTATTATCACAAATACTCAGTGAGGCATTTCTCCCATCTACTAGGCTATACACAGAAGCAATTGTGATCTCCACATGTGTAACATCCGCGAACCTAAACTGAGGATTTTTGGGATGGGTGTCGATCGACACCAGTTTAGTGTCGATCGACACTAGTAATTTCTGGTTCGACCAGATTGTTTTAATTAACGATTTGGACCGGTTTGGTTTAAGAAAAACCATAGAACCGGATTATTTAAGTGAGAAAACGACCTAGGTCGTGTTTGGTTGTTTTGTCGCCGTTGAAACAAGAGAAAAGGAGAGAAAACATTGTTCTTGAGATTTGGGGGAGAATGGTGAGATTTCTTGGTGTTCTTGGGAGATCTAAAGCTGAGGAAGTGTTAGAAGCTTCCTAAGGTGTTGGATTCGTCATCCTTTGGTCAGAATCTTCCTGCAAAAGAGGTGAGTGCATGACCATGGCTTATTTAAGCCTGAGAATCCTTTCTTTGTTTGATTTGTTGTGTCTTGCGGTGTTGTTCTTGCTTGTGGTGGTTGTGTTATGGTTATTATAGGTTCCTGAGGCTTTTGAGAGAGTTTGGGACAGATTGGATGCAGATTGAAATGAAGGTTCGTCGTTCGGATTTGTGCAGTTCGCGTCTGCGAAAAGAGTGTCGTTCGACACCATGTTTGGCCAGTGTCGATCGACACCAAGTTGCTTGTTTCGTTATTTTCCTGGTTTGTTTGTGTTTGGTTGTTATTTGTTAAGCATTGGTTTCTCAGTTGCTTGTGTGTATAGCCCAATAGATGGGAGGATTGCCTCACTAAGTATTTGTGATAATACTTAGGCATCTCAATTGTTGTTTGTGGTGTGCAGGTTTGTGACGTGGAATCATGGCGATGAGGAGGAGGATGATCGAGGGTCTCGTCTGTGTGTTGTTGGATATATTGTTTATGTTGGAACCTTGGATAGGGATATGCTAGGTTGTTGGATAGAATGGCTAGGAATGTTATTGTATTGATGATGTTGTTGGTTTTGTATTATTGGTGTGTTTCCGTTGTGCTTAATGTTATTGCTGGTTTATTGTTGAGTTGTGGTTTAAGTTGGTTAATTAAGTAGTATGGGATGCTTAATTATATATTGTATTATATTATTATTATAAAAAAAATGGGTTGGGTCGTTTCAACATGCCACAATGAATAAACAAACAAACAACAAATCAGGCAATATGCAAGGGGTACAGAGCGTCAGCCGCCTGCCATATCGACCAACCTACAAATGGTGTTGATCAACACTTGTTAGGGGTTCTGCACAGTTCTCGCATTGGCGTCGACCAACACTGATGCCGAGCATCGATCTCTTTTGATCTCTAGTTCTGATTTCCACCTCCAAACACCTCACACACATCCAAGATATTCCCATGAGTGAAACCAAGCCACAAAAGACACGAAAAGCACACAAACATTCAAGGGAATCAACCAAACAACTCATAGAACACAAAATCAGAAAATCTCAAGCTTAACTAAGCCATGGTCATGCACTCACCTTTTTGAAAGGAATTTTTTGACCAAAAACAATAATCCAACACCACAACAAGTCCCCCCTCCCCCTCCGATGTTCCTAACCTTTGGTCAGCACTCTACATGAAGGATCTCTCAAGAAAAGGCACAAAACTCACCAAAAACTCACAGGGAACTTTTCTCTCTTTTCTCTCTCTCTAGAAACGATAAATGAGCGGCTGATGAACCCTCATGTTTCCTTTCCACTTAAATAAGACAATTTAAGGCTTTCCAAAACCTAACCGCTTTGATATGATGATGTAAAACTAAACTGGCCGAATCGAACAATTGATGGTGTCGACCAAGACACCTATGGCGTGGATCGATACCCATCCCAGAACCGAGGAAAATGATTCACGAATATTACAATTCTCCTCCATCAACATAGATTCGTCCTAGAATCTCGAACACCGATCAGCCAAGGAATCCCGTGCAACCATCTCCACAGCCAGCACTTCCTTCGACCAACCTATGAAGGTTACCTTGAGGCGATATACTCACATTTCAGGCATTATTTGCTCTCGACTTTTGGACTTTCCTTACTCACAGGTCTCAACCTTGAGTTTTTATTGGCTTCTCATCAAACCTTAGCCTGCATGCCATAGTGTGGGTTCATCATTGGACCTAAGCCCGCATGCCATAATATAAAGGAAGTCTAATGTTCGTCTCTCGGGTAACCAACCTACAGTGCACCCTCGGACCGTCATCTGAATATGATATACCACTCACATTCTCAAGCCACAAAGTCTCATACTATGACAGTAATAGGAGAATTAAAATTCCCCAAAAATTTTTTCAAGACCAATCATCCTTAGAGCAAACAACTCTGAACACGTCTCAGTCCTATCCCTAACCAGGTCTCGCTCTCGTGGCTCGCATAAAATATCACAATGGCATACCAACCACATATTCTCTCACTGGAATACCTCATGACCATACAAGGATCCTGAAAATGCCACATTTGCCGCCACTATGGCCAAACAACTTTCTTAAACAGGACCGCCACCAAAACCAAACAAATGTCTAAACAGACAACCACCAAGACCAAACAAATGTCCTCAAAAGGACCGCTACTACGACCACATATCCCAAAGAACCGCCACAAAGGCCACTAATCCCGAAGGACTGCCACAAATGCTACACATCCCGAAGGACCGCTACAAAGGCCAAACATACCGAAGGACCGCCATAAAGGCCACACATCCTGATGCACTGCCACAAAGGCCACACATCACGAAGGACCGGCACAAATGCCAAACATCCCGAAGGACGGAAGGTCACCTATCCTGAAACTACTCCAGCTCGAGCACGCTCAACACTGGAGTTCTCTCAGGACCCTTGACCAGAAAGATAAATGCATTTTGGTGACATAGGTGGTCAAATCAATTATTTTAAACCTCTCTGCATGTCCCTAAAACCAGGGTGTCACAATTCATCACCAAGATATCGTAGGGAATTCCGTAGATCTCTTTTTGGTGGAATTCCAAATTAATTGCCTTAATCAGCACCCGCGAATCTGACACAATTTTTTTTTTTTGGTATATAAGATCTGAGGCGTTGTGGAGAGCTTGGAGTATAGCGGATGCTTCAGATAACAAGGATGAGTTGACATGCAAGTCAGATCCATGACCCTGGATCTCGGTATTTGAAAACGAGTCAATGAAGATCCATTCGAGTCTTGCCTGCTTGGAATCTTCAATCCACGTAGCATCCATGAAGCAGCTTATTGTATTAGCACCAGTCTCTCTCCTTTGATGGTTGTTTAACCGGTGAGATGCATTGGTTGTCGAGGTCTGAGCTGCAGACCATTATGGGGCTTGTGACACCGCTTGGGTTACAACATCGAAGATAGATGTGTTATTCTGTTCAAATAGAAGCTTATTTCAGCATTTACAGATGGTCCACAAGATCGAGATTCCTAAAAATACATCATTGATGCCTATTGGTGGTAAGCACACTCCTTTTCCTACTGTTTTAATTCCCATTGATGCCTATTGGTGGTAAGCACAATCCTAAAAATACAAGCTTGTGATGTTATTTGGATTGATATTTGAATGGCGCATGGTTCCACAGCTGATGCGCGAAGCTGCAGTGAAAGAATAGATGAATATTCGTTTTTTAAGTCCATAAAAGGGATATACAGTTATATCATGACAAACCTAATTTACAAAAAATATCTCGTGGCGTAGCGTGGATTCTTATCAAATAGATTATAAAAATAGTAGGCATGTCAATAACATGTACAATAAAACCTCTATAACTTATTAATGGTAGAATCATAAAATTTATTAATTTATAATAAGATATTAATTTATAAATAAATTAATAAAATTTGTTTTAAATGTGAAAAAAAAATTATAAGAAAATGAATTAAGAAATTTTCTTTAAATAAAACTAGTGGTTTGAACGTTATAGATTAATTTGTAGAGTATTAAATTAATCTCCACTATAACGTGGGAGATTACTATATAGTATATACTATAGATGAATCATCCACTAGTTAAGCAAGAATATAATTATATATAGACTATACAGTATATAAAATATAGTAGGCAATAATGGAATTAAGCATATATGGCAATAGCACGCGCACGTATTATACAGACTTTTTTGTCAAACCAAATAGATCATTCTTTTCATAGCTTTCAGAGATCTGATCCATGGCGATATCTCACGCCCAACCTGTTCTGCTTCTCCTCACATCACTTTTTTTCTTACCTGCTTTGCGAGCCTACACCATCAATTTTGAAAACTGCAAAGGTAAGTGTCGTTTTGTTAGTCTTATATTGTTATATAGAACATGTATTCTTTTTACTTGATAAGTCAATTCGATAAAAATAATATGTTTTGAATTTCATTGATTGTTGTTTGATTCTATCTCTGTTTCTTTCTTTTCTTTTGTATTACCGAATAAACTTGAACCAGAACTTTAAAACAAAACTGAGTACTTTGCTACTAATTAAAACGTTTATATAGAATTAAGATTTAAGAGAAATATGAAAGTACTCCCATCTATATCCCAATAATTTTGAAGTCTATGTGAAGACTTTTTTTTTCTTTTCAATGTGGTTTTCAAGAGTTGGGGTATAGTGTATGTGTATGAGTCAACCAACAATCAAAAATTATGACTACAAAATTGCAGCTCCAAGTTCCTCCGAGTACCATCTTGAACAGTATTTTCAAAAACCGTGTTATTATAAGTCTATCAATATTAGTTATTTTTGTAGTGTATATCAAAATAATTTTAAATCTGATCGAAGATTAAAATAGATTTTTTTTATATAATTCTGTAAATGAATAGAAACACTTACCCACTAGCATTTGACGTACCAATTCCCCATTAATTAATTTTTAGGATTTATTTTTGTCAAAAAATATTAGATGTAGATCCAAGTTTTTCATTTTGCCTGCCACTACTTACTCATAAATCTCTGCGACTAAAGATGTACATATTGACTACAACTACGGCATCACGAACATCACACGTGTGGAGATCTATCCGTACCCTGTTGGGCCTTATGACGAGCCAACCATTACCATATTAGGCTTTACAAGTGACGATAGTACGTAACTTTTTGTTCTTTAATTGTTTTTTTCTTTTAGTTTCCAATAAAGGTTCTCTTGTAAGAAAATATATTTGTGTATACAGGCGACATCATCTATAGAGCAACTATACATGTGTCGTATAAATATGAAAATGTGACTAGCTCTATAAGAGATTACGACCTCAGTGGTGTGATGGATGATGATCCATGCTCCATTGAACCTGGCGAAAAATTTAAGCTAACTCTTTCCAAAGTTCCTGGTATGCAGTCACTCTCTCATGTAAGTATTTTTACATAAATTACATTAATTCCGTGACTAAGATTGTGATTGTTTCTTTACCATAGGACATATTTACAATAACCTCCATAAATTAATAACATTGGAACTAATTATATTTATTAATTTCTCGATATATGGGAAAATCAATTTAGGCAAGATATATATTGGTTTGTTTATTGTATAACGCTAGTTTTAGTTTATTACTTTCTTCCCAGTACACCACGAGACAGATTATTTGTAATTAAAAATTTTAAATTTTAAGATATAAATGTTTGTAAATTTTGTCTGGTTTGTTTAGTGTTTAGGATTGTATAATTGTATTTTGATTGTTAATTTATTGATTTACATAATATTAATTTAATCAACTTAATTATGTATGTCTATTTCTCTGATACCGGTAGTGTTAACAAAATAATGAAAAGATGTTTTTATCCGTACACTGAGTTAATGATATTTTAACTTTCTGAAAGTTTAAAATATTTAAATTAAATAATCTACGTAAACCAAACAAAATTTATAAATCTGAATATCTAATAAATGAAGCTCTCAGCTCATTCGTATTTGGAATCATTGTAGGTTCTTTTATAATATGATTCTGAACCATTGCCTTATTTTTTCAAGCAATGTAAGACATTATATACAAATTTTTTTATTTATTAGACGAATAATATATGTCCGTTTAAAAAATTTGAATCACATCATATACAGAATAAAAATTACAAATTTGATTAAGTACATGTATTATATAATCATTTAAATATAAGATCAAATAAAAATGAAAAAGAATTATATATTTATGTTTGAATTGGACAGAGAGATTTATAAAAATTATATAAAATTTGAAAAAAAAAATTTATGTAATTAAATATAATTAAAAAGTTAGGTTATCAAAAGTATTTAAAATTTTTTAATATAGGTATTCAGTGTATGAATGCTCGTACATAAACTTTTCGATATGTGAAGTGACCTTGGTGCAGTGGCCAAAGGTAAGTCCTTAATGCACAAGACACCATCACATCCGGGATCGAATCCCGGCTCCTACGTATGTAGGAATTTGGCTTATGGGCCACCATTTGGGTAATGGGCGGGCCAGTTGTGGCCCAAAAAAAAAAAAAAAAAAAAAAAAAAAAAAAAACTTTTCGGTATCGAAATCGAAATAAAGTTATATATCGAGAAATTAATACGGTTAGACCGTTTTGGTTTCGTTTTGTAACTGAACATGAAAACGAAATCAAAATGAACTGAACATTAATTCTTGTTTAACCGATCGAAGGTTATCAAACCTATATTATACTAGTTTCAGTTTCACTTTGATAACTGTGTTTTTAAACCGAACAGTCCAAAACCCCTAAAAACCACAACAGTATATATATTTACTTGGTTTGCCTGACGGATTGTTTTTTCTTTAAAATAATTAGAAGGATATGTCCAAGATTGTCGTATCCCTTGTTGATGAATATGGTGATGACGCTGGAAAGCCACTGGTAAAAATGTGCGTTGAGTTCGATAACCCTGCTCCAGCTACAACATCAGTCTCTGCTTAGTTCAAATCCAACTGGCTGATATGGAAATATGTTTTCAATTTTTTAAATGACTCTCCCGTTAATTACTTGCATTTTTTCCTTTTCATGTTGTCCAAGTCCAACAAATGAAAGAAATAATGAATATATACGCCCCTCTCGTTGATTAGTTTCATATTTTTAATACTCCGTAACTATGTAAAAAAAAACAATCAGGCATTTGCTAGAACTTAGCTACAACAACAAATCTGTGGCTATATTTTTAACCCGAAGACCTCCTAATGTTGATAAAAACCATAGCATGATTGAATTTATAGTGTTCTATTTGTTAACATAAAAACAGAAATTAATAGAGATATAACAATGTTTTGCTCACCTTTGAAAATTAATTTTTGTAGTTACATAAATATCAAAGAAATGTATGATTATTTTCCAAGAACAAAATCAAAACATAACTACATACATAACACATAATATCAGATTTTGAACATAATTATGAGAAATCAATTCAAATTGAGTTACATTTATACGACAATTATTTTTCTTTCGTCATTTATACTATCAGCTGTTCATCAAAGAAGATTGTGTTCTTAATCTTGGAGCTGAGGCATGCCCAATTGAAAGGAGGACTCGTATATGGTCCTTTGAGTAATCCATCTGCTATAAATTTGTATGCAGCCTCAGTCATATGAATGCCATCCCAGGCCACATACTTTGAAGGATCATTACAAGAGTCCACTCCAAAACTCCCACAACATGTACTAAAGTTGAAGTTGTACGGTTCTCCTACACCGCAACAAGCGGACAAGGGTTTGTTTATGAATCCTGACAATATCATTGTTTTGGAAACTCGGATTATTTCAAAATCGGTAAATTGGTTGTAAAGATTCAGTGGAGGTATATATCAAGGAGGCTAACCGTATTTGGTTGGTTCTTGGTTAAGGCGCAACAAAGCATTGTAATAGTCAGCATATATGATGTTGACATGAGGGTTGAGCTTCCTCAGTCTCTTGAGTTCTGCTTGAAGCTGTTCGTCGTGATATTCTCCAAACTTGTTCAGCCATTTCAGACATCCAAAAGGATCGTAGTCTTCCATGTTTGATGTTTGATATAATGTCAAATATGCTACTGAGCATCCTATAGGGAACTCTCCAGGCACGAGAAATGTTCTTCCCCCCATACTAATCAACTCCTGGATTCAAGACAGTCCCAAAGCAACAAATAAATTATGGTTTCTGACAAACTAATCAAACTGTTTTACTCGTTATTGTGAGTAGTAAAATTACCGTAATTGCAGAAGAAATAGTACTAATCACCAACGGAACGAGCTCTTTGACCTCGTCAAGGGGTCTGCGTTGGAAGAATGGGCCATTATAATCATTCCCTCCGATCTCTCCCATGAGAATCAAAGCATTTCCAATCATATTTTTACAGTCTAAAAACAAATATCATTGAGTTCAAAGTTCAAACTACTTGAAAAAAAAATTATAATTATTCCATTCCAAGCTGATCTTTACTACCTGATGGCAAGCCACATAGATTTGGTAAACTCTCCTTAAAGATATTAACCTGAACCCCTAAACTAATGTTGTGAGGACAATGGTATCCTCTCTCCTCGAGAAAAAAAGCTTCCAATGCCGTTGCTGAGCCTACGGCAAAATTAACTCCTTTTTGAAAGTTTCCATTTTTAGATCCGAAGTAAGGAGTTACATAAGGAAGCCCCAAAAATTCAGCTGTAAAAAAAAATTGTAGCATCTATCACTTAAGGTTACAAATTGCTAACTTGCAGTTCAAGAAAAAAAAAACACAAACACATAAAAATTTTACATAAAGAATTCAGTGAAGAGTTAAAACACAAACTCAAAGTGTCATTTTACATAAAAAGAAAGAGAAGTACCAATGAAGTCAATGATGAGACGGCCGTCAGAGGACCGACCGGTTGGGTGGTAGAAAAAAGTTTCTCCGTACGGTGGAAAACCGTTCAAAGAAAAATTGTTATGATCCGAGAGACCGAGCAAGTTTCCCGTGTCGGCAATCGAATCACCGAAACTGATGATTGACTGGAAATTCTGGCATTGCGATTCCGAGTTTACCACAGTGATCATAATAAAAAGAGTAGAAAAAGAAAGGCAAACCAGCTTCTTCAACACATGAGAATCTAGCGACGCCATACGAGAGAGGTCCCAATTGTTTTGTATCGTTTCTGTCTTTCTATCTTTTTTATTTTTTCTAATTCTTTTTATGATTTTAAAAAATCTAACAGAAGTAAATTATTTAGAAATACAGAACTAACTTGCTGGGACGGACAGAGGAGTTATGAACTAATTGATGGGATGGACCGATGAGTTAATGAGCCTTTCTTGTTGCCTTATAGATAAAGATATTTTCACCAAACTCACCAAATTATGTGGCTATTATGTGGAGGGCCAAGGCAATTTACTTTCTATGGCCACGAAAGTTTGTATTTGTTTTGTATCGTTTCAACGGGTTCTTGGACATTTAAGTTTTAAACCAATCTCTCGAAAATATCTATTTGGAGTTATAAATAATTAAATATCTTGAGGGGAGAGTGTACACAAATATGTGTAAATATTAAAATCGTAACTAGTTTATCCCTAAGTATTGTCTTATGTATCTATTATATACATTTTTAAGATATTTATAAAATAAATTCCGAAGTTGGCACTTATTTACAAGAAATGCTATTAGCATTAAAAATTTGTAAAATTTGGGTTTGTTCAAAGTTTTTTCATTTATGAAGGTCCAAACCCACTTGATATCTAAATTTTTGGCTTCAAGATATTAACATAGTAAATATTAAATAGAGACAGATTTTTTAAACTTGGACGATCACAACCAAGATATGTAAGGCAAATATTTTTGGGTCTGAAGTAACACAAATTACTATTTTTTTTAATTTCTTCATCTAAGTGTTTTTCAGTAGCTAATATATTAATATATAGATTTTTGATCCATACTAATAAGAAATAGTTAATAGAAATCAAATTTTACAAAAAAAAAAAACACTCCACCATTTTAATCGACTTGCACAACAATAAATACAAAAGTATTAAATGATATTGAGATAAAACAACCAAAATTACAAAGTCAAATTATAGAATACTCATATAATTATAAAAATATAATACGATTATCTCTACATTGTAAATGAAAAAGAAAAATAAAAAATAGTATATTTGTTGACTAAATTAAATTTAATGAACAATACAGATATACTAACTATATAATAAACCACTACACATAGACAATGGAAATTATACACTACGCATATTGATGTAAAACTATAGTACATTTTAAAAATACAAAAGATATTATTTACATATATAATTAATATAATAAAGAAATTATATTTTGTATTTCTAAGTAAAATATATTGCCCAGCGGTACACCGTGGGTGAATATCTAGTTTTATATATATAAATAAGGGATTTTAATCTATTCGACCACATTTGATATAGAACTAGAACTTTCCACTTCTACCACAAACAGAAAACTTTTTTCCGATATACCACATGTGATACTGTAAATGTCTAAACTGTCCTTCTTGTAATCTCTTGCAAAAATCAATTGAAACTAGATTTTAACATGCGGTACACCGTGGGTATATATTTTATTATAATTTATTTTTTATGTTGTATTTATTTGTTAAATATTGGATGTTTTGTAAATAGACGAATAACTTAATTTTTTTGGCCGTTGTACGGCTAAATGTTTATATTAATTTTTTAAATCTGTAATACATTTCATGACAATTTGTTTGTTATAGTTAGTTTGTTTTGTTTAGTGTTTGAGATTCTATCTTGATTTTAATTATTATAACAAAAAATAAGGGATCTTAACACATAATAAGTAATTTATACGCTTTGATTAAGTCATATTTTTCCTAATGATTTAATTATTTTACACATTATTAGTTAAATCAACTCTATTTTAAATGTCAAACATTTTAATATTAGTAGTGTTGACAAATAATAAAATGAGGATTTAACCCGTGTTAGCACAAATTTAATAATATTTTATTAATTCTAATATGTCCTCTTTATAACTCATCTACTATATAACCACATTATATAGTATTTTTTAAAAATTTAATTTTACATATTCGTAATATTTTAAAATTTATTAAGTTTATATATATTAATTATAATCCCCTATATATTAATAGAGAAGCACAATCTTGAAAAAGCTGATGTGTCGCCGCCAGAGAGCTCGATGCACCTTTTAGCAAAATAACCTTAAATTTTCTACTTAATTACATTAACATGCCATTATCTATTTTTTAAAAAATAAATAACTGAATAATAGTTAGATATGCTATCATTTCTTACACAAATTTAAATATCACATATAAAAAACTAATTAAATAATTACATACTATTTAAAGTAAAATTTCAATTAAGTTTACTAAAAAATATACAAGTCAGAGTTATATTGATTTCTTAAAATCATTATAATTAAAATATTCTAAAAAGGCTGTAAAAACATATCAATTAATGTAAAGTTAATAAAAATAAAGAACAAATAACTTATTAACATAATCACATAAAAACGAAATGTTATCCCCTATATATTAATAGAGAAGCACAATCTTGAAAAAGCTGATTTTCCGCCGCCATAGAGCTCGGTGCACCTTTTAGCAAAATAACCTTAAATTTTCTACTTAATTACATTAACATGCCATTATATATTTTTAAAAAAATAATTAACTGAATAATAGTTAGATATGCTATCATTTTTTACACAAATTTAAATATCACATATAAAAAATAATTAAATAATTACATACTATTTTAAAGTAAAATTTCACTAAAATTTACTTACAAATATACAAGTCAAAATTATATTGATTTCTTAAAATCAATATAAGTAAAATATTCTAAAAAGGCTATCAAAACATATCTATTAATGTAAAGTTAATAAAAAGAAATCAATATAAGTAAAATATTCTAAAAAGGCTATAAAAACATATCAATTAATGTAAAGTTAATAAAAATAAAGAACAAATAACTTATTAACATAATCATATAATTTTTTTATGTTAGTATTATTACCATAATAATTTAAATAACAATTTTCAATAGTTATTATAATTGATTATAAAAATAAGTATAGTATCCCTGAATTATCTCCAATTCATTAAAAGAAACCCAATTCCTAATAAATATAGATTATATATATATATATATATATTCATAAATAAATATAAAAATGCCAACAAATTAGGGGATATCATGATGTGTAAATATTTATATAATTATATATATCTAAGTATGTAAACTAATTAATCTCAATATTTAGTGTGATTGTTCATTGAAAAATGGAAATATTGATAACTGAATAGGAATATACGTTCTAATGGTATATTCATCTATGTGCTATTAAAAAGGAATGAGACAATAACCCTCATCATTATAAATAAACTTAGTACCCAAAAAATCATAATTTATTTGAAATGAGCGATTATTAGACTATGCAAAAAATTTATAGTTACTCGATAAACCATAAATATAAATTTAATTTTTAACACAAGCAAAAATATATATTACCATAATTTCTAACAGTTTATAAATATTTTCTTTACCACGTTCACATATTTCACGGGTGAAATGTAATCTTACACATATACGTTGATTTTGAAATTTCATTAATTTTTTCATAATGGTTTTTTTGGTAATAATCCGTCATTTATAGAAAATATTAACAAACTGACTAACTCAAAAAAAAATTAAATAGCCTAATCAAAAATATTAAATCAATAAATTAGACTATCTTCAAAAAAATTAGTTTAGAATCCGATTGTTACTAACATATAATAAAAATTATATAATTAATCTACCAAGTAATTTTAGTATATGTTGTATGATTACATAAGAAACATGCAAAATTGTTATGATTACAAAATAAAACATAAGAAGATATGAATTTGATTTTTAAACCACAGAAAAGGCATATTGCAATATTAGTAACATTTTATCAATATTTTATCTACTATAAAACCTCTTACAAAATTAAAAATTTCACGGGTGAAACGTATTTTTTACACAAAAAATGTAATTTTGAATAAATAAATAAAAAACTTTAGTTACATATTATGTTTGACACAAACAGATATTGGTTTTAGGATAATCTTCTAATACTTTTCTTTAAATCGATTTTTCCCTCACATAGTGCGGTTGTTACCTAGTATTTAAATAAATGTAATCGAATTTCTTCTTACATTAAGAATCTAACGCTCACAGGTTTTGGAAAACAAAATGGAAATCAAAAATTTTTTGTTTGCCAAGGATTCAGATATAGAATATATTCAAAACACAATAGAAAGTGTGGTTAAATAATTAATAGTTTATGTTTCCTTATTGATTGCTGTTATTTTTTTAGTTGGAAACAAAATCTGAACTGATGTTATTTTTGGAAATGTTTTAGGGATTAACTTTGTAAATAAGTTTTTAAATATGCAAAATTAAAAGGGTAGAACCCAAAATGTACTTCAAAAATGTATATATAGATTTTTTAACCTGTAATACATTTCATGACAATTTTTTTGTTATATTTAGTTTGTTTTGTTTAGTGTTTGAGATCCTATCTTGATTTTTAATTATTTTAACAAAAAAAGAAGGGATCTAAACACATAATAAGTAATTTATACGCTGTGATTAAGTCATATTTTTCCTAATGATTTAATTATTTTACACATTATTAGTGAAATCAAATCTATTTTATATGTCAAACATTTTAATATTAGTAGTGTTGAAAAATAATAAAATGAAAATTTAACCCGTGTTAGCACAAATTTAATAATATTTTATTAATTCTGACATGTTTGTTTATATTTTCACTTATATTTTATTTATAATATATATATAATTATAATGTAATTAATTACGTTAATCAAAGCTCACGTTTTGGAAAACAAAATGGAAATCAAAAATTTTTGTTTGCCAGATATAGAATATCAATAGAAAGTGTTTAAATATTTATAGTTTAATTATAATAGTTTTCTTCGTTTAACATGAAAAACTTTTGGAAAACTTGGTGTGATGTTTGGCGTAGAGTAATTATTGATTTCTTTAGATATAGAATACTTTTAGTGCGGTTAAATATTTCATAGTTTATGTATCCATATTGATTGCTGTTATTTTTTTAGTTGGAAACAAAATCTGAAGTGACGTTATTTTTGGAAAACTTTTAGGGATTAACTTTGTAAATAAGTTTTTAAATATGCAAAACTAAAATGGTAGAACCCAAAATGTACTTCAAAAATTGTATATATAGATGTGTTGTTTATTTTTGTGTATTTCGTTTTATGTACAACGTGAGATAGTACAACGTCTCTGATTTAGCATTTAATGTGGTACTGTAGCTGACATGACATTTAATCCCTTGTAATTTTATTTTAATCTTATTTTATTTATTTTTGATAGATAGCAGCAAGATAGCAACTGAAACGACTTTTTTTTTAATAATAATAAATAATAAATATAATAACATAAACTACGACTAGTGGTCCCATACCCACTAGCCACCTAACCACAAACACATTCAACAGCGGAAATCAATACCAATATCAAAATATAATCCAATAATAAAACATAACAATATTCAACATGATCCAATAGCCAAAACAACATAATCATAGAACCAGCAACCTAGCAATGTTCTAATGATCCAACTCTAGCAACCTAGCAATGCCAGACAACATAAAACCGAGTCCCTAGAACATCCTCCTCTTCATTGCCTGGATTCCACGATCACACTTTGCCTTTACCTGCACCACAAACACATATTGCAATGCATGAGTATTTTATAAACACTCAGTAAGGCAATCCTCCCATCTACTGGGCTATACACACAAGCAATAGAGTATCAGTAATCTTCACACAACAATCAACACACGACAATAACAAAACAGGACTTAGCATCGACCGATGCCACACTTGCATCGACCGATGCCAAATGGAGAAGCATCGATCGATACAGAAAGCATCGGTCGATACAGAAGCTGCATCGATCGATGCAAGTGTAACTTGCATCGACAGATACTCAGTCTGCATCGACCGACGCATGCTCGACGCACACGAAAAACCCTAAAGTTCATCGCGTCTTCCTTGCACTTGCATTGACCGATGCAAGGTATGCATCGATCGACGCAACGTCGAGCACCGTGATTTCCCCGAAGCTTCTCGCCGGATTTTGTTCCTACAACCACAAAACTCAATCCCAAGCCACAAGAAAGCTTCCTAACGTCCATAGCAACAATCTAATACGTCTAACAACAAACAACAAGCAAATCACTGGATTCTCTAGCTTAGATAAGCCATGGTCCTGCACTTACCTTTGCCAAGACAAAATCTAACAAAAACAAAGAAAGAAAACGCTTCTAGGAAGCTCCTACAACAATCCCAACTCCAGATCTCCTCAGGAACGCACCAAATCTCCAAGAAATCTCTAAGAACTTCCAAGAACTCTTTCTCCCTTCTCTTTTCGCTCAAAAACGGCCACACACGTCTAATGAGACAAAAGGGACGACCCTAAGGGTTTTCTCTTCTTTTCTTACCAAAACGCAGCGTTTGACTTAAGTCAAAACGCAGAGAATTGAGCTAGCATCGACCGATGCTACCACTGCATCGATCGATGCTACCACTGCATCGATCGATGCACACCCTAAACCGGGATTCCGGTTCGCGGGTGTTACAATTCTCCCCCACCAAACTGGATTCGTCCTCGAATCCCGATCAACCATCAGCCAAGGACTCCCGTGCAACCGTCTCCACGGCCCGCACTCCTCCGACCGATCTACAGAAGGTCACTTCTAGGCGATAGACTCACGCTCCAGGCGTCATTTGCTCTCGACTTTTGGACTTTCCTTTTTCTCATAGGCCTAAACCTTGAGTTTCATTGGCTCCTCATCAGACCTAAGTCTGCATGCCAATGTTGGCTCCTCATCGGGCCTAAGCCCGCATGCCATAATATATATATAAGGAAAAACCCAAACTCGTCTCTCGGGTCGTCACCCTACAGCGCGCCTCCGGACCGTCGTCCGAAGTCGATATACCAACCATACTCCAAAGTCACAAAGTCTCCGAATATGGCAGTACTAGGAGAACCAAAGTCCTCTAAGAGTCGCGAGCAAACAATTCTGAACACGTCTGAGTCCTATCCCTATCCAGGTTTCCTTCCCGTGGCTCGCGTAAAACATCTCAATGTCCTACCAACCACATATCCCCTCACTGGAATACCTCATGACCACACAAGGATCATATACATGCCACAAGGGCCGCCACAAAGGCCAAACAAAATGTCCTAAAGAGGACCGCCACCAAGGCCAAACAAAATGTCCTAAAGAGGACCGCCACCAAGGCCAAACAAATGTCCTAAAGAGGACCGTCACAAAGACACTCTGGCTAAACAGCCCGCCACAAAGGCCATCTGTCCCGAAGGACCGTCACAAAGACACTCTGGCTAAACAGCCCGCCACAAAGGCCATCTGTCCCGAAGGACCGTCACAAAGACACTCTGGCTAAACAGCCCGCCACAAAGGCCATCTGTCCCGAAGGACCGTCACAAAGACACTCTGGCTAAACAGCCCACCACAAAGGCCAAACAAATGTCCTAAAAAGGACCGCCACCAAGGCCACACAAATTTCCTAAAGAGGACCGCCACCAAGGCCAAACAATGTCCTAAAAAGGACCGCCACCAAGGCCACACAAATGTCCTAAAGAGGACCGTCACAAAGACACTCTGGCTAAGAAGTTCCTTTATCCTCCTCTTGAGAACCCTCACTGGTCTCGCCTCCAAAGTCATGTGAGGCTGAAGATCTTCAGGAATCTTAGCCAACAACTGATCATCCTCACGGAGACACTTCCGCAACATAGACACATGGAATACCTTGTGGAAAGCTCGCATAACCTCAGGTAACTCCAGTCTATATGCCACTGGTCCAACTCGCTCAATCACTCTGAATGGACCCATATACCTCGGACTCAACTTAGTCTCAGTCAATGACCTGTTCGGACCCCGCAACATGGCCATCTTGAGGTACACTCTGTCTCCTACCTGAAACTCAAGATCTCTCCTCCTCCTATCAGCATAACTCCTCTACCTATCCTGAGCCTCTTTCATGTTCAGCTTGAGAACCCGAATCTTCTCTGAGGTCTCCTGAACAAAATCTGCCCCGTACATGCTCCTCTCCCCCACCTGAGTCCAGCATAACGGTGTACGACACGGCCTCCCATACAAAGCCTCATAAGGAGCCATACCAATACTCGCCTGATAGCTGTTGTTGTAAGCAAACTCTACCAGGTTCAGGTGATCTGCCCAATGGCCACCCCAATCTAAAACACACATCCTCAGCAAATCCTCCAACGTCTGGATCATCCTCTCAGACTGTCCATCTGTCTGGGGATGATAAGCTGTACTCATATGCACCTTAGTGCCCATCTCTGCCTGAAAAGCCTGCCAGAACACCGAAGTGAACTTAGAATCTCTGTCAGACACAATGCTCGCTGGCACCCCATGCAATCTGACTATCTCTCTCACATACTTCTTAGCCAAGACCGCTGCTCCATCAGTCTTCATGGCCAGAAAACGTACTGACTTAGTCAACCGGTCCACAATGACCCAGATAGCATCAAAGGTCCGTGACACTGGCAATCCTACCACAAAATCCATGGTAATCATATCCCACTTCCACTCAGGAATGGGTAAACTCTTCGTAAACCACCAGGAACCTGATGCTCAGCCTTCACTAGCTGGCATACATCGCACCTCGCGACCCAACTAACTACATCCTTCTTCATCCCGACCCAGTGATAGTACCTCTTGAGATCACGGTACATCTTAGTCGCTCCTGGATGAATGGATAACTTGCTCGCATGAGCCTCTCTCAGAATCTCCTGCCTCAACTCCTCATCCTTGGGCACACAAACCCGACCGTGCACCAAGATAGTACCATTATCTGAGACCTGATACTCGGAATCAACATCCTTTGAGGCATTCACCAGCCCCAAATCCTTCTCCTGTGCCAACCGCACTCTACTCAGAAGATCTGCTCTGTCAACTTCTTCCAAACCCAACGGTTCCAGTGATACAGCACACAAGCTCAAAGCACTAATCTCCCCTACCAGAGACTCCATCTCCTGCTCCTGAGCCGAAGCTACCCTCTTCCGACTCAGAGCATCTACAACCGTGTTAGCCTTACCAGGATGATAGGCTATCTCCAAATCATAATCCGCCACAAGCTCCATCCACCGCCTCTGTCTCAGATTCAGCTCAGGCTGAGTGAATATATACTTTAGGCTCTTATGATCTGTGAACACCTGTACCTTTGCACCATAAAGATAAGATCTCCAAATCTTCAGGGCAAAAACTACAGCACCCATCTCCAAATCATGAGTAGGATAGTTGCCCTCATGCACCCGCAACTGCCGCGATGCATAGGCAATCACCTTCCCATGCTGCATCAGAACACACCCCAAACCAACTCTAGATGCATCTGTATAAACCACATAGGGTTCTCCCTGCTCAGGCAAAGCCAGCACCGGCGCAGTAGTCAACATCTCCTTCAGGCTGGCAAAGCCTTCCTCACACTCCTCTGACCAGACAAAAGGAACATCCTTCCCTGTCAACTTAGTCATAGGACGTGCTCTGCTAGCAAATCCCTGCACAAATCTCCTGTAGTAACCTGCCAATCCAAGGAAACTCCTGATCTCTGTGGCATTCTGCAGTCTAGGCCAATCTCTGATAGCCTGAATCTTCTCTGGATCTACAGAAACCCCCTCTGCAGAAACAATGTGACCCAGAAAGCCCATCTCAAGCTGCCAAAAACTGCACTTGCTCAGCTTAGCAAACAACTTATGCTCCCGCAGCTTCTCCATAACTGCCCTCAAATGCACTGCATGCTCCTCAGGACTCTTAGAGTAAACCATGATATCGTCGATGAAAATGATGACAGACACATCCAGAAACTCCTGAAACACACTGTTCATCAATCTCATAAACGTTGCTTGTGCGTTAGTCAACCCGAAAGGCATCACCACAAACTCATAATGCCCATACCTCGTCCTGAAAGCAGTCTTCCTCACATCTGCCTCATCTATCGGTATCTGATAATAACCCGACGCCAGATCCACCTTAGAGAATCAAGTAGCACCCCTCAACTGATCCAACAACTCATCGATCCTAGGAAGAGGATACTTGTTCTTCACAGTGACCCGGTTCAAACCCCGGTAATCAATGCATAACCTGAAACTCCCATCCTTCTTCTTCACAAACAACACCGGCGCTCCCCACGGTGATACACTAGGACGGATGAATCCCTTACCGAACAAATCCTCTAGCTGCTTCTTCAGCTCTGCCATCTCTGCTGGAGCCATTCTGTAAGGAGCCTTGGATGACGGTGTCGTCCTCGGTTCCAGTTCAATGGTGAAAGGATCCGACCGAGATGGTGGTAATCCCTGCAAAGACTGAAACACGTCCTCAAACTCCTCCACTACTGGAATACCACTAACCGTAGACTTCTCCACTGACTCTGACATAGATATAGTAACCAAATAAGCCTCACGGCCCTTCTCGATCATCTTCGCAGCCTGAATGGCTGAGATCACGAGACTCTCCGAAGTTGGTCTAATACCCTGGAAAACCAACTTCTCTCCTGGACGCTCAAACTCCACTCTACCCCGATGGCAATCCAAATTCACCATATGCCGATGCAACCAATCCATCCCGAGAATAACATCATATAGCTCCACTGGACTTATAAGCAAATCCTCTGGCCACGACTCCCCTGCGATCTGAATATCAACCCCTCTAGCTCGTCCAATAACTCTCAGGAACTTACCTCCCGCAACTCTGACCACTCCTGTACGCTCCCCGGGATCCCCTTTGATTCCCGCACACTCTGCACACTCCGGAGTAATGAAGCTATGAAAAGCTCCCGAATCAAACATAACGTGGGACTTAAACCCGCCCACCAAAAAGGTCCCTACACAAACCTCATGTGTTGAGAACCTAACACTTTATCACAGGAAAACATAAAATCTGTACCTATTACAAACTCACAAAGTTCAAGTACCAGAAATTATACCTGTGATCGCCCCGACATTGGTTCCACCAGTCTCTGCTGTCGTGTAAGCACGTGGCGTCTGCTCAATCCGTGCCACCGGCTGACCTCCAGGCTGCACCTGCTGCAACGCTGCCACTGCTACCGGCTGCAACTTGGGACAGAAAGGCCTGATGTGCCCTGCCTCCCTAAAATGATAACATACCCGAGGCCCTGCCGTCGGAACACTCCTCTTGGGACAACTAGCAACCTTGTGATCCTTGCTCCCACAACCAAAGCAACCCGCACCACTCGGCTTCTGCGTAGCCTCCCACTTCCTCTTGGTTCCCTGGGCATGCCTACCGCCCCTGCTAGAACCACCCTGCTGCTGAGCCTTACCAGGCTGAGCTACTGGAGTAACCGACACTGACTGTGCCCGGATATCAATCTCTGCTGTCTCAACCAATAGCATAAGACCTCTACAATGAACTCTCAAATCATCCCGTAGAGCCCTCAAAAACCTCCTGATCTGAGCCTCCTCAGACTCCATAGCCCGACCCCCATAACACAGAAGTCGACTGAACTCCAAGTCCAGCTCCCGCACTGACCGTGTCCCTGAGACAACTGAAAGAACTGCACCTCCAAGCGATCCAATGCCTCTCTAGGAAAATACTTGCGGTTGAACTCCAAAACGAAGTCAGCCCAAGTCATCTCCCGCTGCGCCCTCCTAGCAGCCACAGATCTCCACCACAACTCAGCATCACCACTCAAAAAGTAGACCCCTATGTCCACCCAGAACTCCTCAGGACATCTCAGAGTATAGAAGTTACGTTCCACTCTCGTCCTCCACGCATCCGCAGCAGTAAGATCTAAACCTCCTGAAAACTCTCGGTACGCAACCGACCCATCTCTGTCAACATGCTGAGATAACGAGCATGGACCCCCACATCCGCAACCGCTGGCTGCCGCTCCTCCGCCACCACTGGTGGCACTACCTGAGCCTGAGCCGGTACCACTGGTGGTAACCGCTCTAACACCTGTGCTAGCAAAGCCGCAATGTCCACACCAGGGACTCCACCCGCTGGGGCTCCCACACCCGGGACCCTAGCATCACCGGCCACTGGAGCATCCACACCGCCCCCTCCGGCCACACTCACTGAATCCCCCGGAACTCCCTGCGACTCGCCAACACCCTCAGCTGTCACACTCTGGTCCTCGGTCTCACTAACCACTAAGACTCTGCCCCTATCACGACCACGTCCGCGACCACGTTCGCGTCCACGACCTCGACCAGCAACAGCATCCTCTCTAACCATCTGCACTACCATGAACAGAAGGCTAAGCACGCAATTTCTAATTAACACAGAAATAAAACTCACCGTGGAATCACAAGTAGGCTTGAAGAGGATGTTCTAGCACTCCATGCCACACACAATTGACTAACTCACATAATCAATCAAGACATGCAATCCCAAACATCTACAGCACAAAGCCTAGTGAACCCAAACCTAGAACCGTAAGGGCTCTGATACCAAAATGAAACGACCGACTTTTTTTTTTTTAATAATAATAAATAATAAATATAATAACATAAACTACGACTAGTGGTCCCATACCCACTAGCCACCTAACCACAAACACATTCAACAGCGGAAATCAATACCAATATCCAAATATAATCCAATAATAAAACATAACAATATTCAACATGATCCAATAGCCAAAACAACATAATCATAGAACCAGCAACCTAACAATGTTCTAATGACCCAACTCTAGCAACCTAGCAATGCCATACAACATAAAACCGAGTCCCTAGAACATCCTCCTCTTCATTGCCTGGATTCCACGATCACACTTTGCCTTTACCTGCACCACAAACACATATATGCAATGCATGAGTATTTTATAAACACTCAGTAAGGCAATCCTCCCATCTACTGGGCTATACACACAAGCAATAGAGTATCAATAATCTTCACACAACAATCAACACACGACAATAACAAAACAGGACTTAGCATCGACCGATGCCACACTTGCATCGACCGATGCCAAATGGAGAAGCATCGATCGATACAGAAGCTGCATCGACCGATACCCAGTCTGCATCGACCAACGCATGCTCGACGCACACGAAAAACCCTAAAGTTCATCGCGCCGTCCTCGCACTTGCATTGACCGATGCAAGGTATGCATCGATCGACGCAACGTCGAGCACCATGATTTCCCCAAAGCTTCTCGCCGGATTTTGTTCCTACAACCACAAAACTCAATCCCAAGCCACAAGAAAGCTTCCTAACGTCCATAGCAACAATCTAATACATCTAACAACAAACAACAAGCAAATCACTGAATTCTCTAGCTTAGATAAGCCATGGTCCTGCACTTACCTTTGCCAAGACGAAATCCAACAAAAACAAAGAAAGAAAACGCTTCTAGGAAGCTCCTACAATAATCCCAGCTACAGATCTCCTCAGGAACGCACCAAATCTCCAAGAAATCTCTAAGAACTTCCAAGAACTCTTTCTCCCTCTCTTTTCGCTCAAAAACGGCCACACACGTCTAATGAGACAAAAGGGACGATCCTAAGGGTTTTCTCTTCTTTTCTTACCAAAACGCAGCGTTTGACTTAAGTCAAAACGCAGAGAATTGAGCAAGCATCGACCGATGCTACCACTGCATCGATCGATGCACACCCTAAACCGGGATTCCGGTTTGCGGGTGTTACAGCAACAACTGTTCTTCCTCGTAATATTCAATTCTCTATGTACTCAAAATATTTTTTTTAATTATGTCTTCGATTGTCATAAATTATGGCTTCTAAGACAAAAGTTCAGGCATGGACAAGAATCTGTGTGTGGACAACAATTTCTTGAAGGACAATAATCCAGACAAAGTTGTAACATCCGCGAACCAAATTTTTGTGGTTTTGGTGTGGGCATCGATCGACACCATGTGGCATCGATTCGACGCCAAGTATTTCGGTTTGTTCGGGTTTGTTTTAATTGCTGATTGGTTCGGTTTGGTTCAATTAAATCCCTAAATCGTGTTATAAGTGTCTAAGGACGAGTTTAGGGGTTTTGGGAAGTTCTTTTGGTCGCCGTTAAGTGAGGAAAAGAGAGAAAACGTTTTGTGATTTTTTCTGGGCTTGTTCTTGGCGATTTGGGAGAGATCTGAGGCTGTAGAAGGGATAGCTGTTGCTGGGAACAAAGAGGAAGCTCCTGGAGGTGTTGTTCCATCGGTTTCTCAACCCCAATCTTCTGTTTTTGAGGTGAGTGCTTGACCATGGTTGATCTAAGCATGAGATCTCCTTTGTTTTGTGTGTTTCTTTGTTGTTTGTGGTGTTTGCTTGCTTGGGTTCGTTGTATTTGTGATTTCTAGTGATTTCCGAGATGGTTAGACGTGTTTGGAGTCAATTTTGTGTTGATTGGAATCAGAGTTCGTCGCTGAGTTCGCGCAGATCGTGTCTGCAGAAGAGGCATCGATCGATACCATTTTTGAGGAGCATCGGTCGGCACCATCTTGAGTAGCATCGATCGACACCATTTCAGCATCGGTCGACACCGATTGAGCATCGGTCGACACTAGTACCTGCCGAGTCTTATTTTCCTGGTTTGATGTATTGATTGTGTTTTTTGTTGTTTGTTGACTTGGGAGTCTCATATGCTTGTGTGTATAACCTAGTAGATGGGAGGACGGCCTCACTAAGTATTTGTGATAATACTTACGCATCTCAATTGTTGTTTGTGATGTGCAGGTAAAGGCAAAGTGTGATCGTGGAATCAAGGCGATGATGAGGGGATGTTCTAGAGGCTTGATTGTTTGTGGCTTAGCTGTTGTTAGGTTCCTATATTAAGTCAACGGAACATTGTAGGATGTTAGCTTTTGGTTATTCTTTATTGGATTTTTTTGTGTTATTGGATATTGGTTTTAATTGTTGGAATTCTTTTGGTTTAATGGAATTGTTTTATTTGGTTATCTGCGGTTATTGCTTGTTGTTAGGATATTAGTGGGTATGGGACCACTAGTAAATTAAGGTATTAAAAAAAAATACGGGAAGGGTTGTTTCATTTTGGTATCAGAGCCCTTACGGTTCTAGGTCTAGGGTTCATTGTGCTTTTGCTGATGATGTTTAGGATTCCATGCGATGATTGATTGTGTGAGTTGGTCAATTGTGTGTGGCATGAAGTCCTAGAACATCCTCTTCGAGCCTGTTTTGTGATTCCACGGTAAGTTGTGTTTTTGTGTATTAGAATTATTGTTTGCTTAGCTTTCTGTTCTTGGATGACACAGATGGTAAGAGGTGAGCATGCTGTTGGTCGCGGTCGTGGTCGTGGTCGTGGGCGTGGTCGTGGTCGTGGTCGGGGACGAGGTCAGGTTCCTGAGGCCAGTGTGAGTGTGACCCAGAGCATGGCCAGTGAGGAGGTGGCGGAGTCACAGGTTCATCCTAGAGTGTCTAGAGACCAGGCTGGTTTGGGCGACGGCAGGGCGGATGGGCCCGGTGTCGGTCACGATGTTGCCCCGGGTGTGAGGTTTGCAGCTGAGGGTGCTCCGGGCAGGGAGGATGTCTTGATGATTTGCTAGCTCAGGTTTTACAGCGACTTCCAGCAGTTGTGCCGCCAGTGGTTGGTGGGCAGGATCCAGTAGTGCCGCCAGTGGTTGGTGGGCATGATCCAGTAGTGCCGCCAGTGGGTGGTGGGCAGGTTCCAGCGGTGCAGCCTGTGGCGGGTTTGCAGGCAGGTGTGCAGCCGGGGGCCGAGGTAGTGGATGCTCAGTATGTACGGATGATGGAGCAGCTGCGGCATGTGGGAGCAGGGCATTTCTCAGGAAATACCGATCCGAGTGTAGCGGATGAGTGGAGAGAGCGGATGGAGGATATTTTCCTTTCGCTTAGGTGTCCCAACCAGTTCAGGGTGGATCTGGCAGTGTTTTACTTGTCAGAAGATGCACGTGTGTGGTGGAGGTCGGTGACAGCACGGAGGGTGCAGCGGGGTATGTCTTGGGGGGATTTAGTGAGGGAGTTTAACTCTAAGTATTTTCCTCAGGAGGCTCTTGATCGTATGGAGGTACGGTTCTTGGGGTTGACTCAGGGGGACCGTACAGTGCGGGAGCTGGATGCAGAGCTCAGTCGGCTTGTGGGGTATGCAGGCAGGGCATGGGAGCCAGAGTCGGCTCAGGTGCGGAGGTTTTTGTTGGCTCTGCGGGATGATTTGAGGACTCGGTGCAGAGTGAGGAGCTATGCTACGAGAGCGGAGTTGGTTGAGGTTGCAGCTGGGATAGAAGATGACTTGAGGTCACAGGTTGTTGTGGTCAGTCCTTCAGCCACAGCGGTCTCAGCCGCATTCTGTTCTTAGCAAGGGTGGCAAGCCTGCGCATGGGCAGAAGCGGAAGTTTGAGGATATGCAGAGGTCGAGGTATGGTGGTGCGAGATTCTTTGGGTGTGGTAGCAGGGACCACAAGGTGACTAACTGTCCTCAGAGAGGTGAACAGGGGGCAGTGTCAGAGCAGCGGGCGGTGATGGAGCCGCGGACAGATACCCGAGTGTGTTACTACTGCAGAGAGACGGGACACATCAAGCCTCGTTGTCCTAAGTTGCAGCAGAGGGCAGTAGCAGTGTTGCAGGTTGGAGCTCAGCCAGGGGTGCAGCAGGGCGTGCAGCACGGTGTGCAGCCGGTGGGTTGGATCGAGTCGACGTCACAGGTGTACTCGACCAGGGAGCCCGGTGGCACTAGTGCAGGAGCGATCACAGGGACCTTGTTGGTGGGCGGGTTTAAGTCCCATGTCAAGTTTGATTCTGGAGCTTCTCATAGCTTCATTACTCCGGAGTGTGCCGAGAGTGCGGGAATCAGAGGGGATCCTGGTGAGCGTACAGGATTTTTCAGAGTTGCGGGAGGCAAGTTCCTGAGGGTCATTGGACGAGCTGGAGGGGTTGATATCCAGATCGCAGGAGAGGCGTGGCAAGCGGATTTGCTTATCAGTCCAGTGGAGTTGTATGATGTTATTCTCGGGATGGATTGGTTGCATCAGCATAGGGTGCATTTGGATTGCTATCAGGGTAGAGTGGAGTTTGAGCGTCCAGGAGGGAAGTTGGTTTTTCAGGGTATTAGACCGACTTCGGGGAGTCTCGTGATCTCAGCCGTTCAGGCTGGGAAGATGATCGTAAAGGGCTGTGAGGCTTATCTGGTTACTATATCCATGCCAGAATCAGTGGGGAAGTCTACGGTTAGCGGTATTCCGGTGGTGGAGGACTTTGAGGATGTGTTCCAGTCATTGCAGGGATTACCACCATCTCGGTCGGATCCTTTTACTATTGAGCTGGAACCGGGGACGATGCCATTATCCAAGGCTCCTTACAGGATGGCTCCAGCAGAGATGGCAGAGCTGAATAAGCAGCTAGAGGATTTGTTGAGTAAGGGTTTTATCCGTCCTAGTTGTTCACCGTGGGGAGCTCCGGTGCTCTTTGTTAAGAAGAAGGATGGAAGTTTTCGGTTGTGTATTGACTATCGGGGTTTGAACCGAGTTACGGTGAAGAACAAGTACCCTCTCCCGAGGATTGATGAGTTGTTGGATCAGTTGAGGGGTGCTACTTGGTTCTCCAAGATCGACTTGGCATCAGGATATCATCAGATTCCTATACATGAGGCAGATGTGAGGAAGACGGCCTTCAGGACGAGATACGGGCACTACGAGTTTGTGGTGATGCCGTTTGTGTTGACAAATGCGCCAACTGCGTTTATGAGATTGATGAAAAGCGTGTTCCAGGAGTTTCTGGACGTGTCAGTCATCATTTTCATCGACGACATCCTGGTATATTCTAAGAGTCCTGAGGAGCATGCAGTACATTTGAGAGCAGTGTTGGAGAAGCTGCGGGAGCAGAAGTTATTTGCTAAGCTGAGTAAGTGCAGTGTTCGACTGCATGAGATGGGGTTCTTAGGACACATTGTTTTTGCAGAGGGAGTTTCAGTGGACCCAGAGAAGATTTAGTCCATTAGGGAGTGGCCGAGGCCGCAGAGTGCCCTTGAGATTCGGAGTTTCCAGGGGTTAGCAGGTTACTACAGGAGGTTTGTTCGGGGTTTTGCAAGTATGGCTCAGCCGATGACTAAGCTTACAGGGAAGGATGTCCCATTTGTGTGGTCACCAGAGTGTGAGGCTAGTTTTGCAAGTCTCAAGCAGATGTTGACTACCACGCCGGTGTTAGCACTGCCTGAGCAGGACGAGCCTTATATTGTGTATACAGACGCTTCTAGAGTGGGGTTGGGTTGTGTACTTATGCAGCAGGAGAAGGTTATAGCCTATGCTTCGCGGCAGTTGCGGAAGCATGAAGCTAATTATCCTACTCATGATTTGGAGATGGCAGCAGTGATATTTGCTCTTAAGATTTGGAGATCCTATCTGTATGGTGGGACGGTACAGGTATTTACAGATCACAAGAGTTTGAAGTATATTTTTACTCAGCCTGAGCTGAATTTGAGACAGAGGCGTTGGATGGAGCTGGTAGAGGATTATGATTTGGACATAGCTTACCATCCTGGTAAAGCTAACTTGGTTGCGGATGCCTTGAGTCGGAAGCGGGTGGCTTCGGTTCAGGAGCAGGATTTGGAGGCGTTGGTAGGTGAGATTAGTGCGTTTAGTTTGTGTGCTATCTCACAGGAACCTTTGGGTTTGGAGGCAGCTGATAGAGCGGATTTGTTGAGCAGAGTGAGGTTAGCTCAGGAGAGCGATGAGGGGCTTGTGAATGCCTCTAAGGCTGCGGGTGCAGAGTATCAAGTTTCTGCTAATGGTACTATCCTTGTGCATGGTCGGAACTGTGTGCCCAAGGGTGAGGATTTGAGGCAGGAGATACTGAGAGAGTCTCATTCGAGCAAGTTCTCTATTCATCCAGGGGCGACCAAGATGTACCGTGACCTCAAGCGGTATTATCACTGGGTCGGGATGAAGAAGGACGTAGCCGATTGGGTGGCGAAGTGTGATACTTGCTAGCTAGTGAAGGCGGAGCATCAGGTTCCTGGTGGATTACTTCAGAGTTTGCCCATTCCAGAGTGGAAGTGGGATTTGATCACGATGGACTTCGTGGTGGGTTTGCCTTTGTCGAGGACGTTTGATGCTATTTGGGTCATTGTGGACCGTTTAACTAAGTCTGCACATTTTCTGGCCATCAAGAAAACTGATGGAGCAGCGGTTTTGGCCAAGAAGTACGTGAGGGAGATAGTCAGATTGCATGGTGTGCCTGCTAGTATTGTGTCTGATAGAGATTCCAAGTTCAATTCGGTGTTCTGGAGGGCGTTTCAGGCAGAGATGGGCACGAAGGTGCATATGAGTACAGCCTATCATCCTCAGACGGACGGTCAGTTAGAGAGGACGATCCAGATTTTAGAGGATTTACTGAGGATGTGCGTGTTGGACTGGGGTGGTCATTGGGCAGATCATTTGAGTTTGGTGGAATTTGCTTATAACAACAGCTACCAGGCTAGTATTGGGATGGCTCCTTATGAGGCCTTGTATGGGAGGCCGTGTCGTACACCATTATGTTGGACTCAGGTGGGGGAGAGGAGCATATTTGGTGCAGATTTTGTTCGGGAGACCTCGGAGAAGATTCGGGTTTTGAGGCTGAACATGAAGGAGGCTCAGGATCGGCAGAAGAGCAATGCTGATAAGAGGAGAAAGGATCTTGAGTTTCAGGTTGGTGATAGAGTGTACCTCAATATGGCCATGTTGCGGGGTTCGAACAGGTCATTGACGGAGACTAAGTTGAGTCCGAGGTACATGGGTCCGTTCAGAGTGGTTGAGCGGGTGGGACCAGCGGCATACCAGTTGCAGTTGCCTGAGGTTATGCGTGCGTTCCACAAGGTATTTCATGTGTCGATGCTGAGGAAGTGTCTTCACGAGGGTGATCAGTTGTTGGCTAAGATTCCTGAGGATCTTCAGCCTAACATGACTTTAGAGGCGAGACCATTGAGGGTGCTCGAGAGGAGAGTCAAGGAACTTCAGAAGAAGAAGATTCCTTTGATGAGAGTCTTGTGGGACTGTGACGGAGTAGAGGAGCAGACTTGGGAGCCCGAGGCGAGGATGAAGGCAAGGTTTAAGAAGTGGTTTGAGAAGCAGACCGTGACTTGAGCTTGTCTAGCCGGGTCCGAGTTTTAGTCCATGGCTGGAACGGGTATGGAGTATTTCAGCCCATCTCTCTTGGTATTTGGTCGCTTAGGGGTGGTTGGTTGTGCGACTAAGTATCAAGATGAGCTGGTGCTCGGGATGCGGGTTAATGGCTCCGATTGTTGTATTTTTGCTTTTTCTGATGAAATTTCGTTGAGATTGTAACGATTATGACATTTTTGAGATTAATAAGATGAGTATTTTTCTTTATGTTTGACTGTTAATGTCATGGGAAAAGAAAAATAGTTCGGGTTTCTATTTTTGGAAAGTTTCCATAAATAGAAAAGTTTCCATAAAAGGAAAAAAAATTGTGGAAATGTTGAGGTAGATCTAGCCGGGAGATACTCGATGGCATCAGTATTTGTTTTGCTCAAGGCCGTGCGGGCCCAACTCATGTGATACCGATAGCTCGATGGACTTTGTGGCCAGAGAGTGGGAGTTGTATGTTGCTTCGGATGACGATCCGAGAGCGCGCTTGAGGGTGACGACCCAAGAGCGGGATATATGAGACTCCCTGGATACCGTAGCTGTGAGCCAAGGCTCGTCAGTGAGCCGGTATGTCTCGAGGGTTGCGACCCGAGAGCGGGGGGAGTGTGCATGAGTGACTTCCAGGATGCCGTAGCTTAAGGCAGTTGGCCTGATAGCAAGCCAGCATGATTCGTTGGTTGCGACCACGGACGGGGGAAGCACTGAGTTGTGAGAAAATAGTGTTTATGATGCGAGTATATTGGCTAGAGGGAAACCTCGAGGGTCATTCGGAGGTGTGCGGGCTGTTGCGACAGTGGCACGGGAATCCTTGGCTGACGGTGTTTAGTCCGGTCTGGGGACGTACGGGCCGTGTTGACGGTGGCACGGGGGATCCTTGGAGGTTGGACGATACTGCGGGATTCGGGGACGAATCCATATTGGTGGGGGAGAATTGTAACATCCGCGAACCAAATTTTTGTGGTTTTGGTGTGGGCATCGATCGACACCATGTGGCATCGATCGACGCCAAGTATTTCGGTTTGTTCGGGTTTGTTTTAATTGCAGATTGGTTTGGTTTGGTTCAATGAAATCCCTAAATCGTGCTATAAGTGTCTAAGGACGAGTTTAAGGGTTTTGGGAAGTTCTTTTGGTCGCCGTTAAGTGAGGAAAAGAGAGAAAACAGAGAGAAAACGTTTTGTGATTTTTTCTGGGCTTGTTCTTGGCGATTTGGGAGAGATCTGAGGCTGTAGAATGGATAGCTGTTGCTGGGAACGAAGAGGAAGCTCCTGGAGGTGTTGTTCCATCGGTTTCTCAACCCCAATCTTCTGTTTTTGAGGTGAGTGCTTGACCATGGTTGATCTAAGCATGAGATCTCCTTTGTTTTGTGTGTTTCTTTGTTTTTTGTGGTGTTTGCTTGCTTGGGTTCATTGTATTTGTGATTTCTAGTGATTTCCGAGATGGTTAGACGTGTTTGGAGTCGATTTTGTGTTGATCGGAATCGGAGTTCGTCGCTGAGTTCGCGCAGATCGTGTCTGCAGAAGAGGCATCGATCGATACCATTTTTGAGGAGCATCGGTCGGCACCATCTTGAGTAGCATCGATCGACACCATTTCAGCATCGGTCGACACTGATTGAGCATCGGTCGACACTAGTACCTGCCGAGTCTTATTTTCCTGGTTTGATGTATTGATTGTATTTTTTGTTGTTTGTTGACTTGGGAGTCTCATATGCTTGTGTGTATAACCTAGTAGATGGGAGGACGACCTCACTAAATATTTGTGATAATACTTACGCATCTCAATTGTTGTTTGTGATGTGCAGGTAAAGGCAAAGTGTGATCGTGGAATCAAGGCGATGATGAGGGGATGTTCTAGAGGCTTGATTGTTTGTGGCTTAGCTGTTGTTAGGTTGCTAGATTAAGTCAACGGAACATTGTAGAATGTTAGCTTTTGGTTATTTCTTTATTGAATTTTTTTGTGTGATTGGATATTGGTTTTAATTTTTGGAATTCTTTTGGTTTAATGGAATTGTTTTATTTGGTTATCCGCGGTTATTGCTTGTTGTTAGGATGTTAGTGGGTACGGGACCACTAGTAAATTAAGGTATTAAAAAAAAATACGGGAAGGGTTGTTTCATTTTGGTATCAGAGCCCTTACGGTTCTAGGTCTAGGGTTCATTGTGCTTTTGCTGATGATGTTTAGGATTCCATGCGATGATTGATTGTGTGAGTTGGTCAATTGTGTGTGGCATGAAGTCCTAGAACATCCTCTTCGAGCCTGTTTTGTGATTCCACGGTAAGTTGTGTTTTTGTGTATTAGAATTATTGTTTGCTTAGTCTTCTGTTCTTGGATGACACAGATGGTTAGAGGTGAGGATGTTGTTGGTCGCGGTCGTGGTCGTGGTCGTGGGCGTGGTCGTGGTCGTGGTCGGGGACGAGGTCAGGTTCCTGAGGCCAGTGTGAGTGTGACCCAGAGCATGGCCAGTGAGGAGGTGTCTGGAGACCAGGCTGGTTTGGGTGACGGCAGGGCGGATGGGCCCGGTGTCGGTCACGATGTTGCCCCGGGTGTGAGGGTTGCAGCTGGGGGTGCTCCGGGCAGGGAGGATGTCTTGATGGACTTGCTAGCTCAGGTTTTGCAGCGACTTCCAGCAGTTGTGCCGCCAGTGGTTGGTGGACAGGATCCAGTAGTGCCGCCAGTGGTTGGTGGGCAGGATCCAGTAGTGCCGCCAGTGGGTGGTGGGCAGGTTCCAGCGGTGCAACCTGTGGCGGGTTTGCAGGCAGGTGTGCAGCCGGGGGCCGAGGTAGTGGATGCTCAGTATGTACGGATAATGGAGCAGCTGCGGCATGTGGGAGCAGGGTATTTCTCAGGAAGTACCGATCCGAGTGTAGTGGATGAGTGGAGAGAGCAGATGGAGCATATTTTCCTTTCGCTTAGGTGTCCCAACCAGTTCAGGGTGGATCTGGCAGTGTTTTACTTATCAGGAGATGCACGTGTGTGGTGGAGGTCGGTGACAGCACGGAGGGTGCAGCTGGATATGTCTTGGGGGGATTTTTTGAGGGAGTATAACCCCAAGTATTTTCCTCAGGAGGCTCTTGATCGTATGGAGGTACGGTTCTTGGGGTTGACTCAGGGGGACCGTACAGTGCGGGAGCTGGATGCAGAGTTCAGTCGGCTTGTGGGGTATGCAGGCAGGGCATGGGAGCCAGAGTCGGCTCAGGTGCGGAGGTTTTTGTTGGCTCTGCGGGATGATTTGAGGACTCGGTGCAGAGTGAGGAGCTATGCTACGAGAGCAGAGTTGGTTGAGGTTGCAGCTGGGATAGAGGATGACTTGAGGTCACAGGTTGTTGTGGTCAGTCCTTCAGTGCAGCCACAGCGGTCTCAGCCGCATTCTGTTCCTAGCAAGGGCGGCAAGCCTGTGCATGGGCAGAAGCGGAAGTTTGAGGATATGCAGAGGTCGAGGTACGGTGGTGCGAGATGCTTTGGGTGTGGTAGCAGGGACCACAAGGTGACTAACTGTCCTCACAGAGGTGAGCAGGGGGCAGTGTCAGAGCAGCGAGCGGTGATGGAGCCGCGGACAGATACCCGAGTGTGTTACTACTGCAGAGAGACGGGACACATTAAGCCTCGTTGTCCCAAGTTGCAGCAGAGGGCAGTAGCAGTGTTGCAGGCTGGAGCTCAACCAGGGGTGCAGCAGGGCATGCAGCACGGTGTGCAGCCGGTGGGTTGGATCGAGCCGACGTCACAGGTGTACTCGACCTGGGAGCCCGGTGGCACTAGTGCAGGAGCGATCACAGGGACCTTGTTGGTGGGCGGGTTTAAGTCCCATGTCATGTTTGATTCTGGAGCTTCTCATAGCTTCATTACTCCGGAGTGTGCCGAGAGTGCGGGGATCAGAGGGGATCCTGGTGAGCGTACAGGATTTGTCAGAGTTGCGGGAGACAAGTTCCTGAGGGTCATTGGACGAGCTGGAGGGGTTGATATCCAGATCGCAGGAGAGGCGTGGCCAGCGGATTTGCTTATCAGTCCAGTGGAGTTGTATGATGTTATTCTCAGGATGGATTGGTTGCATCGGCATAGGGTGCATTTGGATTGCTATCGGGGTAGAGTGGAGTTTGAGCGTCCAGGAGGGAAGTTGATTTTTCAGGATATTAGACCGACTTCGGGGAGTCTCGTGATCTCAGCCGTTCAGGCTGGGAAGATGATCGAGAAGGGCCGTGAGGCTTATCTGGTTACTATATCCATGCCAGAGTCAGCGGGGAAGTCTACGGTTAGCGGTATTCCGGTGGTGGAGGACTTTGAGGATGTGTTCCAGTCATTGCAGGGATTACCACCATCTCGGTCGGATCCTTTTACTATTGAGCTGGAACCGGGGACGATGCCGTTATCCAAGGCTCCTTACAGGATGGCTCCAGCAGAGATGGCAGAGCTGAAGAAGCAGCTGGAGGATTTGTTGAGTAAGGGTTTTATCCGTCCTAGTTGTTCGCCGTGGGGAGCTCCGGTGCTCTTTGTTAAGAAGAAGGATGGAAGTTTTCGGTTGTGTATTGACTATCGGGGTTTGAACTGAGTTACGGTGAAGAACAAGTACCCTCTCCCGAGGATTGATGAGTTGTTGGATCAGTTGAGGGGTGCTACTTGGTTCTCCAAGATCGACTTGGAATCAGGATATCATCAGATTCCTATACATGAGGCAGATGTGAGGAAGACGGCCTTCAGGACGAGATACGGGCACTACGAGTTTGTGGTGATGCCGTTTGTGTTGACAAATGCGCCAGCTGCGTTTATGAGATTGATGAAAAGCGTGTTCCAGGAGTTTCTGGACGTGTCAGTCATCATTTTCATCGACGACATCCTGGTATATTCTAAGAGTCCTGAGGAGCATGCTGTACATTTGAGAGCAGTGTTGGAGAAGCTGCGGGAGCAGAAGTTATTTGCTAAGCTGAGTAAGTGCAGTTTTCGACAGCATGAGATGGGGTTCTTAGGACACATTGTTTTTGCAGAGGGAGTTTCAGTGGACCCAGAGAAGATTCAGTCCATTAGGGAGTGGCCGAGGCCGCAGAGTGCCACTGAGATTCGGAGTTTCCTAGGGTTAGCAGGTTACTACAGGAGGTTTGTTCGGGGTTTTGCAAGTATGGCTCAGCCGATGACTAAGCTTACAGGGAAGGATGTCCCATTTGTGTAGTCACCAGAGTGTGAGGCTAGTTTTGCAAGTCTCAAGCAGATGTTGACTACCACGCTAGTGTTAGCACTGCCTGAGCAGAACGAGCCTTATGTTGTGTATATAGACGCTTCTAGAGTGGGGTTGGGTTGTGTACTTATGCAGCAGGGGAAGGTTATAGCCTATGCTTCGCGGCAATTGCGGAAGCATGAAGCTAATTATCCTACTCATGATTTGGAGATGGCAGCAGTGATCTGTGCTCTTAAGATTTGGAGATCCTATCTGTATGGTGGGAAGGTACAGGTATTTAAAGATCACAAGAGTCTGAAGTACATTTTTACTCACCCTGAGCTGAATTTGAGGCAGAGGCGTTGGATGGAGCTGGTAGCGGATTATGATCTGGACATAGCTTACCATCCTGGTAAAGCTAACTTGGTTGCGGATGCCTTGAGTCGGAAGCGGGTGGCTTCGGCTCAGGAGCAGGATGGCTTCGGCTCAGGAGCAGGATTTGGAGGCGTTGGTAGGTGAGATTAGTGCGTTGAGTTTGTGTGCTATCTCACAGGAACCTTTGGGTTTGGAGGCAGCTGATAGAGCGGATTTGTTGAGCAGAGTGAGGTTAGCTCAGGAGAGCGATGAGGTGCTGGTGAATGCCTCTAATGCTGCGGGTGCAGAGTATCAAGTTTCTGCTAATGGTACTATCCTTGTGCATGGTCGGATCTGTGTGCCCAAGGGTGAGGATTTGAGGCAGGAGATACTGAGAGAGGCTCATTCGAGCATGTTCTCTATTCATCCAGGGGCGACCAAGATGTACCGTGACCTCAAGCGGTTTTATCACTGGGTCGGGATGAAGAAGGACGTAGCCGACTGGGTGGCGAAGTGTGATACTTGCCAGCTAGTGAAGGCGGAGCATCAGGTTCCTGGTGGATTATTTCAGAGTTTGACCATTCCAGAGTGGAAGTGGGATTTGATCACGATGGACTTCGTGGTGGGTTTGCCTGTGTCGAGGATGTTTGATGCTATTTGGGTCATTGTTGACCGTTTGACTAAGTCTGCACATTTTCTGGCCATCAAGAAAACTGATGGAGCAGCGGTTTTGGCCAAGAAGTACGTGAGGGAGATAGTCAGATTGCATGGTGTGCCTGCTAGTATTGTGTCTGATAGAGATTCCAAGTTCACTTCGGTGTTGTGGAGGGTGTTTCAGGCAGATATGGGCACGAAGGTGCATATGAGTACAGCCTATCATCCTCAGACGGACGGTCAGTCAGAGAGGACGATCCAGATTTTAGAGGATTTACTGAGGATGTGCGTGTTGGACTGGGGTGGTCATTGGGCAGATCATTTGAGTTTGGTGGAATTTGCTTATAACAACAGCTACCAGGCTAGTATTGGGATGGCTCCTTATGAGGCCTTGTATGGGAGGCCGTGTCGTACACCATTATGTTGGACTCAGGTGGGGGAGAGGAGCATATTTGGTGCAGATTTTGTTCAGGAGACCTCGGAGAAGATTCGGGTTTTGAGGCTGAACATGAAGGAGGCTCAGGATCGGCAGAAGAGCAATGCTGACAAGAGGAGAAAGGATCTTGAGTTTCAGGTTGGTGATAGAGTGTACCTCAATATGGCCATGTTGCGGGGTCCGAACAGGTCATTGACGGAGACTAAGTTGAGTCCGAGGTACATGGGTCCGTTCAGAGTGGTTGAGCGGGTGGGACCAGTGGCATACCAGTTGGAGTTGCCTGAGGTGATGCGTGTGTTCCACAAGGTATTTCATGTGTCGATGCTGAGGAAGTGTCTTCACGAGGGTGATCAGTTGTTGGCTAAGATTCCTGAGGATCTTCAGCCTAACATGACTTTAGAGGCGAGACCATTGAGGGTGCTCGAGAGGAGAGTCAAGGAACTTCAGAAGAAGAAGATTCCTTTGATGAGAGTCTTGTGGGACTGTGACGGAGTAGAGGAGCAGACTTGGGAGCCCGAGGCGAGGATGAAGGCAAGGTTTAAGAAGTGGTTTGAGAAGCAGACCGTGACTTGAGCTTGTCTAGCCGGGTCCGAGTTTTAGTCCATGGCTGGAGCGGGTATGGAGTATTTCAGCCCATCTCTCTTGGTATTTGGTCGCTTAGGGGTGGTTGGTTGTGCGACTAAGTATCAAGATGAGCTGGTGCTCGGGATGCGGGTTAATGGCTCCGATTGTTGTATTTTTGCTTTTTCTGATGAAATTTTGTTGAGATTGTAACGATTATGACATTTTTGAGATTAATAAGATGAGTATTTTTCTTTATGTTTGACTGTTAATGTCATGGGAAAAGAGAAATAGTTCAGGTTTCTATTTTTGGAAAGTTTCCATAAATAGAAAGTTTCCATAAAAGGAAAAAAAAATTTGTGGAAATGTTGAGGTAGATCTAGCCGGGAGATACTCGATGGCATCAGTATTTGTTTTGCTCAAGGCCGTGCGGGCCCAACTCATGTGATCCCGATAGCTCGATGGACTTTGTGGCCAGAGAGTGGGAGTGGTATGTTGCTTCGGATGACGATCCGAGAGCGCGCTTGAGGGTGACGACCCAAGAGCGGGATATGTGAGACTCCCTCGATACCGTAGCTGTGAGCCGGTATGTCTCGAGGGTTGCGACCCGAGAGCGGGGGGAGTGTGTGTGAGTGACTTCCTGGATTCCGTAGCTTAAGGCAGTTGGCCTGATAGCGAGCCGGCGTGATTCGTTGGTTGCGACCACGGACGTGGGAAGCACTGAGTTGTGAGCAAATAGTGTTTATGATGCGAGTATATTGGCTAGAGGGAAACCTCGAGGGTCAGTCAGAGGTGTGCGGGCTGTTGCGATAGTGGCACGGGAAACCTTGGCTGACGGTGTTTAGTCCGGTCTGGGGACGTGCGGGCCATGTTGACGGTGGCACGGGGGATCCTTGGAGGTTGGACGGTACTGCGGGATTCGGGGACGAATCCATATTGGTGGGAGAGAATTGTAACATCCGCGAACCAAATTTTTGTTGTTTTGGTGTGGGCATCGATCGACACTATGTGGCATCGATCGACGCCAAGTATTTTGGTTTGTTCATGTTTGTTTTAATTGCTGATTGGTTTGGTTTGGTTCAATTAAATCCCTAAATCGTGTTATAAGTGTCTAAGGACGAGTTTAAGGGTTTTGGGAAGTTCTTTTGGTCGCCGTTAAGTGAGGAAATGAGAGAAAACAGAGAGAAAACGTTTTGTGATTTTTTCTGGGCTTGTTCTTGGCGATTTGGGAGAGATTTGAGGCTGTAGAAGGGATAGCTGTTGCTGGGAACGAAGAGGAAGCTCCTGGAGGTGTTGTTCCATCGGTTTCTCAACCCCAATCTTCTGTTTTTGAGGTGAGTGCTTGACCATGGTTGATCTAAGCATGAGATCTCCTTTGTTTTGTGTGTTTCTTTGTTGTTTGTGGTGTTTTCTTGCTTGGGTTTGTTGTATTTCTGATTTCTAGTGATTTCCGAGATGGTTAGACGTGTTTGGAGTCGATTTTGTGTTGATTGGAATCGGAGTTCGTCGCTGAGTTCGCGCAGATCGTGTCTGCAGAAGAGGCATCGATCGATACCATTTTTGAGGAGCATCGGTCGGCACCATCTTGAGTAGCATCGATCGACACCATTTCAGCATCGGTCGGCACCAGTTCCTGTAGCATCGGTCGACACCGATTGAGCATCGGTCGACACTAGTACCTGCCGAGTCTTATTTTCCTGGTTTGATGTATTGATTGTGTTTTTTGTTGTTTGTTGACTTGGGAGTCTTATATGCTTGTGTGTATAACCTAGTAGATGGGAGGACGGCCTCACTAAGTATTTGTGATAATACTTACGCATCTCAATTGTTGTTTGTGATGTGCAGGTAAAGGCAAAGTGTGATCGTGGAATCAAGGCAATGATGAGGGGATGTTCTAGAGGCTTGATTGTTTGTGGCTTAGCTGTTGTTAGGTTGCTAGATTAAGTCAACGGAACATTGTAGGATGTTAGCTTTTGGTTATTTCTTTATTGAATTTTTTTGTGTTATTGGATATTGGTTTTAATTGTTGGAATTCTTTTGGTTTAATGGCATTGTTTTATTTGGTTATCCGCGGTTATTGCTTGTTGTTAGGATGTTAGTGAGTATGGGACTACTAGTAAATTAAGGTATTAAAAAGAAACGGGAAGGATTGTTTCAGAAGTCAACAATACTCATGTGAGGACAAGAATCTAGGTATGGACAACCAACTTGTCTGATAATCAAATTATCTACATAACCAACTTGTCTACATAACTAAATTGTAGATAAGTTGTCTACATAACCAAATTGTAGACAAGATATTCTTAGAATAATTACACAACCAACTTGTCTACATAACAAAATTGTAGACAAGATAACCAACTTGTCTACATAACCAACTTATAGACAAGATATTCATAGAATAATTACACACAAACTTGGATTGGAAGATCGGTCTAACTGGCAAGTGGACTTCACCGAATACACATGGTGCAAAAGATGGACAAGTCCTAATCATTTCGAGTCAACTGTAGACAAGAGTTCCTTAGACTAGTTATAACGGTGAAATTCTAAGCTGTTGAATAATGTATTCAACAGTTGAAGTCATGCAATGGTCAGTTGAAAAAAAATAAAAGAGATATGGTGGAGACAACAAAGTTGAAGACATTCAACGGAGTCGAAGCGCAAAAGTGATGGGGTATGCTTGCCACGTGGCAGGTTTTTATTGGTTATTTTTTAATTGTAGGATAATATTTAGATAAAGAAATGTGTTGTGTTTCTATTAGATGGTGAGATTGCAGATATTTTTTATCCAACCCAATTATTTGAGATCAAATATCTTATAGAATCCGAAAATTTTATTTTAATATTTTTATACCAAAATTCATCATTTTTCATTCTCTATAAATAGAGACTTGTTTCATTTAATGTGGACACACAAAAAAAAAGACTCATCTTTTCTACTATATTTTTGCTATCAATCTTCATAAAATTATTTATTATATAAATTTATTTAATTTTTACTTATTTTAATTTCAATTGATATTATATATAATTAATAATATGTGATTACAAAAATAAACATAAATAAGGTGAAAATATGAAATAAAATTTGGTGGGGTAAGATGTTGTAATTTTATTAAACAAAAACTTGTAGAGGATAAAAATGATGTATGTGTTGAAGTATGATGTGGAAGAGAGAGAAGATGATGTGGAGTGTGGAAAGAAAAAAAATGGATGTTGTAAGACTATGTACATTGGTTTAAGTTTTCAACACCTTACTTTTTACTTCACATCATCATTTTTTCTTCCACCTCATATTCTCTTTCTTTCACATAATAATTCAACATCCTCTCAAGTTTTACTTTCTACAATAGTTATGTTTCACTAAATTCAACATCTTACCCTACTCTTTTTATTTTATATTTTATCTTCTTTTATGTTTTTATTTTTGATTAATTAATAACATTTACTGATTAAAATTAAACAATATTTTATTAAAGGATAAACATATTTTTATTGTCCAAATTAAATGAAACAAGACTCTATTTATAAAGTACAAAAAATGATAAATTTTGATATAAACAAAAAAAATAGTTTATTATAATTTAATTGATGTCAAATAGTTAGGAGAGGAAAAGAATCTTTAAAATTCTAAATAAATGAGATAGTTTATTTATTATTACTGTGAGTGCACACCACACACATATTTACTCCATTCAGACGATGACATGTGGTATCAAGGGTTTCAGATTTTGTTTTCTCAACACGTTGAAAAAATTCAACTATGTTTAATCCACGTAATGTTTTCTTTTTAACTTTCAACACTCTCATTGCTTCTATAAACTGTTGAATAAATAATTCAACATGCCCATTGTAAATGGTCTAATATTATAACTATTGTACATAGTCTTAAGTTGTCTACAAAACAACTTACTTTGTAGACATTTTCTTTTGATTTTCTTTTTTTTTTCTCTCATTTTTTTTTTATTTTTTATTAATTTATTTAGATTTATTCAATGGGGTTAAAGGTAGTTGATGGCGGGACCGGAACTGAATTATTATTGACAAGAGTGTGTTTTTTTCCAATCATTTGGGGGACCACAACTTTTTATTTGGATTTATGTTATGAAATGAGTAAAATGAAGCAATGGGCATTTGCGTCTTTCTATTATAATAGTGGTATTAGATGAAAGGAGTTATCAAATGTGGTAGAAATCATAAGAAATTTTTTGAAATGTAGTTGATTTGTTAAAAAAAACTCTATAAATAATGGTTGATGGTTTTTTAAAATATTGTTTTTTTCAACTTTATCGTGCAACCAACTTCTTCAATTATCATTCACTTAACAAAGTATTCAGACCATTGCTCTACAGATTAATTATCCCATTTTTATACATTTTTATTTTGTTTGTTTCAATCTGCCTGAAAACAATTGATGTCATTTAGAATTACATAATAACAACTAACAAGTGACACTTATTATATGATTTAACATTTACCATTAGAAAAACTGATATAAGAAGCTTAATTATATTAGTCATAAAACTATTAGTCACAGACCCACAGGTAAAACGAGACAAAATCATTGTTTAATATTTTCTATGTTTCACAAGTGTCATTTTGACACTTTTTCTTTGTTACAAAAAGGGTGTCTATTTATGATTTCAATGCAGTTTTGAAAATTACTTTTTTTTATTCCTACAATTTGAGCTAATTAATGAGAAAGAGAAACATTTTAGTGCATTTGTAAAGGGTAATATATAAATATTTTGTTTCTTATTTAATCATTGACCCAGATCTAATTGTATAAATAAACATATATGAACTCAACTTGTGTTCCTCACAAGTCAATAAACAGAAGTATTATCTGGAAAAAAAAAAACAGAAATATTATCTATTTTGTGATCTTGCTCCCAAAAAAAAAAGGGAGATAATACTTGTGTTTCTTTTAATGGAACGCATAAGCACGACCAATATCTTAGTACTCGTTCTTCTGCTCTTTGTTGTTCCCAAGGTATGGGAAGTTTGTTTGATCCTCCTTTGGCGGCCATTGATGCTGTCAAGAAGATTCAAGAAACAAGGAATCTCAGGACCAAAGTACAAAATCTTGTACGGAAACCTCAGTGAGATGAAGAAAATGCAGAAAGAAACAAACCTTTGGGTTCTTGATCCCAAGTCCAACGATATCTTCCCTCGTGTGCTTCTTCACTATCACCAATGGATGTCCCTATACGGTTCTGTTTCTATCCAATCTCCAGTTTTTTTTTTTTTTCATAGATGAAGGATTGCTTAACACAAACACTTGTTGTGTCTATGCTTTAATTAGGAGAAACATTTCTATATTGGAATGGGACAAAACCTACACTATACATCTCAGATCCAGAACTAGCGAAACTGATCTTGTCGAGCAAGTTCGGTTTCTCTGTTATACCGGTAAAAAGACCTGAGGTCTTCCTACTTTTCTATTGGATAACCGGGTTAAAGATATAACCGGTTTAGTGATATTTGGTATACTTGTATATAACACTAATGTATGATACACTTTACACTTAATGAGAATTATTCTTTCTTCGATACACTCTCTAACTGAATCTTGATATGGTATCAGAGCAAGAGTGACGAAGCTCGCTTCCGCCATTGATTCTCATTCACATCTCTCTGTTAAGCTCGTTTTTGTGCTTGATTCGTCAACCATGAGTGCATCTGTCACTCCGTTGATCTTTGAATTTTTTTTCCAGCTTTATATCGCTGTGATTGAGCTTCTCATGATTGGGCTCGTTCTTTGTTTGTTCTTCGTTTCTTCTCTTTGATTGACCTTAATTGGTGCTGGTTCTTTTCGTTTCGTGTTCTCCCAGCTCAATTTTTCTATAATCTTGTTATCAATTTCATTTTTCTCTTTCGGATATGACTACGAATTCGTCAAATCCGACTTCTGCGATACCTAATTCAACATCGGCGCCGCGTCTCCCAACGGATCAGTATGAGAATCCATATTTTCTTCACTCCTCCGATCACGCAGAGATGGTTTTGGTTTCAGATCGGCTTAATACTGGCTCGGAGTTCCATTCTTGGCGTCGTTCTGTGCGCATGGCTCTTAATGTCGGAAACAAGCTTGGTTTCATTAATGGTATGATTCCTCAACCCCCTGACGATCATCTGGATTCAGGTTCTTGGTCACGGTGTAACGATATGGTGATAACTTGGTTGATGAGCTCTGTTTCGAAGCAGATAGGTCAGAGTTTACTTTACATGCCTACTGCTGCTGCGATTTGGTTAGATCTTATGTCTCGTTTTAGGCAAGATGATGCACCTAGGATCTTTGAGATTGAACAACGGTTGAGCTCTTTGCAACAAGGATCCATGGATGTTACTACCTATTATACTGCTTTAGTCACATTGTGGGAGGAGTTAAAGAACTATGTTGAGGTTCCTGTTTGCACTTGTGGTAGGTACGAATGTAATGCAGCAGTGTTGTGGGAAAAGTTACAACATCGTAGTTGGGTGATGAAGTTCCTGATGGGGTTAAATGAAGCTTATCAACACACTCGCCATCACATATTGATGCTAAAACCCATGCCAAAACTTGCTGCTGTTTTTCATATGGTTACTGAGGATGAGAGACAAAAGAACATACAACCTACTACGAAGTTGGACAATGTGGCTTTTCAAACTACAGGGTTTACTGATAATGTTGGCTACTATATTGGTTCTGCTGATAATGTTGCAAATGCTGCTTTTCGATCACATCAGAAGCCTTACTGTACTCATTGCAATATAGTCGGTCATACCATTCAGAAGTGTTATAAGCTTCATGGTTATCCACCTGGTCATCGACTGGCTCAACGTCCACCAATGCAACAATCGGTTCAACCTCGTGTTGTGTACTCTTCAGGGACATGTCCACAGTTTCCTCAACAAGCACAACTTCAGAATCAGTATCTGCAATCTCAGGGATCTCGACATGGTGTAATGGCTAATGCAGTGATAAACTCTTCTTCTTATATGCCTCCACCTGCTATGACTGCAACTAATCTTGATCTCAGTAGTTTCACTCCTGATCAGATTCAGTCTTTGATTCATCAACTCAGTGCTTCTCAGTCCACGGTTCAAGAGCAGTCTTCCCCTTATCCGACGGCTACGATAACTGAGCATGGTGCCATGGCCACTACTTCTACCTCTGGTAATGTGACAATTGAGTTTCCCTCTTCTAGCTTGCGTTTTGGAAAATCATATTCTCACCTTTCAACATCAATGCTTATCCACTCTTTATTCCATTTTGCCTAGTGGTAGTTGGATAATTGATACAGGAGCTACTAGTCATGTTTGTTCTGACCTTTCAATGTTTAGTGAAACTTTTCCTGTCTCAGGTGTAACGGTTTCTTTACCGAATGGCACTAGAGTTCCCATCACACATACAGACACCATTCATGTCTCGCATGCATTAGTTTTGCATAATGTCCTTTATGTTTCAAGTTTTAAATTCAATCTTATCAGTGTTAGTTCTTTGTTAAGACAAAATGATTGCTCAGCTCATTTATATCCTGATACATGTTATCTCCATGACCATACTCGGGACTTGACGATTGGTAGAGGTGTTGTTGTGCACGGTTTATACATTTTGGAGCATCATCTCATTTGTGCATCTGCAAATTCTATTACTTCGTGTTTTTCTGGATCCTTGCAAGTGGATGAATGTGTCTGGCACCAACGTTTAGGACACCCATCCTCAGTCAAGTTACAGCATATGTCTGGTATTTTACCTATATCATCTAGTTCTCATCATGATCATTGTGAAATTTGTCCATTAGCAAAACAAAAAAGGTTACCTTTTGTTTATAGGAATAATCTTTCAAACTCACCATTCGATCTCATTCATTTAGATACTTGGGGGCCATTTTCTGTAGAATCAATAGAGGATTATAGATATTTTCTTACCATTGTTGATGATTGTACACGAGTTACTTGGCTTTATATGATGAGAAATAAGAGTGATGTTAAAACGATTTTTCCAACTTTCTTATCTCATGTTCGCACTCAATTTCATACTGATATTAAAGCGATTCGTAGTGATAATGCTCCTGAATCAGTTTTTGATCAAATTGTTAAAGAACATGGAATCATTCATCATTTCTCCTGTCCATACACTCCGCAGCAAAACTTTGTTGTTGAACGCAAGCATCAGCATTTGTTAAATGTTGCTCGTGCCTTACTATTTCAATCTAATCTTCCTCTTTGTTACTGGAGTGACTGTGTTACCACTGCTGTGTTTATCATCAATAGGATTCCTTCTTTGGTTTTGAATAAAATTTCTCCTTATGAAAAACTTTTCAAAAAGTTACCCGATTATACTTTCTTACGTTCTTTTGGTTGTTTGTGTTATGCATCAACATTGCCTAAGGATAGAAACAAATTTACACCTAGAGCTGAGCCATGTGTTTTCATAGGTTATCCTCCTGGTTATAAAGGATATAAAGTTTTAAATCTAGAAACAAATGTCATTCATATAACTCGAAATGTTATTTTTCATGAACATATCTTTCCTTTTAAGAATGTTTCCCCATCAGTTCCTCTCGATGATTTGTTTAATAAGTCGATTTTGCCTTTGGCTGTACCTGTTGAGATTGAACTTGTTGATGATGCGCCTGTGCATTCAATTCCTGCATCATTACCTGTTATACCACCTCATCTTTGTCATCTGCATCACATTATGGTGTTGTTCATCCGGTACAAGAGACTGCTACAACTGGAACAGGGCAGGTTGATCTACCTATTGTCAGGCCGAAGAGACAAGCTAAGGCTCCAGGTTACTTATCTGATTACCATTGCAATCTTACACAAATTTCTTCATCTTTTACTTCAGATTCCTCTTCTGATTCACTCGTTCTTTATCCTATTTCTTTTGTTCTTACCTATTCTAAAGTTCATCCTTCCTATCAGTCTTTTGATCTTTCTTGCTCAACTCAAACAGAACCACAAAATTTTAAATTTTCGGTAAAGGACTAACCTTTATAGACGGTGATGATTGGGCTCGCCATAGACGAATCTTGAACCCTGCTTTCTCCATAGACCAGCTTAAGGTCTTTTCTTCTTTTTTTTATTCAACTTCTCACCACGGATGGATCTGAAACAGAATCTAATTAATCTGCTTGCTAAAATTGTCAAGCCACGACGAAACCGATGGTGAATTGCACCTTGAGGATGTTCGACGAGTGGAGCAAACAGAGTAATGGTGAAGTGGTGATGAAGTTGGAGATGGACAAAGAGTTTTATAGATTGGCCTCCGACATTATAGCCACCATTGCGTTTGGAATCAGTTACGCGGAAGGCATCGAATTCTCTAGAGCACAAAAAGAGCTTGAGAATTATTATGTTACTCCTCTCACTAAAGTCTTCATCCCTGGAACTCAGTAAGTATAGTAATACTCAATACTCTGAAACTTTCAGACAAAGATATTCCTAAAATTGTTGTTTCTTGTGTTTCAAGATACCTTCCTACGCCTACCAACCTTGGACTATGGAAGCTCGATAAGAAAGTAAAAGACTCGATCAAAAGAATCATAGACACAAGGCTAAAGTCAGAATGTAATAACTATGGAGACGATCTTCTAGGGCTCATGTTGAAAGCTGCAAAATCTCAAGAGTCTGATAGAAAAATGAGAAATGATGAGATCATAGAGGAATGCAAGAATTTCTACTATTCAGGGCAACGAACTACTTCGCTTCTGTTGACATGGACTACGATGTTACTGAGCTTAAACCAAGATTGGCAAGAGAAACTTAGAGAAGAGGTTTTCAATGAATGTGGCAAAGATAAGATCCCAGATTCAGAGACTGATATATCATGGTTTTTACGGTTTTTAACCATGATATAAGTGTGCTTTTTGAGTCTTTTGGTTTGTTTCTAGTTTGTTTTTGAGTCTTTACAGGTTATTTAGGAATTTGGCACGGATGGGGCAATATGGAACAATTTGGATCATTTTGGAGCACTTTACCGAAGGAAATCAAGTTGGAGTCGGATCAAAGACCAAGCATCGATCGACACCACTTAAGGAGCATCGATCGGCGCTGTTGATTACCCGACGAGAGAACAAGAATTTGGAAGTTTTACAAATTTGCCCAAAGTCTTCACTAATTGCAACATAAGCCCCTGGACGTATTTTAGGATGTATATATATTGTTTTTGGGTTTTAGAAACCCTTAAGTCTTTTTCTAGCAACTTTTATTTTCCCTGCAACCTTGAGAGATATTGAGAGCTTTTGGGAGAGATAGATCTGAATTCTTTGTAGAGAGAAGATTTCTTGAACTCCTCTTTACTTTTAATATCTATTCATGTTATTCAGAATTATGATTTGTGCTTTATTTAATATGTCTGAGTAATTTGTCTGTTAGGTTTAGGGTTTTTCATAGGGTTTTTATGATTTATTAGATCTGAAATTGTTAGGGTTCTTAATCTTTTATGATCTTCATCTTTGGTTGTTCCTTACAATAATTCTTGATTGATCACCTAGAATTGTTATCTTAGGGAAATTAACTGATATGAGAATATAATTGTTTTCCTGATTAAATCATTGATGAGCAGAATTGTTTATTACAAAGAGATTTGAATTAATAATTCTGTGAATTTATCTAAACCTGTTCTTAAAGCTGATTTATTACTTAGAATTTTACAAAGAGATTTGGATTTTCTGGTTTTAAATTTAGATATTATTTGCAGCGAGAGCTGATTTAATTTACCAAAAAGTTTAGAGTTCTAGATCTGATCTTTATTGCTTGAACCTTAATTAATTTATCTGATTTAATATTTCATAATTTCCTGAGAAATTCCCTAGGCTTAACTCTTTTGATTTTCTGAGTTCACAACAGTTTTATTTAATAATTAGCATTGCTTTATTTTAATTTAATTTAACTTGTTTAGCGTAATTTACAAAACTTTACAATCTATTGTGTTTGATCTTGAGTCTCTGTGGATTCGACCCCTAAATACTGCATTGATCTCTTGTTTGAGGGAGTAGCTCTAGGGATTAATTTGAGCATATCAAATTTTGGCGCCGTTGCCGGGGACTCTCTGATTCTACCATTAGATTTAAGTTTTTAATTTCGTCTAAACTTTTTCTTTTTATTTTCTACTTACACGTTTTTGTTTTTCTTCTCTTTGGTGTTTCAGGTGCATGCCTCCTAGACCTCACACAAGGAACAACAAATCTGGTCCTACTGTGAATCTGTCGAACAAAGAGTTGGGAAAACTTGAGCGTGAGAACAGAAAAGCAGCTAAGTCTCTGAAGATGGTTAATACGATCATTCTGATGCTTGATGAAGCTGGTGATTTGAGGGATCAAGAGGGCCACTTGCGCAATGAGCACGGCCAAAAGATTGATGCTGAAGGCAATGTGATTGCCGAACCTGTTGTCATTGAGCAGGCTGTCGTGAATCAGCAAGCTGGTATTAATGATGATCCGAACCTTGGTGTCGATCGACACCAACCAGGTGGCATCGATCGACGCCCACCTGTAGACGTGCTTGGAGCTGCCAACCAAGTACAGAACCCTGTTCGACGACAGGAGAACAACCGGGATCTGATCAGGACCATTGCTGACTACAATCGGGCTGATCTGGTGTATGAGAACCGGTCTGCTATTGTTCCTCCCCCTTTTCAGAGGAATGATTTTGAGTTGAAACCTGCGTACTTTCAACTAGTTGGGCAGAGACCTTTCTCTGCTTTGCCCAATGAGAAGCCTTTGGACCACATTGAGCATTTTGAGGATCTGGTGACTAGCATCAAAGCTAATGGGGTAACTGAGGACTTCATATTCTGCAAACTCTTCCCTTACTCACTTGCAGGAGAGGCATCTCAGTGGTTGAAACAGCTGCCTGCTGGATCATTGACAAGCTGGTGTGATGTCAAGGTGGCCTTTCTCAACCATTTCTATGATGATGCAATGTCAGATGAGTTGAGAATCAAGCTGTCTTCTTTCAAGCAGAGACCAGATGAAGCTTTCAAAGCAGCTTGGGTGAGATTCAAGGCTTACCAAAGAGACTGTCCGCACCATGGTTTCTCCAAAGTTCAATTGCTAAGTATCTTCTTTAGAGGGTGTGACTGGAAGTATCAGTTAGCTTTGGATGCTGCAAGTCATGGGAATTTCAAGACAAGAATGCCAGAAGATGCTGAATTGTTGATTGAGAACTTGGCTTCTAGCAATAGCACTAAGGGAGCAGATGCTGAAAGGAAGAGATTGCATGGAGAATTTGATTCAAACCAGTTAGCTTCTGTTAATGCTAAGCTGGATTCAGTGCATAACCTCCTGATGGGTAAGAAATCTGTTCATTTTGCTGCTGAGGTTGAGACATATGAGCCAGAACCTGATCAAGGACACCAAGAGGAGGATGTGAACTATTTGTATGGGAATCAGGGACAGCGGTTTGGAAATCAGCAAGGCAACAGGCCTTACAATGGTGACCAGAGCAGCAGCAGAACAATGGCTATACAAGGACCTATGGGAACTCATCTTATCAGTCCCCTCCTAAGACTTCTTCGAGAATAGAATGGAGGCCATGCTTGAGCAGCTTTTGCAAGGACAAGAGAATTTGTCAGTGACATTCAATGGGAAGATTGACAATGTCTACACTGAGCTAAATGGGAAGATAGAGGCATTGAATGTTCATGTTAAGAAGCTGGAGAGTCAAGTGGCACAGACTGTTGGGTCTGTTAAAAGGCAAGAGGGTTTTCTCCCTGGAAGAACTGAGTCAAACCCCAGACATGCTTGCAATGCCATATCTGTGAGAGATGATGATGCTGTTGAAATTGCTTCTGCAGAAAAAGAAGAGAAATCGTCAAATCTCTCGGCTTCAGATGATGGCATCGATCGACACCAACAAGTAGGCATCGATCGACACTCATCTCAGACGGAACCAGAAGCTGCAAAATCTCAGGTTCCAGCTGCTGAAAGGGTCTACAAGCCTAAGGTTCCTTTTCCCAAGCCAAGAAAGTCCAAGCAGGAGCTTGAGGAAGCTAGATGCAAGGCAATGATGGACAAGGTGATGATTGAGATGCCTTTGATTGATGCTGTGAAGCTTTCACCACCACTTAAGCGCTATGTCAAGAGAATGGTATCAAATGGTTTAAGTCCTGAAGAAGGAGCACTGCTTACTAAGGATGTCAGTGCAATTCTGTTGAACCAGCCTGTTCAGAGGAAGAAGGAAAAGAAGCAGGAGGTGGTTGTATCTAAGGAAGTGAGTGCAATCATTCAATGTAAGACTGCAGAGAAGTTACCAGATCCTGGAAGCTTTGTACTTGATTGCTCTATCTTCACAGGAAGGTTTGCACACTCACTTTGTGATCTTGGTTCCAGCATCAACTTGATGCCACATTCTGTTGCTATGAGACTTGGGATGACAGAATTCAAGCCAACTCAGATTTCTCTAATCCTAGCTGATCGCTCCCGAAGAATTCCTGAAGGTGTTTTAGAGGATATTCCAGTTAAGGTTGGCAACTTCATGATTCCCACTGACTTTGTGGTGCTGAAGTATGATCAAGAGCCTAAAGATCCTCTCATCTTAGGAAGATCTTTCTTGGCTACAGCTGGTGCCATCATTGATGTGAAGAAGGGGCACATAGCACTGAATGTGGATGGTTTGAGTATGAACTTTGAGATGGATAAGCTGAGGAGAGCTCCAACTATTGATGGACAGACTTTGTCTGTTGAAAAAGTTTCTGCAACACGAGCATCAGGCTCGGTGTCGATCGACACCAACAAGGAGGCATCGATCGACGCCCCTCCACGTCCGCGACAAGGCTTTTCCAAAACTGATGCTCCAAGTCAGAAACCTTTTCCCAAACAGAAGAGTCATCAATCCACACTCCAGAGTCCTCAGGTAAGACCAAGGTATGTATCTTCTTCTCCTAAACCTCCTTTTATCATCAACAAGACTTTCAAAGATACAAAGACTGTTTTACAGTTAACCAAGCCACGAGATTATCGTAGAGCGCTTGCTTCTTCTGTTGATGATTTTGCAGGACAGAAAAGATAGCCTCTCATACCTAAATCCCTCCCTGGTCCTGTTCCTCACATCCTTGGCAAGCCTCATGCACCTAAAGCTTATACACCACCTTGGATGAAGAGGACTTCAATGCCATGTTTTGATCCTCCGGATGCCTGAACTCCAGCACAGTCAAGCTAATGACTGAAAACAAGCGCTTAGTGGGAGGCAACCCACTGGTAGGTTTTTTTTCTTTTTCTTTTGATTTTTATTTTTATTTATTTTATTTTTATTTTTGCTTTTCTCTTACTTGATAACACTGGGGACAGTGTTGTTTAAGTCTGGGGGAGGTTAGTACTAACTATGATTTCTGTTTTTGAGTTTCAGTTGTGTCAGTCAAAACCATAAAGTTTGAGTAAAATTTTTCAAAAAAATTTTCTTTTTGTCTTTGGGAATTATGATCTTAATTAATGATTTCTCTTATTTGGCTAACACTCTAATGATTCTTGACTAAGCTTGACCTCAGAACTGAAGTTTGGAAAGACTATGAGCTGTATCAACAATCCTGAAAGCCCTTATTCAAAGGATATCTAGTTCAACCAATGTTGTCTCAACCTTTATCAGGATTTTAACCGGACTTAATCTCTTACTTTGGGGTTGGAAATCAGTGGACTAGACTTCTTCTTGGGGCCATACAAGACAGTGCAAATTTTTCAAAGTATGTCTCCCCTCTCTCTTCCCTTCAGTGTTTAAAAAAAAAAATCAAAAAAAAGAGAATAAAAGATGAGATGATTTTGATCAGTTTAGAGAGGTAGGTAAATTACCTGTGACCTCATTATTCTACTCTTGAGTCAAATGATCACACAAAGCTTGGAAGCGAGGGGTAGGTAAATTACCGATGACCCCGGTATTCGCTTACACCTTTGATTAGAAAAATATAATAAAAAAAAAAAAAAAAAAAAAAAAAAAGAGGTTGGAAGTGAGAAAAGGGAGAGGAAAGGAGATATAAGAAGAATGTCTTGGCCTGAAGAGAGTCCATATGCCACTATTCGATACACCAAGGTAAGAACTCACCTGTACTTGCTTTAATTTATGTAATGAGATGGTAATGGTGAGACTAGAGATTCCAGAGGATTGTGGGATTTGAGTAAGGAATGTTGATGCTTTTCAATTGACAAAGTATATGAAGTAAGTTTTTGAGAGTCAAGGCGATGAAGAGTGCAGAGATCAGTTACCAGCAGTTGAGTGAATTCTATGTTTTCAAACCTCTTTCAGGTTTAAGTTTTGTTTTGCTTGAGGGCAAGCAAAGGCTAAGTCTGGGAGTTGATATATCATGGTTTTTACGGTTTTTAACCATGATATAAGTGTGCTTTTTGAGTCTTTTGGTTTGTTTCTAGTTTGTTTTTGAGTCTTTACAGGTTATTTAGGAATTTGGCACGGATGGGGCAATATGAAACAATTTGGATCATTTTGGAGCACTTTACCGAAGGAAATCAAGTTGGAGTCGGATCAAAGACCAAGCATCGATCGACACCACTTAAGGAGCATCGATCGGCGCTGTTGATTACCCGACGAGAGAACAAGAATTTGGAAGTTTTACAAATTTGCCCAAAGTCTTCACTAATTGCAACATAAGCCCCTGGACGTATTTTAGGATGTATATATATTGTTTTTGGGTTTTAGAAACCCTTAAGTCTTTTCTAGCAACTTTTATTTTCCCTGCAACCTTGAGAGATATTGAGAGCTTTTGGGAGAGATAGATCTGAATTCTTTGTAGAGAGAAGATTTCTTGAACTCTCTCTTTTACTTTTAATATCTATTCATGTTATTCAGAATTATGATTTGTGTTTTATTTAATATGTCTGAGTAATTTGTCTGTTAGGTTTAGGGTTTTTCATAGGGTTTTTATGATTTATTAGATCTGAAATTGTTAGGGTTCTTAATCTTTTATGATCTTCATCTTTGGTTGTTCCTTACAATAATTCTTGATTGATCACCTAGAATTGTTATCTTAGGGAAATTAACTGATATGAGAATATAATTGTTTTCCTGATTAAATCATTGATGAGCAGAATTGTTTATTACAAAGAGATTTGAATTAATAATTCTGTGAATTTATCTAAACCTGTTCTTAAAGCTGATTTATTACTTAGAATTTTACAAAGAGATTTGGATTTTCTGGTTTTAAATTTAGATATTATTTGCAGTGAGAGCTGATTTAATTTACCAAAAAGTTTAGAGTTCTAGATCTGATCTTTATTGCTTGAACCTTAATTAATTTATCTGATTTAATATTTCATAATTTCCTGAGAAATTCCCTAGGCTTAACTCTTTTGATTTTCTGAGTTCACAACAGTTTTATTTAATAATTAGCATTGCTTTATTTTAATTTAATTTAACTTGTTTAGCGTAATTTACAAAACTTTACAATCTATTGTGTTTGATCTTGAGTCTCTGTGGATTCGACCCCTAAATACTGCATTGATCTCTTGTTTGAGGGAGTAGCTCTAGGGATTAATTTGAGCATATCAGAGACTTTATCCAAACTCAAACTGGTAATGTTGATTTTCCAAAGAGTTCCTTGCGGTTGAAGCCAATTGGGGAAACCTATTTAAGTTTCTTGGTTGAAGCTATTTATCTTTGGGGAAACCTATTTATCTTGCAGTTGAACATGGTGTTGATGGAGTCGCTTCGTCTGTACGGACCGTGATTAAAATGACCCGAGACGCAACACAAGATATGAAGGTAGGACACTTGGAGATCCCAAAGGGCACGAGCATTGTTGTTCCGTTTTTGAAGATGCACAGCGACAAGGCAATATGGGGAGAAGACGCCGAACAATTCAACCCCTTGCGATTCACAAACGGTGTTTCTCAAACCGCCATTAACCCAAACGCTCTCCTCGCGTTCTCAGTTGGGCCAAGAGCTTGCATTGCAAGAAACTTTGCCATGCTCGAAGCTAAGACTGTGGTCACTATCCTCCTTCAGCGGTTCCATCTTAGCCTCTCCCCAGAGTATAGGCACACGCCAGTTGATAACTTCAATCTCTTTCCGCAATACGGCTTACCGGTGATGCTTCAGCCTCTCGATAGTAGTTCTCAATAGGTGAGGAAGAGAACAAAACAAGATCTCAATGGATTTGGTCAAGTTATGTTCTGTAATTGGTCATGATCTAGATAAATGTTATGATAACATACTTAAATAAAGTGGAATAAAATCAGAAAATGTGGTGGCTGTTTTATTTTCTTGATTTTATGATTTATATCGTCGATTCTATCTTTTGAATTAATCAAACGATATGTATAGTTCATGTTTGATTTGGTGATCAACCTGGTTTCAAGTTTTGATTGGATCAGCTCAATTTGATTAACTTGGTTTTTGATTTATTCTGTTTAGAGATTGTATCAACAAATATCCAAAAATGATTTTTTTTTTTTTTTTTTCAGAATATGCATCCAAATTTTATCAGAACATTTTTCTAAAAATAGTTTATTTTGAAGAAATGAAAATCGTTTATTGGATAAATTATCCATTTTTATTTGATGCTTGTTGATATCATCACTAAAACGAATAGAAAAAGAAAAATCATTTTCTCAGAATTATGTTTATGGTACCATGATTTTATTATCCGATAGTTCCAGGTTTTTTTTTTAATTTCGGATTAGGTCCTTAGAGGATACCATATATTAATTTCATCGTAGACTATATGAACTAATTATGATTATTTTCTTGTATTATAATTATGAAAATTTTATAAAACTTCATCTAGTGCATTACTATAATTTACTTACCTTTACTAATTTTGTTAATATTTTCTTATTATACTTTTAATAAATCTGTAAGAACATATTTTTGAGATTTTAAATCCTAACATTTTATGCATCAATCAGTGATTGGTTGGATTAAACTTTAAAATAGTGTTTACATAATATTACAGTAAAACCAACTAAATTTGTAAAAAAAAAAAAAAAAAACATCTAACTTGTTGTAGGTAACTTTTTTTCATTTTTTATTTTGTAATAATTAATATAATATTTGGAGTGTATTTGAATACTATTTAGGCACGCCAATAAATAAAAATGTTGTTTATGATTTATGAAGTCAACGATGTGTTTGTACTTTGTATAGATGGTGATCTCAGACCCCTAGATTGTTCTACACTTCTTCAGTATATTGTTAAGTTTCGAAAGTCCTTGATATTTGATTTGACGAGTCCATGACGGCGGAGAAGCAAGTGGTGTTCCTCAGTATATACGGGGAGGATGTGCCGGACACCGTCCCACTCTACCTGAAATCCGGCCTGGAACACAGCGGAGTCACCGTGTTGAAACGGGATAACAAAGTGTCAGAAGACCTCCGAACGGTATTGAACAAGATCCGGGAATCAAGTTTCGTGCTGGTGATCTTCTCTGTCGGTTTCGCCAAGTCACGCGAGTGCCTTGACGAGCTGGTGCTGGTGAAGAAACGGATGGACATAGGAAAGCTGCGTACGATTCCTATCTACTACAAGGTGGAGCCAGAGGACGTGATCAGGGTCCAGGGTTTGTTCGGTAAAAATCTCCTAAGGCGCGAGGCGGAAGAACATAAAACCGCGATGAGGAATAATATGGAGGCTTTGCTGAGATCGGAGGTGAGGCTCATAAACTGGAGAGAAGCTTTGAAGTCTGTCACGACGACAAGGGACTTCATGTACCGAGAAGAAGATGAGTAAGTTTTGCTTAGCTCATAGTAATATATTTTGTTCATTTATGACAAGATTAATTTATCCAATCCAATGGTCTCATAGTCATATATTTGGTTTCTGCCAGCTTCATAGAAAAACTCACCAAACAGGTTAATAAGGCTTACGCAAAAGATGATCCGGCCACTATGAACCAATTTTCTCAGGTTTGCCTTTGTCTCGACTAAGTCATTATTGATTATATGTTAGATAGGCCGTGGAAATCTGATAACAGTTCTATTTTATAAAAGTCACAAAATTTGAAGTGTTATTTATCAATCCAAATTTATTTGAATACCCTGTTTTGTTTTTGTAATTTTCCCATGGTAATGAACTACTCTTTGTGAGACAGATCACAGTCGAGAAACGTAAAGAAGATTTGGGGTCTCTCATGAGAAGCATGGGTTTGGGGTTTGAAGAAAACTTTAGGTGATTTGCTCTTGTTTACAGCAACACTAATTGCTGCTTTCATTAAAAAAATTTACTCAACTTTCACTTCATTTGGCTGCAGCTGGGAGACATATCCCATAGATAAACTCTCTAAGCAATGTGAGGAACAATTGAGCAAGTTGCTATCTGAGGAAACTAAAAAGAAGGAAGGTGCCAACCCAATACCAGTGTTTGAGGTATTTCTCCCTGTTGCTCATTTTTTCTGATTTAAGCCGTGACACAAGACAATTTTTTATTCTACATATAATATATAGAATTATATTTTTATGGTTTTCTTATTTAGTATTAAAGTTATGAAAATTTACATTTTTACATTTTTAATATTGAACATGTGATATATATCATATATGTGTAACTTGGTTGTTTACTATCGCTCATTTTTTCTTGCTACCGTTGTATAAAATGAAATAGAATATTCCAAATCAATTTAGCCTCTCTTCCGTTTTTTTAAACCTGTCAAGAGTGAGCAGTTCCAGCTAAACTGGCCAAGCTATCTTTTTTGTTTCTCGTTTGCAGAAATCTCCCACAGTGAATAACCAAGTGTTCATCAGCTTCCGCGGCCAAGATGTGCGCTCCAACTTTGTCTCACATTTAATTCGTGCCTTCAAAATGTATGGGATCAATGTTGCATTGGACACCCATGAAATTGTCAGAGGGCAGTCACCTTTTGAATCCATCTCCCGAATGATAAAAGGTTCGAGTATTGCTTTGGTAGTCTTCACTCAAAACTACCTAGAGTCCAAATGGTGCTTGCAGGAGCTGATGGTGATAAAAATACATGGATGAGGGAATGCTCAGAGTCATTCCCATATTCTACATGGTGGAGCCACGCGACATGAGGATAAAAGAAACGGGAGTGTTCCGTAAGCATTCAGGAAACACTGATAAAGACACAATCCTAGCATGGGATGCGGCTCTACGGTCAGTCAGTGCAAGGATGGGCATTAAGTATGATGCAAGTCGCGGGAGGTGATTTTTTAAACCATTAACTAGGCACATGGTTATGTCTAACAGTTATTCGTCTCATTAATCATTTTTTGTGTTTTTTTTCAAATCCTTTTGCAGCTCAGAGAGTGAGTTTGTCATGAATATTGTTGCGGCGGTTCAGCAATTGTTGGCGGTTATTCAATCGAACTGTTGACAAAAAAACACTTCTTTCTGTTTTAGGATCCATCTATAAACTTGATTTCTTACGGTTTTGTATTTGATATTTCAGCATGATGCACATAATGATACGCGAAGTACTTCTTGCTGGTTTATGCATATCTTTTATAAATGTTATATTTACGTGCCAAAGACCGAATTATAGAAATATTGATTTCACACCAAACCGATTTTATTACTGAAATTTTGATTTGTTAGATTTCGTAACTTCAGTATTTTTTTTAGAAAAACAAAACCCTAAACAAGTCTTTATGCAATTGGTCTAAATTTCATATTTATTTATACAAACTCATATTCAAATAATACTTTTAAAAAAGTTGAGATTAAATTATATAATGAAGTTCTGCAGCTTCTGCTAGCAGAAACAAAGTAACTTCAGCTTCAGTAAGACCGCGCCACACTAGATGGATTGCTTTGTATTTAACAGCTAAAATGTCGAGGACCAAGCTGCAATTAAATAACACACAAAATAACAAACCATTGGAACATAAATAGTTTGGACCAATATTTATCAATATAAATATTGGTCAAAACTATTTTTTATTTATTTTTTATGATTGTCGAAAAAAAAATAGTTTGGACCAATATAGTCATTTAGACTTACCATAACCAAGTCAGTTACCAAACCGAATATGTCCAGCATCATAAGTCATAACACCTAATTTCTCTAAATATTAATTGAAGAAATTTAAATATTTAAACTAAAATGGAGAAAAGCTTTTGAATTACAAGAAACAGAATTATGCCTAGTTTTACAGTCTCAAATCTCTCTCTATGTGTACAAAGTACAAACTAGAGAATTCGTCTTTCTCATACTCCCAAAATCCTAACCGATCGGTATTAACTAACCCGAATATTTTCAAAAGCAGGTGAACAAGTTTACAAGCAAGTAAACCGGTCTCACACACCAAAACTCTTCTACTCACTCCGAAGAATAATTAGAAACCAAGACATTTGCCTGTGGAGCTGAGTGGATATAGACAAACTCCATGCTTTTGCCTGCCGGTAACGATTGGATCCATGAAGGGAAACCATATGAGTTACCGGTTTTTGTTACACCCCATATTGGACCATAGAGTTTGGTGATTGATATCTTCAAATTTTTCAATGTTTTCGTAGATCTATTTGTTAATCTCGTTGAATATCGATAGTAAACCTTTCCTTCGTCCTTCCATGAGTTTGTCATCTTCTGCGATATTGTAATGGGACTAGGAGATGAAGCTGTTATACAAAAAAAAATATAAGCAAATTGGTTAAGTTCTTATACCAAATCGAATTGGTTTTTCACGATGAGTTGGTATAAAATGTCTAAAGATGACAAACCAGGAGGTGTTGTTGGTTTCTTCTTTGGTACCGGTGCTGGTTTTATGATAACCGGACTTGGAGTTGGACTACCACCTAAAATCAGAAACCCGGTTAACCAAGTCTACTATAAAATTGGGAAGTCTAGAGGTTAATTATATAACTAGTAGCATAAAACTTTTGATTAGACAATACAATGTATTAAATCTTACCGGGGAGCAGCTGGTCAGATCCCCTCGGACCGGAAATTAACCGGGCTAGTACACCAAGAAGAGGTGCATTGTTGTAAGTTGCTGGTTCGGTTTGCTCGTAATTGTCCCGTTGGTCAGCGAAGTTATCGTAGGCGTCGGGTCCACCAACTATAGCTCCGGTCAAAACATTTGGGTCGCTTCCTTTTCGGCTATACCACGTGGCGTAACCACCACGGCAAGTCACGAACTTTTTATCAACATTGAAGGAGACAATCGACGAACCACGATGATGAACTTTTCGTGGATAGTTCTCTCCATATCCAACCATGTAACTCGTCGCTCTTGGGTTGTCTCCGAGTATGTAATTCACCTAGTTAATTTCAATTTATTTATCAATTATTTAATTTGCATAGATCTAACGTTATATTTTAATTTCTTAAGTGGATGTGGGAACAAGTAGTGTATTATATAGAACGAAAAATCAAATTATCCATTAAAGTATGAAATTTAAAATACTATAAAATATTCAAAAAAAATTGGCCCAAAATAGTACTAGTTTTACTTTTAGCAAGTCTGTTTTTTTTTTTTTTCAACAAGTGTTTTATAATAGTACTAGTACTTTCAAATTCACGAATACAGTTTCAAATTCAGTTATAAGTTTATAGTTTCGTTTTGGTTCCATATTATGGGGGTGAATAAGCAAAAATCAGGAAAGTTTTTGGGGCAAACCTGTGACTTCGAAAAATCAAGGAGTTTGGATGGAGAGATGTTTCCTTGAGAACAACGTAGAACTCTTTTGGAGGACGAGAGATAGTCGGAGTACACGGCGGATAAGAAAGAAGCGCTCGTGACAAACTGCATATTGTTCCAGCTTTGCCGGAAAATCAAACCGCCGGGAGTTTTCTTTATGTTTTTGGTGCTTTTACCTAACAACGAACACATATACTGTTCTGCTTTCTCTTGGTACCTCTCGAACACGGCAGTGTGTTCTCCTGCTTTCCCTTGCATCAAAATCTATCAACCAAGCAAATTCCCGGTTTAGTAAAACCAAACTAAACCGAGAAAACTTCGTTAAATTGAAATGAATTACCTTGGCGACAAGGGTTTGAACGCCCGCATACTTAACGTCCCAACTGAATTCCGTTATCGACCAGCCGGTACCGCCCATTGAGTCGCCGTTTTTACCGAGGTAATCTAGATAATATTTATCATTGGTTGCTTGGTATAACCATGCAGCAGCCCAGAGTAACTCATCCTGGTTATACAAAATTATGGTTATAATGAGAATTAATGGAATGTATACTTAATGACTTATATGTATAAGAGTGTTTGCATTTAGACTAAAAAGAAGCGTTTAGTACATTGTAACCGCTGACTGATCGGTAGTATTTTTGTGCCACGGTAATGCTGCTGTCGTATTTGCCTCTGTATTTGTCCGCAAATTCAAAAAGCTGCCAGCATAAGAATTGGGTTAGGATCAGTGGCAAAACTCGTAAATATAATGCATTTAGAAGGTTATTTCTACTATCTACGTTTTTGCACCTTTAATTCCGGTTCTGACAAAAACTAATGTCAAAATGTTATTTAGAGCTCCTTCTATTGCAATCAAGCATCACTAAAGGAGTTCAAAATTGTAAACGTTTTGGTTTGAGATTTTAGAACCTGACGGGCGTGACGGATTAGCTCGGCTGAGTATGATGGATCAGAGCTGCGAAAAACTATGGAAGCGGCAGCCATTGCGGCAGCGGTTTCTCCGGCAAGATCCGAACCAGGATTGTTCCTATCAATCTTGTAAGCCTTACGATCAGTGGTCATTTCCTCTGGCCTTTGCCAACAATAATGGTCCGATTTACCATCTCCCACCTACACGGTTACAAAAAAAAAATTATCATAACCAAATTCAAATTAGTCTAATTAATAAAGAACGTGATAAGTGATTAGAGTGTTTCTAATTATTAATGTTACCTCTCCATAGAGGACGTTAGGTTCAGGGTGGGCTTTAATGAAATAATCAGTTCCCCACTTAACGGCGTCAAGGGCATGGCCAAGTTCACCGTTAGATTCTAGCTGGCCACCGTATTCTATGATGCTCCAACACATTGTGGTAACCGTGAAAGCCATCGGAAGCCCGAATTTGACATTGTCTCCGGCGTCATAGTATCCTCCAACTAGATCCACCTGCTCAATATTTAAAAAATGTGATTCAAATTCACAAATTCAGCTGCTTATGTGACGTTTTAGGTGGCCAAAAACCATCCAAACGCTTAAATTTTGATCATATTAGTTAAATAATAGGGTCAACGGAAAGTTAAATTATTTTATGGATCTAGACAGCGGTTAATATAACTTTATATTATAAAAAGTAAAATAATTATGGAAAAAAATCTGATTAACAGAGTTTTGAATATTACTAGAGACTAGCATAATATACGAATTTCAGTTTATTTATTTTTATTTTTAAAAGGAAGCTTACGCCGCTTGATTTGCCGTCGTAAAGACCGGAGTGAGATCGCCATGAAACTCTCTGGTTGGGAGGAAGGTGTCCTGACCTCTGAGCTTCAAAGAATAGAATGCTTTTGCTCAGAGCTTGTTTGTAGTCGTGTCCTGAAACTGCAAGCTGAACCAACCCAAGAAGAAGAAGAACAAGAATCGGAATGGTGGTAGTAGCACCCATTAATTAGTTATGTCTTTTTGTGAAAAATTAAGGAAAAAAAAAAGTTGGATCCTCTTATATCAACTAGCTAGACTCAAAAGATTAGTTGGTTCTTCTCGGACTTTGTTAAATTTTAATTTATGGGATCCTTCATCAAAATATTGAGACTCTGATCCTTTCTAAATAGAGTGAGAGGGAGATAGAGATGGTTTGGTGAATGAAGATGAGAAAAAAAGTGAGGTTTATATGGGAGAAAGTGAAGGAAGGTACCAGGAGGAGAGAAAACGGCAGAATTCTATTCAGTTTTCTTTGTTTTTGAAATTATATTCAACTTTTTTATAACTAGATATAGTTACTCTTTTATGAATGCAACAATGTGTCGGCAGGGAGTTCAGTTCAAATTTAGGATGGAACAAAAGCTTTTTTAATATATATAAAATTATATTACTATTATTATCCTCATAATCTAAGAGAGGAGTCCATTTGTATATCAATCTTGGTAAATTAACAATTTAACATGAATAAAATTTGAACACAAACTAAAATTAAAATATGTTCTTGAAGTTTAAAACTTTGTTAGTGCAATGATCTACTTTGTCTTCTAGTAGTAGAACAGAATTTGAATCGTTTTTAAAAGGCAAAATAATAGTTGTCCTTCCACCCGTTACGGAAGCTCCGAATCTTCCATGCATCTAAACAAATGCCATAGAATAATCATTACTTTTTTATCATATACAAAGTCAAAACCCGAATATATACATCTTTTTTTTTCCTAATTCAGATCGTAATTCTAAATTGACTCTTCAGTTGTGCAAGTTGCATTATCCAATGGTTTGATTCTTAGAGCTAGAATGCACTTTTTTAGATTAATGGTGTAAAACTAAACAAAAATTCGAGATGCTGTAGGTAAAATCATCCGTTTTAGTGTCAAGTACTACGAGTAAGAGGGTCTATCGTTGGTGCATGTAAGAATCCTCAACTGGAAATCTGAATATTACGAAAAAGTTGTATGTTATGGAGTTGTTCGTGAAGTTGTTTATCATAATCACTTATAATATGTATATGTAAGTAAATATGATAGATTGACCATCATGCGTAAACAACCGACTTTTTTTTTTAATAAATAATAAATAATAATAATAATAATAATAATAATAAACTACAGCTAGTGGTCCCATATCCACTAGCCACCTAACCACATTCACAATCAACAGCGGAATACTCAATACCAATAACCAATAATAAACCAATAATATAACTAATACCATAGCATAAGCAATATCCAATAATCAATCATCAGAAAACATGAAACCAACAACCTAACAATGTTTCTAGTGACTCAACTCTAGCAACCTAACGATGCTAGACAACATCCAATCAAGTCCCTAGAACATCCTCCTCTTCATTGCCTGGATTCCACGATCACACTTTGCCTTTACCTGCACACCACAAACAACAATTGAGATGCGTAAGTATTATCACAAATACTTAGTGAGGCAATCATCCCATCTACTGTGCTATACACACAAGCAATAAGATCTCTACATGCCACAAACAACAATCAATAAAACAAACCAGGCAATATACAAAGCATGCAACATCCATCGTAACTGGAAGAGGGTGTCGACCGACACCAGATGGTGTCGATCGACACTGACTATCTGGTGTCGACCGACACCAAACTGGTGCCGACCGACACCCTGCCCGACACTCCCAAAAACCCTAGTTTGTGTCGACCGACACCTCCACATGGCATCGATCGACACTCGCCAAAGTCCCGAGCCGTCCTTGAGTTGGTGTCGACCGACACCCCAACTGGTGTCGATCAACACCGATGCCGAGCAGCGATTTCCCTCGAACAGAAACTCCGAATCTCGCCTCCAATCTTCTCCAATCCGCTCCATGCACTCCCAGAAGCCAAACCCAGCCAAAACAGCGACGAAATACCATAGAGAACTCAAAGAAACAACCACATAAGCACCAAATCACATAAAATTTAGAGATCTTAGCTTAGATAAGCCATGGTCATGCACTCACCTCTTTGCAGGAAGTTTCTGACCAATAAGAACGAATCCCTCACTCCTAGCAAGCTTCTAGCACCTTCCCAGCCTCCAATCTCTCAAGAACAGCCAAGAAATCTCCCAATCTCACTCACAAATCTCAAGAACACTTGTTTTCTCTCTTTTCCTCTTTCTCAAACAAAAACGGCGACCACAACCTCTGAAACACGACCTAGGTCGTTTCTTTCCTTTTAAGACCCGGTTCAATGGTTTCTTTAAACCAAACCAAACCAAATCGATTAAAAACTCAATCTGGTCGAACCGGAAATAAGTGGTGTCGACCGACACCCCCTTGGTGTCGATCGACACCCATCCCCAAAAACCAATTTTGGTTCGCGGATGTTACAATTCTCCCCCACCAAACTGGATTCGTCCTCGAATCCTGAACACCCATCAGCCAAGGACTCCCGTGCAATCGTCTTTACGGCCCGCACTCCTCCGACTGATCTACAGAAGGTCACCTCTAGGCGGTAGACTCACGCTTCAGGCGTCATTTGCTCTCGACTTTTGGATTTTCCTTTACTCATAGGTCTAAACCTTGAGTTTTTATTGGCTCCTCATCAGACCTAAGTATGCATGCCATAATGTTGGCTCATCATCGGGTCTAGACCCGCATGCCATAATATATAAGGAAAAATCTAACTCGTCTCTCGGGTTGCCACCCTACAGCGCGCCCCGGATCGTCATCCGAGATCGATATACCAACCATATTCCCAAGCCACAAAGTCTCTGAATATGGCAGTACTAGGAGAACCTAAGTCCTCCAAGAGTCGCGAGCAAACGATTCTGAACACGTCTGAGTCTTATCCCTATCCAGGTTTCCTTCCAGTGACTCGCGTAAAAACATCTCAATGTTCTAACAGCCACATATTCTCTCACTGGAATACCTCATGACCACACAAGGATCATATACACGCCACAAGGGCCGCCACAAAGGCCAAACAAAATGTCCTAAAGAGGACCGCCACCAAGGCCAAACAAATGTCCTAAAGAGGACCGCCACCAAGACCAAACAAATGTCCTAAAGAGAACCGCCACCAAGGCACTCTGGCTAAACAGCCCGCCACAAAGGCCATCTGTCCCGAAGGACAGTCACAAAGACCATCTGTCCCGAAGGACCGTCACAAAGACACTCTGGCTAAACAGCCCGCCACTAAGGCCATCTGTCCCGAAGGACCGTCACAAAGACCATCTGTCCCAAAGGACCGTCACAAAGATACTCTGGCTAAACAGCCCGCCTTAAAGACCAAACAAATGTCCTAAAAAGGACCGCCACCAAGGTCACACAAATGTCCTAAAGAGGACCGTCATAAAGACACTCTGGCTAAAAAGCCCGTCATAAAGACCACACATTGTCTAAAAAGACCGCCACACACGGGCACACTGACTCAAAAGTCCGCCACTAAGGCCACACACCAGCCCCCTTTAAGGCTCTCCACCGCTAAAATGGACAAATTCCAACTCCCATAAAACTTTCCATATTTAGCACTTTCTATTTTTGGAAACTTCTCCTTCAGGGAACTTTCCTTCACAACCCCGTCTCACGGAAACTTTGTACCCCAACACCACCTCATCTTGTTACTGAGTCGCACAACCAACCACCCAAAGTGACCGAGTAACAAGAGAGATGGGCTGGAATACTCCATTCCCGCTCCAGCCAAGGATTTCAGATGGGACCAGGCTAAACAAGCTCAATTCGCGGCTTGCTTCTCATACCACTTCTTGAACCTTGCCTTCATATTTGCCTCAGGCTCCCAAGTCTGCTCCTCAACACCATCACAGTCCCATAGGACTCTCATCAAAGGAATCTTCTTCTTCCGAAGTTCCTTGATCCTCCTCTCGAGAACCCTCACAGGTCTCGCCTCCAAAGTCATGTTTGGCTGAAGATCCTCAGGAATCTTAGCCAACACCTGCTCACCCTCACGGAGACACTTCCGCAACATAGACACATGGAAAACCTTATGGAATGCACGCATAACCTCAGGTAACTCCAGTCTATATGCCACTAGTCCAACCCGCTCAATCACTCTGAATGGACCCATATACCTCGGACTCAACTTAATCTCTGACAATGACCTGTTCGGACCCCGCAACATGGCCATCTTGAGGTACACTCTGTCTCCTACCTGAAACTCAAGATCTCTCCTCCTCCTATCAGCATAACTCCTCTGTCTATCCTGAGCCTCCTTCATGTTCAGCTTGAGAACCCGAATCTTCTCTGAGGTCTCCTGAACAAAACTAGCACCAAACATGCTCCTCTCCCCCACCTGAGTCCAGCATAATGGTGTACGACATGGCCTCCCATACAGAGCCTCATAAAGAGTCATCTTAATACTCGCCTGATAACTGTTGTTGTAAGCAAACTCTACCAGGTTTAGGTGATCTGCCCAATGGCCACCCCAATCCAACACACACATCCTCAGCAAATCCTCCAGCGTCTGGATCGTCCTCTCAGACTGTCCATCTGTCTGGGGATGATAAGCTGTACTCATATGCACCTTAGTGCCCATCTCCACCTGAAATGCCTTCCAGAACACCGAAGTGAACTTAGAATCTCTATCAGACACAATGCTCACTGGCACCCCATGCAATCTGACTATCTCTCTCACATACTTCTTAGCCAAGACCGCTGCTCCATCAGTCTTCTTAATGGCCAGAAAATGTGCTGACTTAGTCAACCGGTCCACGATAACCCAAATAGCATCAAAGGTCCGTGACACTGGCAATCCTACCACAAAGTCCATAGTGATCATATCCCACTTCCACTCAGGAATGGGTAGACTCTTCAGTAACCCGCCAGGAACCCGATGCTCAGCCTTCACTAGCTGACACACATCACACCTCGAAACCCAATCCGCTACATCCTTCTTCATCCCAACCCAATGATAGTACCTCTTGAGGTCACGGTACATCTTAGTCGCTCCTGGATGAATGGATCACTTGCTCGCATGAGCCTCTCTTAGAATCTCCTGCCTCAACTCTTCATCCTTGGGCACACAAACCCGACAGTGCACCAAGATAGTACCATTATCTGAGACCTGATACTCTGAACCCACATCCTTAGAGGCATTCACCAGCCCCAAATCCTTCTCCTGAGCCAACCGCACTCTACTCAGAAGATCTGCTCTATCTACTGCTTCCAAACCCAACGGTTTCTGTGAAACAGCACATAAGCTCAAAGCACTGATCTCCCCTACCAGAGACTCCAACTCCTGCTCCTGAGCCGAAGCTACCCTCTTCCGACTCAGAGCATCTGCAACCGTGTTAGCCTTACCAGGATGATAGGCTATCTCCAAATCATAATCTGCCACAAGCTTCATCCACCGCCTCTGTCTCAAATTCAGCTCAGGCTGAGTGAATATATACTTCAGGCTCTTATGATCTGTAAACACTTGTACCTTTGCACCATAAAGATAAGATCTCCAAATCTTCAGGGCAAAAACTACAGCACCCATCTCCAAATCATGAGTGGGATAGTTGCCTTCATGCACCCGCAACTGCCGCGAAGCATAGGCAATCACCTTCCCATGCTGCATCAACACACCCCAAACCAACTCTAGATGCATCTGTATAAACCACATAGGGTTCTCTCTGCTCAGGCAAAGCCAACACTGGCGCAGTAGTCAACATCTCCTTCAGGCTTGCAAAGCCTTCCTCACACTCTTCTGACCACACAAAGGAACATCCTTCCCTGTCAACTTAGTCATAGGACGTGCTGCTTGCAAACCCCTGCACAAATCTCCTGTAGTAGCCTGCCAATCCAAGAAAACTCCTGATCTCTGTGGCATTCTGCGGTCTAGGCCAATCCCGATAGCCTGAATCTTCTCTGGATCTACTGAAACCCCCAGCAGAAACAATATGACCCAGAAAGCCCATCTCACGCTGCCAAAAACTGCACTTGCTCAACTTAGCAAACAACTTCTGCTCCGCAGCTTCTCCATAACTGCCCTCAAATGCACTGCATGCTCTTCGGGACTCTTAGAATAAACCAGAATATCGTCGATGAAAATGATGACAGATACATCCAGAAACTCCTGAAACACACTATTCATCAATCTCATAAACGCTGTTGGTGCGTTAGTCAACCCCAAAGGCATAACCACAAACTCATAATGCCCATACCTCGTCCTGAAAGCAGTCTTTCTCACATCTGCCTCATCAATCGGTATCTGATGATAACCCGACGCCAGATCTACCTTAGAGAACCAAGTAGCACCCCTCAACTGATCCAACAACTCATCAATCCTCGGGAGGGGGTACTTGTTCTTCATAGTAACCTGGTTCAAACCTCGGTAATCAATACACAACCGGAAACTCCCATCCTTCTTCTTAACAAACAACACCGGCGCTCCCCACAGTGATACACTAGGACGGATGAATCCCTTACTCAATAAATCCTCTAGCTGTTTCTTCAGCTCTGCCATCTCTGCTGGAGCCATCCTGTAAGGAGCCTTGGATAACGGCATCGTCCCTGGTTCCAGTTCAATAGTGAAAGGATCCGACCGAGATGGTGGTAATCCCTGCAAAGACTGAAACACATCCTCAAACTCCTCCACTACCGGGATACCGCTCACCGTAGACTTCCCCACTGACTCTGGCATAGATATAGTAACCAAATAAGCCTCACGGCCCTTCTCGATCATCTTCCCAGCCTGAATTGCTGAGATCACGAGACTCCCGAAGTCGGTCTAATACCCTGAAAAATCAACTTCCCTCCTGCACGCTCAAACTCCACTCTACCCCGGTGGCAATCCAAATGCACCCTATGCCGATGCAACCAATTCATCCCGAGAATAACATCATACAGCTCCATTGGACTGATAAGCAAATCCGCTGGCCATAACTCCCCTGCGATCTGAATATCAATTCCTCTAGCCCGACCAATCACTCTCAGGAACTCGCCTCCCGCAACTCTGACAACTCCTGCACGCTCTCCAGGATCCCCGCTGATCCCCGCACACTCTGCACATTCTGGAGTAATGAAGCTATGCGAAGCTCCAGAATCAAACATAACATGGGACTTAAACCCGCCCACCAACAAGGTCCCTACACAAACCTCATGTGTTGAGAACCTAACACTTTATCACAGGAAACACAAAATCTGACCCTACTAAAAGTTCACAAAGATTAAGTACCAGAAATTATACCTGTGATCGCCCCGGACTGGTTCCACCATTCTCTACTGTCGTGAAAACCTGAGGCCCCTGCTCAATCCGTGCCACCTGCTGACCTCCAGGCTGCACCTGCTGCCGGCTGCAACTTGGGACAAAAAGGCCGGATGTGCCCTGTCTCCCTACAGATAACATACCCGAGGTCCTGCCGTTGGAACACTCCTCTTGGGACAACTGGCAACCCTGTGATCCTTGCTCCCACAACCGAAGCAACCCACACCACTCGGCTTCTGCGTAGCCTCCCACTTCCTCTTGGTTCCCTGAGCATGCCTACCGCCCCTGCTAGAACCACCCTGCTGCTGAGCCTTACTAGGCTGAACTGCTGAAGCTACCGCCACTGACTGTGCCCGGATATCCTCCTCAATATCTGCTGCAGTCTCAACCAGCTCTGCACGCGTAGCATAACTCCGCCCTCTTGATATGCTCAAATTAAACCCTAGAGCTACTCTCTCAAATTAAGAGGTCCATGTAGTACTTAGGGGTCGAATTCCACAAGGACTCAAGACTACACAATAAATTATAGAGTTTTGTTATTACGCTAAACAAGTTAATTTGAATTAAAATAAAAGCAATGCAAATATTTAAATTAAAGTGTTGTGAATTCAGAAAATCAAAAGAGATAAGCCTAGGGAATTTCTCAGGAAATTATGAAATATTAAATCAGATAAATTAATTAAGGTTCAAGCAATAAAGATCAGATCTAGAACTCTAAACTCTTGGTAAAATAATCAGTTCTCACTGCAATTATATTCTAAATTTAAAACCAGAAAATCCAAATCTCTTTGTAAAATTCTAAGTAATAAATCAGCTTTAAGAACAGGTTTAGATAAATTCACAGAATTATTAATTCAAATCTCTTTGTAATAAACAATTCTGCTCATCAATGGTTTAATCAGGAAAACAATTATATTCTCATATCAATTTATTCCCCTAAGATAACAATTCTAGGTGATCAATCAAGAATTATTGTGAAGAACAACCAAGGATGAAGATCATAAAAGATTAAGAACCCTAACAATCTCAGATCTAATAAATCATAAAAACCCTATGAAAAACCTTAAACCTAACAAACAAATTACTCAGACATGTTAAATAAAGAACAAATCATCATTCTAAATAATATGCAATAGATATTAAAAGTAAAAGAGGGAGTTCAAGAAATCTTCTCTCTACAAAGAATTCAGATCTATCTCTCCCAAAAGCTCTCAATATCCTTTCTCTCAAAAACTGCTAGAAGATAACTTAATGGTTTCTAAAACCCAAAAACAATATATATACATCCTAAAATACATCCAGGGGCTTATGTTGCAATTATGGAAGACTTTGGGCAACTTTTGTAAAACTTCCAAAACTTGGGTCTTGAGTCGGCAGAGAGGGGTGTCGATCGATGCTCCTTAAGTGGTGTCGATCGATGCTTGGTCTATGATCCGACTCCAACTTGATTTCCTTCGGTAAATGCTCCAAAATGATCCAAATTGTTCCATATTGCTCATTTCATGCTAAAAACCTGTAAAGACTCAAAACAATCTAAAAACAAATGAAAAGACAATAAAAGACTCCTTATATCATGGTTAAAAACCACAAAAACCATGATATATCAACTCCCCCAGACTTAGCCTTTGCTTGCCCTCAAGCAAAACATAAACTTAGACCAGTGAAAGAGGTTTGAAAACAGGGAACTCACTCAATTGCATAATGATTCTTATTTGCACTCTTCATTTACCTGACTCAAGAACTTACTTCTTATACTCAACCATGATAAGCATCAACATTCCTTACTCAAATCCCACAATCCTCTGGAATCTCTGAAATCTCCATTGTCATCTCATTAGTCAATATTAAAGCAAATACAGGTGAGTTCTTACCTTGGGTGTATCGAACAGTGGCATATGGACTCTTTTCAGGCCAAGACATTCTTCTTACATCTCCTTTCCTCTCCCTTTTCTCACTTCCTATCTTTTTTTCTTTTCTTATATATTTTTTAATCAAAGGTGTAAGCGAATACCGGGGTCATCGGTAATTTACCTACCCCTCACTTCTAAGCTTTGTGTGATCATTTGACTCAAGAGTAGAATAATGAGGTCACTGGTAATTTACCTACCTCTCTAAACTGATCAAAATCATCTCATCTTTTATTTTTTTTTTTAAGTACTGAAGGGAAGAGAGAGGGGAGACATACTTTGAAAAATTGCACTGTCTTGTATGGCCCGAAGAAGAAGTCTAGTCCACTGATTTCCAACCCCAAAGTAAGAGATTAAGTCCGGTTAAAATCCTGATAAAAGTTGAGACAACGTTAGATCAATCAGATATCCATTGAATAAGGGCTTTCAGGATTGTTGATAAGGCTCATAGTCTTTCTAAGCTTCAGTTCTGATATCAAGCATAAACAAATAATCATTAGAGTGTTAGCCAAATAAGAGAAATCATTAATCAAGATCATAATTCCCAAAGATAAAAAGAAAAATTTTGAAAAATTTGACTCAAACTTTATGGTTTTGACTGACACAACTGAAACTCAAAAACAGAAAACATAGTTAGTACTAACCTCCCCCAGACTTAAACAACACTGTCCCCAGTGTTATCAAGCAAGGGAAAAGTCAAGAAACAAAAATTGTGTTGAAAAATTGAATGAAAAAAATATGAACAGATTTGCGGGTTACCCATTGGTATCGATCGATACCTTCGGCGAATGGTGAATTCTGGCCGAAATCTCCTTGTTAGTTGCAGTTTAGTTGTGAGTGTTGTTGGATCAATCCTTTGATGTTAATTCTGTCAAGAAGCACTCAAACACAAACACAGGTTAAAAGCAACATGATAGATAGATAGTTCAATAGTTCAAACAACTTTCAAACACAAACTGACTCAATACAAAAAAAAAATGACTCAAAAGGAAAAGAAAAACCTATGAGTGGGTTGCCTCCCACTAAGCGCTTGTTTTCAGTCATTAGCTTGACTGTGCTGGAGCTCAGACATCTGGTGGATCAGAACATGGCAGTGAATGCTGCTGATAGAATGACCTCTTCATCTAAGGTGGTGTATAAGCTTTAGGTGCATGAGGCTTGCCAAGGATGCTAGGAACAGAACCAAGGCGGGACTTAGGGATGGGATTGCTTCTCTTATTTCCTGCAAAATCATCAACAGAAGAAACAAGCGCTCTACGATAATCTCGTGGCTTGGTTAACTGTAAAACAGTCTTTGTATCTTTGAATCCTATTGATGATAAGAGGAGGTTTGGGTAAAGAAGATGTGTACCTTGGCCTTACCTGAGGACTCTGGAGTGTGGAGTGTGGGGTTTTCTGTCTAGGAACAGCTTTCTGACTTGAAGCATCAGTTGTGGACAAGTTCAGTCTCGGAGGTGGAGGAGTGTCGACCGATGCTGAAGGGGTATCGATCGATACTAAGCCTGTTGCTCGTGTAGCAGAAACTTTTTCAACAGAAAAAGTCTGTCCATCAATGGTAGGAGCTCTCCTCAGCTTATCCATCTCAAAATTCATACTGAAACCATCCACAGTCAGTGCTATTTGTCCCTTCTGCACATCAATGATGGCACCAGCTGAAGCCAAGAAAGATCTTCCTAAGATGAGAGGATCTTTAGGCTCTTGATCATACTTCAGCACCACAAAGTCAGTAGGAATCATGAAGTTGCCAACCTTAACCGGAATATCCTCTAAAACACCTTCAGGAATTCTTCGGGAGCGATCAGCCAGGATAAGAGAAATCTGAGTTGGCTTGAATTCTGTCATCCCAAGTCTTACAGCAACAGAATGTGGCATCAAGTTGATGCTAGAGCCAAGATCACAAAGTGAGTGAGAAAACCTTCCTGCTGAGATTGAGCAATCAAGTACAAAGTTTCCAGGATCTGGTAACTTCTCTGCTGTCTTACATTGAATGATTGCACTCACTTCCTTAGATACAACCACCTCCTGCTTCTTTTCCTTCTTCCTCTGAACAGGCTGGTGTAATAGAATCGCACTGACATCCTTAGTTAGCAAGGCTCCTTCCTCAGGGCTCAAACCATTTGACACCATTCTTTTCACATAGCGCTTAAGTGGTGGTGAAAGCTTCACAGCATCAATCAAAGGCATCTCAATCATCACCTTGTCCATCATTGCCTTGCATCTAGCTTCCTCCATCTCCTGCTTGGACTTTCTTGGCTTAGGAAAAGGCACCTTTGGCTTGTAGACCCTCTCAACTGCTGGAATCGAAGATTTTGCAGTTTCTGGTTCCGTCTGGGATGGGTGTCGATCGATGCCTACTTGTTGGTGTCGATCGACACCATCATCTGAAGCCGAGAGATTTGACGATTTCTCTTCTTTTTCTGCAGAAGCAATTTCAACAGCATCTTCATCTCTCACAGATATGGCATTGCAAGCATATCTGGGGTTTGACTCAGTTCTTGCTGGAAGAACACTCTCTTGTCGTTTAACAGACCCAGCAGTCTGTGCAACTTGAACCTCCAGCTTCTTAACATGAACATTCAATGCCTCTATCTTCCCATTCAGCTCAGTGTAGACATTGTCAATCTTCCCATTGAATGTCACTGTCAATTGCTCCTGTCCTTGCAAAAGCTGCTCAAGCATGGCTTCCATTCTACTCTCTGAAGAATTCTTAGGAGGTGGAGACTGATAAGATGAGTTCCCATATGTCCTTGTATAGCCATTGTTCTGTTGCTGCTGCTGATACTCTGGCTTGGAAGTGTAGCCTGAAGAGTTCCCACTGTAAGGCCTATTGCCTTGCTGATTTCCAAACCGTTGTCCCTGATTCCCATACACATAGTTCACATCTTCCTCTTGGTGTCCTTGATCAGGTTCTGGCTCATATGTCTCAACCTCAGCATCAAAATGAACAGATTTCTTACCCATAAGAAGATTATGCACGGAATCCAGCTTAGCATTAACAGAAGCTAACTGGTTTGAATCAAATCCTCCATGCAATCTCTTCCTTTCAGCATCTGCTCCCTTAGTGCTATTGCTAGAAGCCAAATTCTCAATCAAAACTTTTGCATCTTCTGGAAATCTTGTCTTGAAGTTCCCATGACTTGCAGTATCCAAAGCTAACTGATACTTCCAGTCACATCCTCTGAAAAAGATACTCAGCAATTGTACCCTTGAAAAACCATGGTGTGGACAGTCCCTTTGGTAAGCCTTGAATCTAACCCAAGCTGCTTTGAAAGCTTCATATGGTCTTTGCTTGAAAGTGGATAGCTTGACTCTAAGCTCATCTAACATTGCATCATCATAGAAATGGTTGAGGAAAGCCACTTTGACTTCTCGCCAGCTTGTCAATGATCTAGCAGGCAGCTGTTTCAACCATTGAGATGCTCTCCTGCAAGTGAGTATGGAAAGATTTTGCAGAAGATGTAGTCCTCAGTCACCCCATTAGCCTTGATGCTAGTCACCAGATCCTCAAAATGTTCAATGTGATCCAAGGGCTTCTCATTGGGCAAAGCTGAGAAAGGTCTCTGCCCAACTAGTTGAAAGTACGCAGGTTTCAACTCAAAATCATTCCTTTGAAAAGGGGGAGGAACAATAGCAGACCGGTTCTCATACACCAGATCAGCCCGATTGTAGTCAGCAATGGTCCTGATCAGATCCCGGTTATTCTCCTGTTGTCGGACTGGGTTCTGTACGTGGTTGACAGCTCCACGCACGTCTGCAAGTTGGCGTCGATCGATGCCACCTGGTTGGTGTCGATCGACGCCAATGTTCGGATCATCATTAATACCAGCTTGCTGATTCATGACAGCCTGTTCAATGACAACAAGTTCGGCAATCACATTGCCTTCAGCATCAATCTTTTGGCCTAGCTCATTGCGCAAGTGGCCCTCTTGATCCCTCAAAACACCAGCCTCATCACGCATCAGAATGATCGTATTAACCATCTTTAGAGACTTGGCTACTTTCCTGTTCTCACGATCAAGTTTTCCCAACTCTTTGTTTGACAGATTCACAGTAGGACCAGATTTGTTGCTCCTTGTGTGAGGTCTAGAAGGCATGCACCTGAAACACCAAAGAGAAGAAAAACAAAAACGTGTAAGTAGAAAATAAAAAGAAAAATTTAGACGAAATTAAAAACTCAAATCTAATGGTAAATCAGAGAGTCCCCGGCAACGGCGCCAAAATTTGATATGCTCAAATTAAACCCTAGAGCTACTCTCTCAAATTAAGAGGTCCATGTAGTACTTAGGGGTCGAATTCCACAAGGACTCAAGACTACACAATAAATTATAGAGTTTTGTTATTACGCTAAACAAGTTAATTTGAATTAAAATAAAAGCAATGCAAATATTTAAATTAAAGTGTTGTGAATTCAGAAAATCAAAAGAGTTAAGCCTAGGGAATTTCTCAGGAAATTATGAAATATTAAATCAGATAAATTAATTAAGGTTCAAGCAATAAAGATCAGATCTAGAACTCTAAACTCTTGGTAAAATAATCAGTTCTCACTGCAATTATATTCTAAATTTAAAACCAGAAAATCCAAATCTCTTTGTAAAATTCTAAGTAATAAATCAGCTTTAAGAACAGGTTTAAATAAATTCACATAATTATTAATTCAAATCTCTTTGTAATAAACAATTCTGCTCATCAATGGTTTAATCAGGAAAACAATTATATTCTCATATAAATTTATTTCCCTAAGATAACAATTCTAGGTGATCAATCAAGAATTATTGTGAAGAACAACCAAGGATGAAGATCATAAAAGATTAAGAACCCTAACAATCTCAGATCTAATAAATCATAAAAACCCTATGCAAAACCCTAAACCTAACAAACAAATTACTCAGACATGTTAAATAAAGAACAAATCATCATTCTAAATAATATGCAATAGATATTAAAAGTAAAAGAGGGAGTTCAAGAAATCTTCTCTCTACAAAGAATTCAGATCTATCTCTCCCAAAAGCTCTCAATATCCTTTCTCTCAAAAACTGCTAGAAGATAACTTAATAGTTTCTAAAACCCAAAAATAATATATATACATCCTAAAATACGTCCAGGGGCTTATGTTGCAATTATGGAAGACTTTGGGCAACTTTTGTAAAACTTCCAAAACTTGGGTCTTGAGTCGGCAGAGAGGGGTGTCGATCGATGCTCCTTAAGTGGTGTCGATCGATGCTTGGTCTATGATCCGACTCCAACTTGATTTCCTTCGGTAAATGCTCCAAAATGATCCAAATTGTTCCATATTGCTCATTTCATGCTAAAAACCTGTAAAGACTCAAAAACAATCTAAAACAAATGAAAAAACACTAAAAGACTCCTTATATCATGGTTAAAAACCACAAAAACCATGATATATCACCTCTACAGCGAACCCTCAAGTCATCCCGTAGAGCCCTCAAAAACCTCCTGATCTGAGCCTCCTCAGACTCCATAGCCCGATCCCCATAACATAGAAGTCGACTGAACTCCAAGTCTAGCTCCCGCACTGACCGCGCCCCCTGAGATATCTGAAGGAACTGCACCTCCAACCGGTCCAATGCCTCTCTAGGAAAATACTTGCGGTTGAACTCCAAGACGAAGTCATCCCAAGTCATCTCCCTCTGCACCCTCCTAGCAACCACTGATCTCCACCACAACTCAACATCACCACCCAAAAAGTAGACCCCTATGTCCATCCAAAACTCCACAGGACATCTCAGAGTATGGAAGTTACGTTCCACACTCGTCCTCCATGCATCCGCAGCGGTAGGATCTGTACCACCCAAAAACCTCTCAGTGAACAGACCCTTCATCTCCTTGAGCATAGACAAATAACGTTCATGCTCTCCCACATTCGCAACCATTGGCTGCCGCTCCTCCGCCACCACTGGTGGCACTACCTGAGCCTGAGCCGGTGCCACTGGTGGTAACCGCTCTAACACCTGTGCTAGCATAGCCGCAATGTCAGTACCAGGGACTCCACCCGCTGGGACTCCCACACCCGGAACCCGAGCATCAACACCGCCCCCTCCTGCCACACTCACGGAATCCCCCGGAACACCCTGCGACTCGCCAACACCCTCAGCTGTCACACTCTGGTCCTCGGTCTCACTAACCACTGGGACTCTGCCCCTACCACGACCACGTCCGCGTCCACGACCACGTCGGCGTCCACGACCTCGACCAGCCACATCATCCTCTCTAACCATCTGCACTACCATGAACAGAAGGCTAAGCAAACAATTTCTAATAAACACAGAAACATAAACTCACCGTGGAATCACACATTCGGCTCGAAGAGGATGTTCTAGGACTCCATGCCACACACAATTGACTAACTCACATAATCAATCAAGACATGCAATCCCAAACATCTAAAACAGAAACCTAGTGAACCCAAACCTAGAACCGTAAGGGCTCTGATACCAAAATGAAACAACCGACCCCTTTTTTTTTTTAAATAATAAATAATAATAATAATAATAATAAACTACAGCTAGTGGTCCCATACCCACTAACCACCTAACCACATTCACAATCAACAACGGAATACTCAATACCAATAACCAATAATAAACCAATAATATAACCAATACCATAGCATAAGCAATATCCAATAATCAATCATCAGAAAACATGAAACCAACAACCTAACAATGTTTCTAGTGACCCAACTCTAGCAACCTAACAATGCCAGACAACATCCAATCAAGTCCCTAGAACATCCTCCTCTTCATTGCCTGGATTCCACGATCACACTTTGCCTTTAGCTGCACACCACAAACAACAATTGAGATGCGTAAGTATTATCACAAATACTTAGTGAGGCAATCCTCCCATCTATTGGGCTATACACACAAGCAATAAGTTCTCTACATGCCACAAACAACAATCAATAAAACAAACCAGGCAATATACAAAGCATGCAACATCCATCATAACTGGAAGAGGGGTGTCGACCGACACCAGATGGTGTCGATCGACACTGACTATCTGGTGTCGACCGACACCAAACTGGTGCCGACCGACACCCTGCCCGACACTCCCGAAAACCCTAGTTTGTGTCGACCGACACCTCCACATGGCATCGATCGACACTCGCCAAAGTCCCGAGCCGTCCTCGAGTTGATGTCGACCGACACCCCAACTGGTGTCGACCGACACCGATGCCGAGCAGCGATTTCCCTCGAACAGAAACTCCGAATCTCGCCTCCAATCTTCTCCAATCCGCTCCATGCACTCCCAGAATCCAAACCCAGCCAAAACAGCAACGAAATACCATAGAGAACTCAAAGAAACAACCACATAAGCACCAAATCACATAAAATCTAGAGATCTTAGCTTAGATAAGTCATGGTCATGCACTCACCTCTTTGCAGGAAGTTTCTGACCAATAAGAATGAATCCCTCACTCCTAGCAAGCTTCTAGCACCTTCCCAGCCTCCAATCTCTCAAGAACAGCCAAGAAATCTCCCAATCTCACTCATAAATCTCAAGAACACTTGTTTTCTCTCTTTTCCTCTTTCTCAAACAAAAACGGCGACCACAACCTCTGAAACACGACCTAGGTCGTTTCCTTCCTTTTAAGACCCGGTTCAATGGTTTCCTTAAACCAAACCGAACCAAATCGATTGAAAACTCAATCTGGTCGAACCGGAAATAAGTGGTGTCGACCGACACCCCCTTGGTGTCGATCGACACCCATCCCCAAAAACCAATTTTGGTTCGCGGATGTTACAATGTGTGATAGGATAAATCAATATATCCATGATGATAATATAACGTACGACAAAAAAAAAGTGATACGACCAATTTAAGAGAGAGATTTATATAATCTGATTTAGTAAAGTAGAAGGATTACAACTATAAGATAAGAATGAAATTTGGGTGGGTTAACACCCTTTTCAAAAAAACGTTGGGTGGGATTTGATCGACCTTACAAAATAAAGGCCAAACAGTCTTAAGACTGGGGACACACAAGACAAACAATACACGCACCGAAATTAATTCTAATATTTAATCAACAGTACAATGCCGTCAAATAGATAATAGAAATAGACAATCACAGAAAAAAATTCAGATATTTTTGAAAAAAAAGAAAAAAGAGGATAAAGAAGTGAGGAAGTAAATGCTGAAAAGTCATAAGTTGATCATTTTGGTTTGAGTTGGATGTCCCCAACCACAATCAATTTGTCTACCCAAAACAGAAGTTGTATCTTTATTATTTGTTATTAAATTGGCAATTTGGGATTGCTAAATAAATAGCTACATAACACCGGTCAAAAATATGTAAACACCACCATGAGATGTGGGCGGAAATTGGGTGTATATGCACGCATTGGGAGGAAACCTTGCTTGGTAATTTATTGAAATAGCGGTGCCGCTGATATTTTTGGTGAGAGTTGGATAATTTATGTAAAATTGGTGTATATTAAAACGTATTATATAAGCTAAATTACACACTCATAGTTGCTTGAATAAAACTGTTGATGATCTTGGTCTCATTACGGTATTTATTTTGTTTACAACTAAAGTTTATCACCTTGATAAGTTCAACAAACTACTTCTCTTAAACAATTGATAAATTTGAGATATGAATTAAAATGTACATCGAAACAAGTTAAGCTATTTCTTAACAAAATAAAATAAAATTTAAGATTACGACATTAAATTATAAGTATATATATATATATATGCACATATACATTTGCAACATAAAAAAACTATTATCGGTTTATCACATGGTTTAAAGTAACTTTGATCGACGGATTTTACATTATTGTTTCACAGTTTTAGATTAAAAAAGTATATTAAAACATTAAAATGATATCATGGAACATTTGATATCGGTTAAAACTTTAATTTTAAAGATATTTTTAATGCCTTGAAACTTTAGTGCATATGATTAAGAAAAATCAAAACTTAACCCATCGATTCAAATTTGTTTGTCGAGCAATTAAAGACAATTGTGAAGAGTTTTCTATGGTCCTTATGTTTTGTATAGCTGCTCCAAGCAAAGAAATTAATTTTTAGAAATGGTATTACGGCCATAACTATTAGAAGCAAAACCAATGAGCATGCATATGGTACTATGGTGAATATAACTATTGGTAGAGGCCAAAATTACTAGAGACTTACTAAATGTTTTAGCAGTACGAAACTAGAAAATCTATTCGTAAGCAACATTTTTAATATGAGCTCATTTGGCACACGCTATATTAAGCTCTCGAACAGATGTTACCGCACGTGCAAATTTTTAATTTGCTACGACACTATAGCTTTAAAAATATATAAATATTGATGTAAATATTTCCTTATTCATTAGTAATAAAATGTTTATTGTAGTAGACAATTAGTCTCTTTCCTACTCATACGTAAACCCCAATTTTTGGTTAGTTTTATTAACAATATATTTGATCAAGAATTTGAATTGGAATTCTATTGTATTAAGTACGTAATTTGAATTCATTTTAAATCATAGTCTATATAGTACGATTTAAATATTTCTTTAATGGTTTTCAAGTGTGAGTTGCACATTCGACACAAGAATTTTATACCAGCAATCACAAACAGAGTAGCTAGCTAATATAATAATCTTATGTTGATTACTCGTTTCAATTTTATTTGATAGAGCAACGTAAACTTATTTTTTTCAACCAAACATTAATTTAAAAGATAACTCCAAAATTAATAACCCAAACTGAAAGAACAGAGTTTACAAAAAAGTTGCTAAAATTAAAGATTTTGATGAGCGAGCAAGACAGTTAGCTCGGACATTAAATTTGCACGGTATCTTCGAAAGCGTGAAGGAAATAAAGGATGAACGAAGTAAATTGAACTCATCTAGCAGATTGGAGAAAACAGACCAATTATTAGGGGACTGCACCATTGCCAGCAATTCAGCACAATCCATCTCAAAAGTCTGACATCGGAATATTTAGTAGTTTAATAGTTTTGAATCCCATTTAAATATACCATAATACATGTTATTGACTAAAAACCGAAAACATAAGTCTACTTTAAAAATAACAGAAATCTGAATCTTATTTTTGCTAAAACTGATAAAAACTAAAAACAATTGTACAAAAAAAAATTACATAGAAAGAAATTAATTCCAGAGAAAAAGAAATATACATGATATATCATTGTAAAGTAAGAAAATGAATAACTATCAGTTAAGTTAAAATAATAAAAGTGTAAACAACTGGAAATCAGACTATCGTATAACAAACGAATAAATGATTCATTTAGCGTTCGAAGATCACAAATTTGAGTTTGTCTATTTTTTTAATAATGAAACATAAATATTTTTGAAACAACAAATATCAGAAAGTTCTATTTTGAGGCTGTCAACAAAAAAAATCAAATTCATTCATGGTCACATGAACGCATGTGACTACCGACACTGTGAGATTTGATCTCTTCGTGCGTGACTGAGAGAGCCCCAACCGCTGCTCCATTTCATCTCATGTGGCCTCACGTGATGCTTTCTTCACTTCAACCTTCATTTTATTTTATTATTGACAGCTTTCAAACTTTGAATTTATTAAGAGGTCCAAAAATAAGAACATATACATCAGAATTTTCTAAAGAGGAGAGATCATGGAACCTTCTTTCATACATTTGTATAACTTATGGTTTAGGAATTTAGAGATTCTAAACTGATTTACGGTCACAAAACAAAACAAAACGAAACTTTTATTATTTGAAGTATAAACATACGTAATTGTTTTCTGATTTTCTAATCATTTGAATAAAAACATAAGAAAATATGATTTAAAAAAATGATAGATATGTACAAAATAAACAAATCTAACTAATATATATATATATGCTATAGTGTTGTAAGCTGTTGCATAATATGGAACGAAACTTGGTAACTATCCGAATAGAAGCCAAACCAAACTGATCTGTAATTCATTCGGTTCCTCAACGAATCATAAATCTCCTAACCCAAATTATCCGATTGAAGGATACAAAAACTCGAATAAAGTACCCATACCCAAATTGCTTATTTTTCTACTCATCAATTGTTAAAATAAAAGTAATCTTAAAGAAATTATTAAATAAATATTATATTAAATGTGATGTTAAAAGTTTGCAATTAACTTCTTCTTTTTATTTAACGTCTTTCAATTTTAAAATTTTCAATTTTTTATAAAAACTTTAAAAATTTATTATTTTCGGGAATATCTTAACTGAATTGAATCGAAGTTTTATCTATGCTGGCAGCACCAACAAACATATAAAATATTACCACAACAAAATTCATGCGATTTTACAAGAATCCTACAACAAATGGTTAGATGAGTCCATCGATTTTATTTGTTTGAAGGATACAAAAACTCATCACTATCATCCCAAAGGATAAATCTAAATTTTGTCAAAAATCAGTATTCAAAAGAAAAAGATTACATAGTCTATATTGTATATAAGCGAGTATTATCGGATTTAATTTTTACACTACCAAAATCATTAAGAGAAGAGTTTAGATGTACAAAGATATGCCAAATTATCCCTACAATTTATTAAAAATCATTTTGTCATCATTCACATATTTGTTGTTATGTCCACTCCAAACCAAAAATTGAAAGGAATTACGGACTAAAAATGCACTATTCATTTGATTCATCAAAATCTTTAGATAATAGCAAACAAACTTTTAAAGACTTACATGATTTTAACATATCTCTCCTAGCAAAATGACTTGGTGGATTCTGAAAAACCCCCACAGCCTCCTTGCTTGATTATACAAACAAATAAAATCATGTAACTATCAGTGCAAACTAAGTATATTTTTGTTACTGATAGTTAATATAATTTTCTAGATAATATAACATATAAAAAACCCAGGATTCGTTATGAAGACGGTTGTGAGAACTGAGATTGAGCTTCTCCTTCCGAAGTAGTTTGAATGTGGAGGAGCTTATCACCGTAAAATAGTTTCGAACTGAATTAAAAAGAGTCTGAGAATTTGAGTTTTTATTATTGCCTTTCTGGGAAAAAATGTCCGATGCGTACAAGTGACCCCCCTTTACATATTTATACCGACAATTTATTACCCAATTAATGCATAATTAATAGGATGCGATTTGTGCGGTCTAATTAATCCTCTTTAATGCGGGAATCTTTGACCGGGCCCGAGCTGCGAGCTGAGCAGCACGAAGCATTTCCGCACTCTCTTCCTTTCTCCGGGCCTGATGGGCCGATCAGTAATACGCTCTTGGCCCATTAGACAAGCCCGGCTTAGGCCCTTTTGCCTACTGCCCGAGATGACAGATCGTGGGTACAACAGTTGCCCCCCAAGTCCTCTGAGCCAAGTCCTCCAAGCTGAACAGTTCGGGGGACTTTTAACCTCCGAGCGATCAATTTCAGGAAACTGAATATCTTCCCATATCTCCACGATTTGATTGTGGTAATGATGGGATTTGTCTTCCCGAACAAGCCTCGGGCCCACTAGGTGGCGTGTTAACTATAAGAGAGAGAGAAGACGGTGCGAGACCTTTCACTTCCCCAGGTAATCATTACGCCCCAGTGTCGTGTATAAAGGTAAACTTCGACTCCTCTCTCATTCTTAATCTTTAATCGTGTTTGTGTTCTTCTGCTCTTAGAATTTCTCTCTTTTCTTCCATAAACTTTCTACTTTCGCCGGAAAAAATCCTTTACTCTTCCCTCATTCCTTATTACTTCACCGGAAAAGTATGTCTCCTCCGAAATCCTCATCGGGTAAACCTGCAAAACCCCTGATTCCGGGCGTTTTTGGCCCTCATCCGCCGTCAATTCTCTCAGCGGCGAACCTGGCTGAGGTTAGGGGTTCCACCGGGATCTCGTCTGAGATTGAACTCAGATTCTCGGAGTCCCACGAATCCCCGGAGAACCCTCCTCCAGGGTACTGCTGTGCGTTCGAGATCTACTTCTCCGCGTGTGGCCTGTCACTTCCCCTACCCGAACTCATCGTTAAGATGATGTTCGAACTGGGCTTCGCTCTCCCTCAAATGTGCCTGAACTTTGTTCGGACTGTTACGTGCCTACAAACCCTGGGGGAGGAGTTCAATTACCAGCTGTCACTGGCGGACTTCCTCCAGGTGTACACCGTGAAGACGGGTCGCACCAAGGGAACGCTCTACGTGAGCCCGCTCTCCGGACTGAAGGTCTTTGATGACCTGCCGGAGAAGGATGAGAAATGGCGGAAGTCCTACTTTTTCTTCCCGGTCAACAAGCTCACTTTCGGCCATCGCACGAGCTCGTTCGTTTCGAAGTGGACCTCGAAAATTGGTAGACCAGCGTTTCTTGTTAGGTCCAGCTCGAGTGTAATTTTATTTTTGTCTCACTTTTGACTGTTTCTTTTTCACATCACTTCGAGCGTGGATTGCTTTGCCCCACATTCGCAGAGTTCTTCTCGAGGTTCTGCAGCCAAGGGCAGATCGCTTGGGATTCTTTTTCTTGCGAAAGGATCAGAGAGTCCACGGTGAGGCTCGGAAGACGTTCTCTCGTCTGCTCCACCCCCTTGAGCGTTTCTGAGATGAATTACAGGGAAGAAAAGGCGTACCGAGCTGCCGAGAAGGAGGCGAAGAAACAGATGGCGATGGCCCTCGCCGAAGGCAAAGCTCGTATTTCTAACAAGGATCCCTCTGAATCCTCCGTTTCCGAGGCGAGCGGGATTTCTGCGCCTCCAACTGCTTCTCCTGAGCCCGGTACAGAATCAACCAGGGCTCAAGCTGGTCCGTTGACTCCCCCCGTGATTGTCATTGCTGATTCTAGCGATGAGCCACGGGAGGTCGCTACTCTCCCCCCACCACCGAAGAAGACCTCTGCTGAGGCCTCCTCTGACTCGTCGAAGAAGAGGAAGGAACCTGAGACCGCCTCCTCTTCTCGTGAAAAGGGGCGAACCCGAACTGGCCCATCAGGGAATGAGCGGAGTATATCTAGCTCGAAAGACAGGGGTCCCTCCTCAGAGGGGAGATCTAAGGAGGCCCCGCCACCTAAAGACTCCGGAGGAATCCTTCTGAAGGAACAACGTCCCTTCGCCCGAGGTAAAAAATTTTTTTTTACCACCCTTGACTATTGGATAATTGATGACTGAAATGACCTGCTCAAAAAATCCTTTCAGTCCCCCCTGCATCCCCAGCCGATCCAATGAGGAGCTACGTTCGACCCGGAGTTCGTATTCCGGCATTCGCAGACATGACCGAGGTCAATCATGCGAACTTCTTTCGCTTCACGGATAAAATCAGCGAGGTAAATTTATTTTTATTTTTTTATTATTTTTTTTTTATATATCAAACTGTCGCTTAACAAGCCATCTTTTCCAGCTAATGATCGAGTTTAACTCCTCGGTTGCGTCCTATGAGGAGCAACTGTTAGCCTCTTCCTCGTCTTCCGAAGTGCATCTTCTTCAAGAAAGGATTGCCGACTTAGAGGCTCAAATGAAGGAATATGCCCGACTGGAAGCCGAGAATGCCGACACCGTGGCGAAAGCCGAGCGGATCCAAGCTCGGATGAAGAAGGCTGAGGTAGAGGTGCTCGACCTCGGGGTTGCTAACGAGGACCTTCGCGACAAGCTGAAAAAGGCGGGGACCTTTACTTCGAGGCGGCGGAAGATGCCAAGGCAGCAAAAAACAGACTGCACGAGATCGAGCTCCGCAATCAATTACTCGAAGCTGGCAACAGCTGCGAGATTGAAAGAGTACGGATGGAGGAAAGGCAGGCAATGAGGCGAACTCTCCGCCCCTTAGTTGAAGAGGTGAAGGTCACCTTCGAAGAGACGGAAAAGCTAGCCCCGCTCAAGATCCGAGCTGCCGAGATCCGGGCTAACCGGATGCTGGTAGAGGAGATCTCCAGGGGCGAGATCCAAGACATGGAGGCCAAGCTCGGAATCCTGAAAGCTGACGAGGAGGAAGCCGATGAAAGGGTTTCAAAGGTAACTCCCTGTGATCTCGACCTCGCTGCATTCTCAGATCTTTTGGCGGACACTCCCGATCTCTTGTGCAACGAGCGCCCGCTTAGTGTCACAATCGACGAGTCTGGTACTAACTTCGGGAAAATCTCGAATCAGGGGATAGACGACTATCTAGTGAACACCAGGACGGAAGAGGAGCTCGCAGAGATGGGTTTGGCTCTCTCCGAAGCGGCGTCAGATCCCCCTCTCCCTACTCAGTAGGTTTTTGGTTTTAGTTCGGGGTTGTCTTGGCACGCTTTGCCCCCCGTGTTTGTAGTTTTTATTTTAAAACTTATTTGGAAGTGTTTTGGTCGTGGTGACCACTTCCGAAAATATTTTGATTTTGCGAATTTTAATTTCCACAATCTTTTGCTTTGAAAAGATGATGAGCACGAACTAAATTCGGTCAAATTGTTCGAAAACTTAACACCCCTGATAAGTGCGAGGCGAATACCTCGGTAGTTAGATAAGGAGCTCGCGAAACTAGGTTTCGGCTTTAATAAGTAAAGAGGGGTACGAAGTGAGAACTTCGGTTTAGCTTTTGCAAGGATGGACCTTGGCTTAAAATGATAGATGCAAAGTCAGACTTCAGCTTTTTTTACCATTATTGACAATAAAGTTTAAGAAAACTTTAAATTTTATTAATATGGATAGCTGGACCCGAAGTGGGCTGCCTACGTACCCTTATCGGGATCAAGCTAAACCGTAGTTCGATACAAAAAGATTAACTGTAAAAGAGTTTAAGGTGTAAAGAATTCCAAGACCTCGGGACTGGTTTTCCCTCTGAATCCTCGAGCTGATAGACTCCATTTCGGACTTCGCGAGTAATTCTGTATGGTCCTTCCCAGTTAACTCCCAGCTTTCCTGCGTTGAGCTCCTCGGTATTCTCATAAACTTTCCGGAGGACCAGGTCGCCCACTGCCAAAGGTCTGCCTCGGATTCTGGAGTTATAGTATCGAGCTACTGCGTTCTGGTAATTCTGGATCCGAACTAGCGCCTGGTCTCGACGCTCGTTGATTGTATCGAGAGTATCCTGTAGGAACTTCTCATTTTCCTCAGCTCGGAGTGGGTTCAGTGAGGTACGGACTCCAGGGACCTCTATGTTAGCTGGGACTACGGCATCGACTCCGTAGACCAAGGAGAAAGGTGTTTCACTAGTGGCCCGGCGAGGTGTAGTTCGAATTGCCCAAAGGACGCCTTGCAGTTCGTCCGGCCAGCGCCCCTTACGAGCATCGAGCCGTTTCTTCAGGTTGGCGAGTATAACCTTATTCATTGCCTCGGCTTTCCCATTACCCTGCGGGTAACGAGGAGTTGACTTGTTGAGTCGAATTTTCCACCTCGCACAGAACTCTTCGAACTTCGAGGAGATGAACTGTGGACCGTTGTCCGTGATGATTTTACATGGGACACCGTAGCGATAAATTATGTTCTTGAGCACGAACTGTTCCACTTCGTCGCTCGTCACTTTCGCGTAGGCTGCCGCTTCTACCCACTTAGAAAAATAATCGGTAAGAGCGAGCACGTACTGAACTTCTCCTGGTCCTCGATGCAATGGACCGATGATATCCATAGACCATCTCATAAATGGGTAAGGTGCGGACACCGAAGACAGAAGCTCGGTAGGTTGATGAATCGACGGGCGTGCTTCTGACACTTCTCACAAGTTCGAGAATATTTTTCGCAGTCCGTGACCATAGTAGGCCAGAAGTAACCTTGCCTTTTGATTTTGAAAGCCAGAGTCCGACCTCCAGAATGATTGCCATTGGGACCATCGTGAACAGCTTGCATTAGCATCGCGGGCTCTCTACCCGCCACGCACGTGAGATAAGGACCAGCTACGCTCCGGCGTAGAAATATTCCGTTGTGAATACAGTACCGTGCACTGACAACTTTGAGTTTCCTGGCTGCCCATTTGTCGGCTGGGAGTTCTCCTTTTTCCAAGTAAGCCCAGATCAGGCTCCGCCAGTCATCCGCCCCCCCAGCTGTTAGAATTCGTGTCGCTCGAAGTAGCATGCGGTATAACAGCTTGATTGTCAACTGATGAGCTCGATGATTCCGGAGTTGGGCTTGTGTCGAACTCGGCTAGAGGTGGGTGAACTTCCATCGGAGTAGGCATAACGGGGGCTGGATCCTCCGAAAGTAAAGAGTCCGCAGTCACCTTGCGAGCTGCTTCCTCAGCAGCCAACCGTGTCTTCATTGCCCGGGTAACGACGCTTGAGTTCTCTAACCGGATGCTGGGAAAGTGGATGACTTCGACGGGGATAATCCTTGTCATCGCGAGATCCGAAGTGGATGCCAGAGATGCTAGAGCGTCGGTAGCGGAGTTTTCACTCCGTGGGATCTTAGTGATTTCGAACTCTTCGAACTTAGTGGCCAACTCCCGAGCGGTGGACAAATAAGCCTCCATACGACCTTCTTTGGTCTTGTACTCCCCCAAAAACTGGTTAGTGACTAGCTGGGAATCGCAAAAAGCTCGGAGTTTTCAGACACCAATCCCCACTGCGAGGCGTAAACCAGCCAGAAAAGATTCGTATTCGGCCTCCTTGTTGGACGCGCTGAAAGCCAGGCGGAACGACTGCTCGATCACTTCGCCGGTAGGAGAAGTAAGGCGGACCCTGATTCCCGCCCCCGACTTGGAATAGGCGCCATCAACATACAAAGTCCATGGGGTCGCGACATTGTCGCTAACAGAAGCGGCTAGTGGGAGTTCGATAAAAAAATCTGCCAATACTTGTGCCTTAGCACAGGTTCGAGTCCGAAACTCGATGTCGTATTCACTCAACTCGACAGACCACTTGGCAAACCTTCCAGACTGGCTCGAACTATGTAGTACCGTTCGAAGTGGTTGCGTTGTCAGGACGACGATTGTATGGGACTGGAAGTAGGGCTGTAGCTTTCTTGCCGAAGTGACCACTGCTAGGGCCAATTTCTCCATCATAGGGTACCTAGACTCTGCCCTAGTAAATGACTTGCTGATATAGAAAATTGGCCGCTGCTCCCCCCTTTCCTCACGAACCAAGACTTCGCTGACCGCACTGTCCAATACGGCTACGTAAAGAAAGAGCGGCTCACCGAACTCAGGTTTAGCCAAGACCGGCGGTTCGGAAAGATAGGCTTTGAGCTGAGTGAACGCCTCCTCGCACTTCGCGTCCCACATGAAGTTTTTGCCTCCTTTTCGTAACAGCTGGTAGAAATGGAGGCATTTGTCCGTAGATCGAGAAATGAAGCGGTTGAGAGCTGCGATCCGTCCGTTAAGGCGTTGCACTTCGCGCAAGGTTCTAGGAGAACTCATAGACAGGAAAGCATTAATCTGCCTCGGGTTTGCTTCAATTCCTCTTTCTGTGACTATGTACCCCAGAAATTCCCCTGATGGGACGGCAAAGGTGCATTTCGTGGGGTTAAACTTCATCCCGAACTGATCCAGGATGTCGAAGCAGACCTTCAGATCAGCGAGGTGCAAGCCAGCTTCCATTGATTTTACAAGCATGTCATCGATGTAGACTTCATGGTCTTCCCGAGTTGATGCTCGAACATTCGATTCACCAACCTCTGGTAAGTTGCTCCTGCATTCTTTAACCCAAAAGGCATCACTTTGTAGCAGAAAATCCCGTGGTCCGTAATGAATGCAGTCTTCTACTGGTCATCTGGGTTCATAAGGATTTGGTTGTAGCCAGAGAAAGCATCCATGAAAGACATCAGCTCGTGGCCCGAAGTGGACTCAACTAGGCGGTCAATATGCGGAAGTGGAAAGCTGTCTTTGGGGCACGCCTTATTCAGGTCGGTGAAATCAACGCAGACTCGTGATTTTCCATTCTTCTTTTTGACTACCACTGTGTTTGCGAGCCATTCAGGGTACTTCACTTCGCGTATCTGTCCTGCCTTCAGCAAACGTTCAACCTCTTTGTTAACGACTTCAGCTTGCTCAGGACCCAGCTTTCTTCGCTTCTGTTTTACGGGCCTGAAAGTGGGGTCCACATTCAGCTCGTGGGAGATAACTTCGGGACTGATGTCGGGCATCTCATCTACGGACCACGCGAAGGTGGCTGTTCTTTCTTTGAGGAATGTTATCAGACTAGCGCGGAGCTCGCTATCCAACCCCACTCCGATCTTGATTTCCTGATCCGGAAACTTGTCATTGATGAAAATGGACTCAGTGAGGTCACCTTTTAACTGCTTCCGAACTGGGTTCTTCGGGACCTCGAGCTGTGGTTGCTATTGGATCAGGAGCTTGTGACTTGCGAGGTAACAGCTCCTTGCCGTCCTTTGACTTCCGAGAACCTCCCGAACTCCTTGCGGGGTCGGAAATTGACGCACTGATGGCACGTCGACGCCACCGCCTTCATCTGGTAGAGCCAGGGAGTTCCCAAAATAATATTGTAGGCCGCAGGTCGGTCGAAGACTGTGAACTCTACCATTTTAACTACGCCTTGGGTGGACACTGGTAATATGATCGTGCCCAAAGACATTGACGTCTCGCTGGTGAACGAGACCAACGGTGAAGGCGGTCCGACAATGTGTTCTCTCCCGATACCCATTCTAGCGAGCGTTTCGAGGAAAATCAAGTCTACCAAACTCCCAGTGTCAATTAGGATTCGGCAGACTTCATGGTTCGCCACGTCGAGCGAGATGACGAGTGCGTCATCGTGCGGAGTGTCCAGCCCTTCGGTTTCCTTCTCGGAGAAAGAAATTTCAGGTAGATCGCTTGCTACTACCTTAGCTCGCTTCGGCTGTGGGCTAGTGAGCTTCCGCTGGTGGTCTTTGATCGCAGTAATAGAGTTCCGAAAGAGACGCGATCCCCCCATTATCACGTCGATTCTTTTCTTGGGGGCTTCATTACCATCGGACTGCTTCAGCTTTTTTGAAGGTGGGACATCTGCGTCCACCTCGGGAGTTGGTTTCTGCTCTAACTCCTCGATTGTTACGTTTGGCATTTCTCCCGCCACGTACTTTTCTGCGAGGAGGTGCATCAGCTTCTTACAGTCACGAGTGGAATGACTGTTGGTTTTATGGAGCTCGCAGTACGTGTCTTTTTCTCGGACCCACTTGTTACTTGGGAGTACGCCACTCTTGGAACGCGGTGAGAATGGCGGTTTGGACGGTGAATTCTTTGGAGAATTCTTTTTGGGAGATTGAGTGACTGCGAATGTGCTTGGCCCGGAATTCGGTGTCGTAGGCGGAGTCTTTTTGGCGGGCGACTCGAACCGTGGTTTTCCTACAGGCGGGACATTTTGTTTTTGTGCAGCAGCGATTTTGTCTTCCTCCGCGACTATCCAGTTCGAAGCCCGATGTAATGCGTCCTGAATGTTTGGGAACCGATTCACGGACAGCTCTTCGCGGAAGCGAGATTCATGCCAAAGGCCGTTTTTAAGCGCGGCCAGGGCCGTGGAGTCCGAGAGTCCGGGGATCTTGACCTGGATCTCCTTGAACTTTGTTATGTAAGACCGGAGAGACTCTCCAGCCTTTTGACTTAGGTTCCAAAGCTGAGCATCCGTCACCGCAGTTTCGATTAGGCTAGAATACTGCTTGACGAACGAGGTCGACAGCTCGGTAAAGTTTGTTATGGAGCCAGCTGCTAGAGATGCGAACCAAAGCAGTACTGGTCCACTAAACGTTTCTGCGAACAGCTTGCAGTACCCAGCGTCTGCTTCGTGGGGCTTGAGGTCCACCCGGCTAGCTGTTAGCAAGAAGGACTTGAGATGATTGGTCGGATCCCCTTTTCCTCCGTAGCTCGAGAACTTAATTTTGCCAATATCTTTGATGCGGACTCGAGCTATTTGATCTGAGAAAGGAGTTTGTCTCGATTCCTCGATCACTCGAAAGATATCCGGAGCCGAAGTGGTTGCGCTATGCATCACAGACCGCATGTCCCGGATTTTGCTCTGCATGCGGAAAATCTCGGGATTGATGAAATGCCCCAGAGTCGAAATACTTCCATCTACAGGGAGAGGAAGACGAACTGGGACCTCAGAAGATCGGACGGCACTAGGCTGAACCGGGATGTGGCTGTCGCCAGCCAGTGGTGGCACTGCTTGCAAGTTGGTCTGAGGTGGGAACGAGTCTCCCGGAGTGACATTTGTTGCTGCCACCTGCGAGGTAGAAGGTGGAGTCACACCGGAGAAATCTAAAGCATGTCGACGTGGGTTTTGGTCGGAGGACAGGAGGTCGACCCGATCGGCGTACGCGCGGTGGGAGGCTAAGAGGTCAGCTACGGACGTCGTGACTTCCTCCAAACGAACGGAGATCTGGCCCTCCAAGCTGTCGAAACGTTCAGTAAGGGCGGCGGAGGCGGCTTGCTGACGGTCGGACTTCTCGGACAAGTCCTGCAGAAGCTTCTGGATCGCCTCCAAGGATGCCTGATTGGGAGAGCTGGCTGCCATGGTGGTTGTGGGAGTGTACTGATGTATCAAATCGGAACTAGCGAGAGTCAGGCGATGAGTACCCTCCTTCTAGCGCCAAATGTGAGAACTGAGATTGAGCTTCTCCTTCCAAAGTAGTTTGAATGTGGAGGAGCTTATCACCGTAAAATAGTTCCGAACTGAATTAAAAAGAGTCTGAGAATTTGAGTTTTTATTATTGCTTTTTTGGGAAAAAATGTCCGATGCCTACAAGTGACCCCCCCTTACATATTTATACCGACCAATTTATTACCCAATTAATGCATAATTAATAGGATGCGATTTGTACGGTCTAATTAATCCTCTTTAATGCGGGAATCTTTGACCGGGCCCGAGCTGCGAGCTGAGCAGCACGAAGCATTTCCGCACTCTCTTCCTTTCTCCGGACCTGATGGACCGATCAGTAATACGCTCTTGGCCCATTAGACAAGCCCGGCTTAGGCCTTTTTGCCTACTGCCCGAGATGACAGATCGTGGGTACAACAACGGTGAAGGTGTTCGTGAGCATACTCAATGAAGGTCTTCCGGTCACTCGTGCTGTTAGTACTCATGATGAATACTGAAGATGGTTTCTTTGCTGTCATAAGAATAATTTGTGGTCACTTTGGTTTGTAATATTTGTCTTGTTTTAGAGACTTTTATCTTTACAAGAGTTTGGTTTGTAATAAATGGGTATTGCTGATGAGAGCTACCTTCAATCTATGTTTTTTTTTTCAATATTAAGTTTCCTTCAATAATCATTTCTTTTCGAACTTAAAAGTTTTCTCTTATTAATAATCATATCTCTTAGATTTTCGTTTGAACTTCTTAATAACGGAGAATCTGTATTGTATTTGTTCCAGTCCGGTTTAATGTGCAATTTTGGTTTAATTATCTTTTTTTAAATAAAAAAAACATATAAAAAAGGACATGTAATGTTGTTGACATGATAGTCAATTAGTCAATCACAATGAAATGTCAAAAAAAATGAGGGGGGGGGGGAGAGGGAGTTGATTCATCAAAATTGCTATAATGATGATAAAAATTCCAGTGGATTCATGGTTTGATTTTCGAAGATAAGAGATAGGAGAAAGAAGAACATTTTATGAAATTGTCATCTTGTAAATTGTCTGTCTCATATCACACGTGTTAACACATTTACACATGAATGACTAAAAATATTTTATATAAGAAAAATCATTAAGAAAATTACTCAATAAATAAATGTATTTATCTTTTTTTTTTTTTTTTTACTTAAACATGTTTTTCAATGTGATAATTGTGAAGAGTTTGTTTTAATTGATATGTGCGTATGTTTTGCCACTTTTAATGGGTTTGAGCCCGATAGTTGGCGTTTCCATGATTATCGGCAAAATTCAAAAAACGCTCCATATTATTCTGTCATAAGTGAGTCATGAGGAACGGTGTAGTAATTTACATAAATTGCTTGTTAGTGTGGAGAAGAATATAGCTACGTTTAATTCAAGCTTGAATATCAAGCTGTGTATTGGAGTCGATATGACCGAACAAGCTTCAACAGACATGTTAAACTTCCACTGAAGAACCGTATTTGCTCTTATTTGCTCTTCCTTTGTTCTGCCATATAAACTTCCACTGAAGAACCGTAGATTTGGTACACCGGAAGATTCAGTAAAACTAAACTAATGCATGGCATGACTTACTTATTTTGACCGTAAACTACATAAATGTCCCTGATATCCATAAAAAAAAGGAACGCAGTGCTCACAAAGTCACAATGGACAGAACAAAAACATACAAACTGTCTTGTTGATTTGACTCTGAAAGCTTTGATTCAGTTTGCTCTCCTCCGGCCACCGGAATATTCTTGCTCTGACTAAATCAATCCTTCTTCTGCCAAATGTGGAACAAAGATTAAACACAGAAGCAGAATATCTCTTCTTTATTTAGGAATACAGTATTAGCTCAATGAAAAAATGATATAACTTACTTAGCTCATCGAAAGAGATTTTGCTAATGCTTTCACCATATTTGATCAGCCGAATCTTCCCTGCAAAAACACAAAAGAATCGTAACTCAGCAACAAACTGATGGTCCGGATCAACAACAATATGAAACCATACATACCATCACGACGGATGCAAATCTCAGGGATACTCTTCACTTCACTGCTGATACTATCATTATACACTCTAGTCTCAATATCACCTTCCACATAAACCGATGAGCTGTGTAACAAAGCACCAGAAACAAAGTTCAGTTGAATACCTACACCTTTCACCTCCTATTTCTTAACTGATACCATCATAGATCAAAGCGAATAAAGAAGAAACAGAGTTTGGAAACAGAGAAAAAGATGATCTTCTAAGTAACAAACAAACTAACGGACTTATCACTTAGTTAATCTGAAATTAGAAATCTTAAGCTAATACAATTTCTTGGTTTAAGATAGTTAAACATGTAACAAAGCTTACTTTTTAGCAAGCTTCTGGACAGCGTAAGAGCCAAGCACTTCGTTGTGCACTGCGATTCTATGCCACTGAGCTGGTTTTGGCTGATTGATAGCTCCTACAAGCCTCTGATCAAACATCCCACCAGTTCCTACTGTGAAGATCGTTACTGTCCGCCCGTTCCTTAAGATCTTCTGTACCGGTGCTTGCCCTACTTTCCCACAAATGATCGCCTGTGTGAATCAAAGAAAAAAAACAACAATGATATGTAACCACAAGAACACAATCACCCCACTCTAAAGAAGATAACAAAATGAAATGATGTTGAATCAAGATAACTCAAGTCATTAAGCATACACGAAAAGATCGTTCCTTTACTATAGAAACATACAATTGAAGTCTTAGATAAGCCTAACTTTGATTCCAATATTCTTCAGCTACTAATGCTCTTAACAGTGTAAAAGTGTTCCAAAGATTGAATCTTTTTACCCTATGAACACCGCGAAATCCCCAACCTTTACGGGGATCAACTCCATGAGGTTGAAGCTCAGGTCTTTCTGATACGTTTTCTTCAAAATCTTCTTCTACACCTTCATCAATAGGACCAGTGGAGAACCAAGCCTTGGAGCCTCTCTCAGTGCTTATTGCTGCTACATTCGCAAACCCAATAAGAAACAGATTATAATTTTGAGACATTTCTGAGTAAAACACTGAAGAGGATAGTATTACCTAGAGGAGATAGTGAAGAGGATCTCAGAAGCTTCGAGGCTCTGATGGCGAGTGAGTTCATTTTAAAGCAGGAATGGTTCTGACTTGTGAGTTAATCTGCAAATTGAAGTGATTCCTCGCAATTAGGGTTTATACGTCACAGCGATGGAACAATTTTGAATTACCACGACTAAGCTGAGAAATGCGAAAGCAGGATTTGATGATATAAAGACGGAAATGGCGTACCAGTGAGTTTGAGAAGGAGAGAAGAACGCAACACAGAGAGGGGGAAGAAGAAGAAGAAGACCAAAACGATGTCGAAGTGCTCTGATTCGTTAAACCCTGCGGTGAGGATTTTTTAGGGTTTAGAATAGGAAAACAAAAATGCCTGTGAACGGGAAAAACCTTGCCGAGGTAGAGGACGACGAGAACCTTAGGTTGTCTTTTCGTAAATTACCAAATTACCCTACGTTTTTTTTGTTTTGTTTCTGAATAAAAATGAGAAGAAATGGATTTTTGCAAATTACAGGGGCCCAATTGGTAAATAGTTTTACTTTACAATGTCTGATTAGTGTGGATTAGTAACAAAAACATGTACCAGTCGTGACTTGATATATTTATTAGAGTTCGACTGGTAACAAAACTAAAAAGTTAAAGAAGTTTGTTATAAATATTATTACTTTTCAATTATAACGACATACCAAAACAAGTATTAGTGATAAAAATTATAATATTCTAAACAAATAAATCTTTATTTATTATTAAAATTTCATTCTAAAAAAACTAAATAATATTCAAAATTGGAAAATATATTTTACGCGAGTATCAAAAATATATAAAATTTTTGAATAATATTCCAAATGTTAATTTTATATTTATTTGATTTTTTATAAATAAATATATTTAAATTTAAAATAATATTCCAAACTGGGTTTAGAGTTGACAATACAATTTAACTGCATATTATATCATAATAAATTTGTAATTGTACACTCAATCGTAAAGGAGAAACTTATAATTTTCATGTCAAAATAATATGTGCATTATATCATATTTCTATTTTATTAAAAATAAAAACTAATTTAAAAATTAATAATATGATTCTCAAAGAAAAAAAGAAAACTAATACTATCTCATATTTGAAAAACAATATTATTTAAATATATTTGTTCCATATTTTGTAGTCTCATACACAATAATTTTAAATAAAACTTTATTATTTTCTTCAAACTTGTATGCTATCCTAAAATTTGGATCAACAAATTTATGCTAATTGTATTGTATTTTTAATGCAAAGTAACTATACTCTTTTGTATAATATTTTCATAATTTTTGCATAAGTTTTGCATCGTATTTGCATAATACTTATTATTTAACTTTTTACAAATTCTCTTGCTTTTATGATCAAAATTTAAATACATAATCATATCAAAAGGGATATATATTTTTATTTTCATTTAGTTTAAACTAATTTTATTTTCTTATTATATATAGGATTTAATTTGTTAGTATTTATCAACTTTTGCATATAAGAAAATTTTATTCCATATTCGCTGCTGATGCAGGATTGAGTTTCTGGAAATTGGTGGTTAGAAAAATATAAACCAATGTAGTGCCAGTTGGCTATCGGCCTGCCTAAATGTTTATAACCTTATTCGATCAAGTAAAATACCTAGTTCGCCCTAATGTAAACTCTGTCGGGCACATAAATCAAGAGAGTCGATCATCTCAAAATTTGAGTTTTCTCCAGCGATAATTCTCCGATTCTAAATCTCTTTTTGAATGGCTTTCTTCTTCCTCCATTCTCTTTGTTATGTCAGTTCAAATACTATGATTCACACTCCGCTGGTGAACCAGCGAGATGTCTCTACTTTGTTTTCACCATGGTTTTTGGTGAGACCTTAATCTAATGCTCTCATTTCGTTGGTGAACCAGCGAAATCTCCTTACTTTGCTTCCACCATGGTTTTCAGTGAGATCTTTCTCTATTCTCTTCCTCCGCCAGTCATCCGTAGCGCCGGCGAGAAAACAAACCACATATAGAAATCTAATTCTTCCATGGATGGGTGATGAAAACTTTGCAGAGCACTCTCCTTCCACTAGATCCTCTTGAGCAACCAAATTTTTCAGGTTTGCAGAGTGTATCTTCTTCATCTTATTATCACGTCGTGCTCCTCTCTGTCTCACTCCACCGAAATTATTTTCCAGTGAGATTTGTCATCCTTTCCGTCAGTTGAATCTATCACCTGCGAGGCTTGCTTCTGACGACGGTATAAGACTCACCTCTGGCCATGTTCTACCACCGTCTTCCGCCTCACCTCCGACCAAGTTCTACTGTCGGCTTCTCTGCCACCATCACGCATCTCCAGATGGGTGATATTTCTCCAGTCCCAACCACCGTTCCCCTTCTGGACCCAGATTGGTGGCAGTGCACTGAATCTAGCGCTGCTGTCTCCCATCCTTTGCAACCATTCCATGTTGGCATTCCAGATCTAGGGTTTTGGGAACTGGGCCATTTATGGACTATGCATATATTGGATCATTTTCGAGTAATGGGCATGTTGGGATACAATCCAAATCCCACATTTGAAGTTTGAAGGGACTATCATTAATATATAAAGGGTTAGGGTCAATCTACTAATTGTCAAATGGTTTTTAGTTAGAAGCCCAAGATAAGCCCAAATTTAACATGGTATCAGTGCCCAATGTTAAAATTCTGGTGGACCTAGAAAAGTGGATACGGACATGCCTCTTGTTAACCCGAGTAATAGGGGCCCAAGAAGGGGTTTATTATCGATCTAAGTGGGATCGGTTCGAGATGGAGTTATCATCCCACATGTGGTCCTTGGTTTGAAGGGGAGATTGTTGGGATACAATCCAGGTCCCACATCTGAAGTTTGAAGGGACTATCATTAATATATAAAGGGTTAGGGTCAATCTAATAATTGCCAATTAGTTTTTAGTTAGAAGCCCAAGATAAGCCCAAATTTAACAGCGCCTATTTTATCGAAAGCCCATGTTTGTATCTATCCATAATGTCCATTTGCGTTTTCTTTCTTGTAGATATTGGACGTGATCACAATATGTTTTCCTCAATTGATGGGAGATTACTATTATCAATTTCCTCCTTGTTGGAGAGAACTTTCCCACTAATAATCTGTATAATGATTAAAGTTTATTATCAAATTAAAATTATGGTACAACTGTTGGTGGAGAATGAAGCTTATCGAATAAATCTTTAAAACTTATTTTTTCTCAGACAAATGGATGTAAAAGTAGTTCTGTAACTGTTTGTAGTTACATTCCGGTTCCGAGGAACCGAAGCTCTCCTAGGTTGCTCATGGGCCTATTTGGCATTCCCCGCACGGGCGTATGGCAGTATATTAGAGCTTCTCTTGACATGAGCTTAAGTTCGTATTGTCGAAGATCTTGTTATGTGGTGTGGCAAGATGGTTTTATCTTGGACCCTTTTTCCGGCACTCGATTCTTGGGAACTCATTCCCATCCTACATGCTGCCTCTCTGTCTTAGTAATGGAAGGTCTAGTAATGGCAATTGAAGCTTTGTGCAATACAACACCTTCTCCAAGTGTCCTTTAAGGTTCTTAGTCTTCAAGACTCTCGTCTTGTCCAGCATGTGACCACCCTTTCCAGGGAACTTTGGCGCACGTACGGAATCCAAACACCGCGTTCGTTCTTTTGCGATGTATGCGGAAATGGTTATCAAGGTGGCTGACTATGTGGCAGTGGTCGGTCATCCTTCACCACGAGTGGCCTCACTTTCTGTGGCAACTCTTTACCTACAAGACTTGTTGTCCTCTCTGTTTATCTTGTCACTTTTATGGTTTCAAGTCAAGCTTTAAAGCTTGTTTCATGTACGTCTTAAGATCATTGTTTGTAGTTTATTGTATCCTTTTATGTAAGTTTATTGGTGTATTTGGCTCCTCTTCACATGACGATTATAAACTTTTAATCTAATATAACGGAGTGTTTGATAGAAAAAAAAATGAAGTAAATTTTATATTATTTTATTTATACTAACACTAAAATACACGCGTTGCTCGAAAAACTTAAATGGGTTCTGATTTGTAGTTTACTTATGTTTTCGTTTTTCTTTTTTCTTTCGTTTTTTCTGGTTGTTTAATTACAGATAATATTTTGGTAGCTCAGGAGATGTTCCATGGGCTAAATACTAATCGTCGGTGTAATTCGGAGTTTTTGGCTTTCAAAACGGATATGAGTAAGGCATATGATCGGGTTGAGTGGGATTTTTTGGAGGCGGTTATGGTCCAATTAGGATTTGATAGAAAATGGATTTCATGGATTATGTGGTGTGTCTCGTCAGTGTCGTACCAAGTTCTCCTGAATGGTCAACCCGGGGTTTTATTAGGCCACAGAGAGGATTACGGCAAGGAGATCCTCTGTCGCCTTATCTATTTATACTTTGTACAAAGGTATTGATAGCTAATATTAAAAAGGCTGAAAGGGAGCAGAAATTAACGAGTATTTCCATTGTCCATAGTAGTCCTACTATCTCGCATACGTTCGCTGATGATAGTTTGTTCTTTTGTAAGGCGGAAACAACAGAATGTAGGACGGTAATGGATATAATAGGTAATTATGGTAGAGCCTCAGGTCAAGAAGTTAATCTGGAAAAGTCATCTATCATGTTTGGGAAGAAGGTCCCGGAGGATATACGATCTCAGTTGAAATCCGTTATTGGTATTTCTAAGGAGGGCGGTATGGGCTCCTATTTGGGTATTCCTAAAAACCTGCAGGGTTCAAAAACTAAGGTTTTTAGTTATGTCAAGGATCGATTGGATGATCGAGTAAATGGCTGGTCTGCAAAGAATTTATCGAAAGGTGGTAAGGAAATTATGATAAAATCAGTGGCTTTGGCACTTCCAACACATGTTATGTCATGTTATAAATTACCACAGGAGTTGACATCTAAATTAACGAGTGCTATCTCCACTTTTTGGTGGAAATCTAATGATAAGGCTCGAGGTTTACACTAGGTTGCGTGGGACAAACTATGCAAAGATAAAAGTGAAGGGGGTTTGGGTTTCCGAGCGTTGGAACAGTTTAATGACGCAATGCTGGCCAAACAGTTTTGGCGATTAATTCACAATCCGTCGTCTTTAATGGCCCGGGTGATTAGAGGACGGTATTTCAGGAACAAACATCCTCTTATGGCAAAGAAACCGAATAATCCTTCTTTTGCCTGGCGAAGTATTTTTTCAACTAAGGGATTGGTGGAACAAGGTGCGCGATGGGCTGTAGGTTCTGGTTGTTCCATTTCGGTTTGGTGGGATCCATGGTTACTGGATATTCGTCCAAGATCTGCAAATGGTAGGGGGAGGTTTTTGCTCCCGAGTTTGATGGTTAATCATTTAATTAATCCAGTTACAAAGGATTGGCATTTGCCTATTCTAGAGGAGTTCTTTGATCCGGTGGATATACCACTTTTTCGGAGTTTGCCGGTTAGTAAAACTTCTCAACCCGATAGATTGTTATGGCATTATACTAAGTCAGGCAGGTATTCGGTAAAGTCAGGTTATCGGTTAGCCCAGGAATTAATAGCGGAAGTGGAGTATGGGCCATCGTGCAGTTCTCTGCGGGCTCAGTCCTGGAAATTAGATGTACCTCCGAAGATTCAACATTTTTTCTGGCAAATTGCCTCGGGTACCCTTCCAGTGTTAGAACGGCTTGCGTATCGGGGAGTTCGTTGTGATGTTTTGTGTAAGCGGTGCGGTTTGGCGACGGAAATGGAAACTATTGACCACGCACTGTTTGTTTGCTCCGGTTGCGCAGTATTTGGGAGTTGGTCCCGATGCTGTTGGAACCGGGAGGTTTTCCATTTGCCTCGATTTATGCGAATTTAGATTCATATTTTGGAGGGCGTCTTCTCAAGGCAGGGCTTCTGATATCATCCCTTCCCTCCCCTGGATTTTATGGTCACTTTGGAAAGACAGGAATAAAAAGGTTTTCCAGGGTATTGAGCTAGAGCAAATTGAGATTATAAATCAAGCGGCAACTGATAAGCTAATTTGGGAGGAAGCCAAATCTTATTCAGTGAACAATCCCCTCCCTCCACCCGTAGTGGAAGTGAGGGATTCCTTTATTTTCTGTCAGGTTGATGGTTCATGGAAAGGGACCAACCCTTTGCAGGGTTTGGGTTGGTGGTGCTGTAATGGTGATGATATTACGCTTCTTTTAGGAGCTCGGAGCATCAGACGTGGCCTTTCTCCCCTATATACAGAATTGCAAGCGCTGATCTGAGCTATGGAGTCTTTACTGGCGGCTGGAGTGAGTTGTCGGGCCTTCGAGACGGATTGTGCGAGCTTGTTGCGATGGTGCAGTCGCGAGATGATTGGCCCGCTTTCACGAATTTATTGGAGGATTTCTCGCAGCTTTGCTCCTTCATCCATCCTTCTCCCTCGTCAAGATTTCCCGCGACGTCAACGTAAGAGCAGATTGTCTTGCTCGGTCTTCAAGATCTTTACCTTCCGAATCGTTATTTGTAAACTCTTATCCTCCTGTTTGGGCAACCAATCTTGGAGTTCTCTTTTAATTAATTATTAATGTTTGGTTGAAAAAAAAAAACAATTTGTTGTTTACTTTTTTTCGTTAGTTGAGGACAAATCTTTATTTCTAAGAAAACAAAAAATGCTTCTTCTTTTTTTCACTCTATTTTTTTTTTTTTTTTGTAGTGAGTAGTTAATTTGCAGAAGACAAAAAATATATGAGTTTTTTTTATCTATACTAGTACTTTCGCAGCATTTTTTGTTCAAAATTACTTTTTGGAAAGTTTTTGCATTTATTGCCTTGACTTTAATATTAGTAACCAAAAATTTCAAATTAATTATAAGTAAGATTTTTAAAAATAAGAAAATTTTTCTACCTCATTTAAACATAAATATATATATGATTCTTTTTCATTTTTATTTGAATTTATATTTAAATTATCTTGAATTATTTTATAATACATTTAGTTAATAAAAATTGTGATTTTTTCCTGCATATGATGTAATACAAATTTTTAAAAACAGACATATATTACCCAATTTACGGATATAATATCCCACATCGCCTAAAAAATTTGAGCAATAGTTTAGAGTCATACTATATAAGAGACCAAAATGATTCATAATACAAAAATTTTGATTGATCAGATATTTAAACTTAAAAAAAAATTATTTGGTTTCTTCTGATTCTTTATTAAAGATTTTTAAAAACTTAAATATTATAAATATTTATATTTTATATAAAGTAGAATTATTATAAATATTTATATTTTTAAGAAAGTTAAACTTTATAAAATGTTAAAATATTAATAATATTTAAACGTTCATGAAGTTTCAAATTTATAAAGTTTAAATATTATAAATAGTTCAACTTTTTAAAAAGTTAAAAGACCTTTAAAATATTAATAATATATTTAAACTTTTACGAAACTTCAATATGATAAATACTCAACCGTTTTAAGAATTCTAAGTATTATAAATATTTGAACTTTATAAGAAGCGCCAATCTTATAAAATGTAAATGTTTACAATCTTAATAATTAACATAGCAACTCAAGCTAATATTTATAATACAAGACAATAAACATAAAAAATTAAGATGATATAGTGCGAGTTAAAATATCTCGGGACGGAGTTATATAATGGGACGGGTTTGTCGATATTTATATGAATTTAAAATATCAATAAATTGGTGTTACACGGATAAAACAACATTTCATTATTTTGTTAACACTATCTATATCATAGAATAGACATATCAAATTGATACTAGGATTTTTGTGTGTCCTAGTAGGTTCAATTAACCTTATGCGTTGTAATACTTAAGGTGTCAATCCAAATGGGATGATGCTAGTCACTCAAGATGCAATCAAGCAATCACAAGTTAAGCCAATTCAAGAGAGAGTTTTTCTAACAATCCTAGAATGGTCAAAATACAAAATGAAATGAATTACAGAAAGAAACGAAAATGTATGACAAGAAGCAAGCAAGAATGAGAGAAACTGAAAACGATTCTAAGCATGAACAAACGAAACAGTTGGGAATGTTATAAAAATCAGAAAGAAAGAAGTCCTAAGGATGGGAGTAATTGATGTCGGTGGAGTATCCTAGTCTATAGCGTGTTTAACATGTCACAAGCAAACCATCCTAAACAATGAACTTCTTAGCTAATCCAATCTCTTGACAAAAGCTACTCAAACTCAACCACTTCCAAACCTAGCTCTCGCTAGAGAAACATGATCAAGCATGGCATGAAAAACAAGTTCATTCACGTCAACAAACATCCTAGACAACTAATCTCTTGCTAGGAACGTAAGTCTACGGCACTAGTTGGTCGACATTTCATCGAACACCTTTTGGGTGCGGAGATGTCTAAAACCTAGTTCCAATTGATCAGAGAGAAACTAGTATTTCTAATTCTAGTCCAGGGAATCATACAATCAAAGCTTAAACACTCTACATCCAAGATCCTCCACCTAATCTATCCCATCCTCAAGAACTACTACACTACTCAGATCCGAAATTCATCATCAAGCATGCAAACATAGAAATCATTGAATCAAGCATCATTAGGTGGATAAAAATAAGGTGAACAACTTTGTAAAAGGAATCAAATGCAAAATCTCAATAATCTCAAAGATATCGGAAATACAAGTCAAACGTTTTGGAGGGTAGGTAAAACCTTAAGAACCAAAAGAAAACGAGATAAAAACTAAGATATCCTCAGCCAAGACTTAACAAAATGTATTTATAGTAAAAACATGTAAATCCCTAAAACTTAAAACGACAAGGTGAAGCGTCGGTTTGGGAATCTCCTGAAGCGCATAAGCGGAACGTCTTCTGACATGCGGTCGAGTCGTGTGTCATCTCTCCTAGGGTGAGGTCGAGTGGAATGAGTAGGAGTGGCTCCAGTGGTGTGAGTGAAAATGGCTCGAGCATGGTCTGTGAAAGTGGCTCGAGCTGGGTGTATACGCATCCACTAAAACGATGATAACTCTTGAACCACACCTCCGATTGGCTTGAAATAAACGGCATTGGAAAGATGACTCAATTCTCTACAACTTTCATGAAGACGTCAAAAGCTGAATCCCTAGACCGGTGGCTCGAGTGATGGCTCGATTGTGGAAGTGAGGAGCGCGGCTTGACTGTGGAAGTGAGCGCTCGATTGTGGAAGTGAGGAGCGCTCGATTGCGAAGTGAGGAGCATGGCTCGGTTTAGGAAGTGAGGAGCGCTCGATTGTGGAAGTGAGGAGCATGGCTCGACTGTGGAAGTGAGGAGCGCTCGATTTAGGAAGTGAGGAGCGCTCGATTGCGGAAGTGAGGAGTAGCTCGATTGTGTGCGCTTCCAACGTCTCCTAAACACCTGAAAACTCCGAAATGCGTAATGTATGCAAGGATGATGCAGAAACTTGCTAAACATGCAAAATGTACGAAAGAGGTTCTAAAATGATGCAAAACAACTAGTTGTCCTAGCTAAATGTATGACAAATACAGGCTAAAGAGATGCAAAATACAAACATATCACAAATTAAATTGATTAAATAAATATTATGTAAAAACAAATTATATTGCGGTATTATATAGTTTAAATTTTAAATCATAAAATTAAAAATTATTATATAATTATAATATTTAACCAACAAATAAAATTTATAATTTAAATGTTTTAGTTATAAATAATTTACACCGCGGTGTACCGCGGGTCCTAATCTAGTTTTAAAAGATGACGGCAACTTGTGACATCATAAAATAAGTGAATGAAAACTGAAAAGGCCAGATCCACGCGGAGTGAGGTATGAAAAAGTCTCCGGTCAAATCCCTTGACTCAAATTTTCTAATCAATCATTGGCAAATTATTTTAAGTTTATGTTACTTATAATAGTTTATTCATGTTGTTGATGAGTGGTGACATTTGCATTTAATCTTATACTAGGTAATAAGATTATATTAATCCGGGTTGTACATGACATTTGCACATGTAAATGTGTTGTACTACAACACGAAATAAAATATTTTCATATAAATTTTAAAAATTCATAAAATAAGTAAGAATTATATTAATATGAGTGTTATAATATATGTGCGTTATTTTTATGTAAATTAAAAAAAAAAAACTTAGATGTATTTACTTTGGAATGGAAAACACGTCACAGTCATATGTTTCATCCCCTCACGTCCTAACCCATATTCTCTCGTCCTATCTCATCCCGTCTCATCTTGTATCGTCTCATCCAGTATGGTCTCTTCCCTTCTCATCTCATATCCATCAGAATTTTTTTGTCTTATGGTCATTCTCTTTCAAATAATTACTCGTTAGACAATCTTTACTAAAAGAGATTTGGTAAGAAATTTAGACATATCAGAGTTCTACGTTGAATATTTTCTTTTAGTTATTTGAAATTATCTTAAATATTATAATTTTTAAAATTAAATAATTGTTTTCAAAATATATAATTCTAATTATTTTTAAAATTATTTAATTGTTTTTAAAATTATCAGTGTACTTTAATCTAAAATATATGTCTCCTTTTTTAAAAAAACTACTTCAATATATTGTTTTTTATTATTCGAATTTAACAGTTTCAGTTTACATATACTGTAATTTTTTCAGAATTTAATTATTGTTTTAAAAGTATATGTACTTAATTAGTAAATTAATACTTCAAAAAACACTGGTAAAACATATATTCAGTCAAATAATAAACCCATTTTGATTGGAAAACTTTAATTTTATAATAGTAGTATTTTATGGTGTTTTGTCAATATTTTAGTATATATGTAAAATACCGTAACAAAAATAAACATAATCATCATCTTCATCAGCTCGACAATTTTTTGGAATCCATCTATAATAATAAAGGACAGCCCGTGTTTGTTGAAAATGTTAAAGTAATTTTGTTACATGGTGTAAAATCTCGTCTAGTCCTATCGTATCCCGCCCCATCCGATCCATCCCATTAGAAATTTTATGTTCCATAACCATTTTATTTTAAATAATTATCAATATAATAATATTATTAATAAATTTTGTCTAAGAAATTTAGATGAAATACATGTATTCTCCATTTGTATGTTTAATTTATATAGTTAGTAGAAATTATAGTTCTCAAAAACTCTCAATATATTTTTAAAATATCCAAAATTCTCAAAATACTCGTCTCAAGGTAGTTATCCGTGCTACAAAAGGGGACAAAATATTTTATACAAATTTTAAATTTGTAAAATGACTAAGAATTATATTACACTGGGTGCTATATAGCACAAGTGAGTTTTTTCATGTAAATTTTAAAAAAATTAAACCAAAATGTATTTACTTTGGAAAGAGAAATACGGCCAGTCCTGTCACATCCCCTCACTTCCTAACCCATCCCCTCTCGTCCCGTCTCATCCCGTATCCATCATAATTTTTTGTCTTATGTTCATTCTCTTTTAAATAATTACTCGTTAAATAATATTTACTAAAAGAGATTGGGTAAGAAATTTAGATGGGATACCAGATTTCTCCATTAAATCTTTTTTTTAGTTAAGTTAAAATTATCCAAAGATTAAAAATTTCAAAAACTATATAATTATTTTTCAAATATACCAAAATTTTCAAAGTGCCCGTTCTAAAGTTGTTAATTACATGTCAAATAGTCAATTCTTATCCAAATAAGTGAAAGTTTGACACTTTAATTTATCTACCTATATTTATTTATTTCATACTTTTATCTAAAATATATTCAATATATTATTTTTATTATTCGAATTTACCCGTTCCAGTTTACATATACTATTTCTCGTCTTAATATGATAAATAAACTCGACTTTTCTCAAAATTTAATGATTGTTTCTTAAAGTACATATAATTAATTAGTAAATTACTTCAAAAATAAACACTGGTAAAATATATATTTAATCAAATATAAATTCTTTTAGGCGTAAAATTTTAATTGTATAATAGTAGTATTGTTCAATGAAAATTAGTTGGCCACTCTTTTACGGTGTTTTGTCAATTAATGTTTATGTTACTTATCCTCTATATATTAAAAGAGAAGCATTCTCTAAAAATGCTGACGTGTCGTCGCTAGAGAGTTATGTCCCTAATTTATTATTTGCCCTTAATATTTCATAATATTACATAAAACTGCCACTGCTATTCAATTTATTTATATACACAATATTTTAGAGTTATTAATTTAGCCTCATTTGATATATTATTTACAGCTATATGCCATTGTGCTTTTAACAAAACAAAAAACAAATGTGTTATTCTTATAAACTTTATCACGTAAATTTAAATTAAGTTTAAGGTTTAAATATATTTTATATATTAGAAAAATGATTTATTAAATTGCATGTGGGTTACTGGCGGATCTCACGAATTCAAGCAGGAAAATTCAAGCAGGAAAGATGCAAAGACATTTTGTGGCTCAAAATATTTAAACCCGTTGCGAGATGGTTTAGCGGACGGGTTTGACCGGGTTAACAATTTTATTTAAATTATTTGGTTCATGGAATTTAGTTTTTTGTGTGGTTATTATCTAATTTGATAGTTCAAGATTTTGATAAAAATAATCACTAATTCGGTTCACATTCGATCTAGATCCTCCATCATGTCAATCTAAAATTTATGATAAAACGATTAATCTTTCAAACTTTCATAAACTTGATGAATTCAAACCAATATAAGTTTGTATTATAAATATTATACTAAATAAATTTATTTACAAATGTAATATCTCAAACAAATTTATTTGGGATTTTGGCCAGAAATGCCATAAAACTCAAAAAATTCCTCCAAAATGTCACTTTTGTTTTTTCTTCTGGAAAATGCCAGTTTGGCATTTGTTGATAGGTGCGAATTGACAAAATTGCCCCTCATTTATTTTGTAACGATCGTTGTCTTGCACGCAAGAGAATTCATAGGAGAAATAAAATTTAATGGGTTAAAGGCATTAATGCCGATGGGACAGCCCTTAATGGCAGCGGCGGTAGGTCCTTTAGTTGTTGATGGGGCTAAAAAAAGAGATAATTGTAGTTAATGAATGCAGAGAGTGGGGGCATGTATTTGTACGATCAACAAAAGGGAGTTCATTGCAGATGCAGAAGGACATACGAAGTTGTCTATCAAGGAAGAGAACAATGTGGACATTGTTACTGATGATGTAGATGGCACAATGTCGATTATGTGACAAAGGTCAGGAGGAAATATGGTGTCTGCAGGGAGTGATGATGTTTTGTCTATCGATTGTAGACATAGTGGTGAGCCGAAATGGTCTATCACCAGCTGAAATGGGAAACCTGTTTGGAGAAGCAAACCATAGAGAAGAGGGGGAGGGTAGATCTGATGGGGAAGATATTGATGATGGGGAAGATATTGATTGGATTCAATTGTAGCTAATTTAAAGGGACATGCAAGTTAGGCGTTTTAAGTTAGACAGACAAAAAAAAGAGGGCCAACATAAGATAGACATAATAAGTTCAATTCTTTAGCGAGACAACAAACTTTTGGTAGACATCAACAGCGTAGGACATACGTAGTTGGTCCACCATTTCTTCTGTTAGTCCTTCAGGCGTGATTTTTTACGAATGGAGCTCGATATACTTTACGGCCAGTGGACCACAATCGCCGTTCCTGTCATTCTAGTCAACATTCTCCAGTCTTTCATAGCTAAACACGCTTGATAGACAAATATGGGGTGGACATGTACCTTGAATACGAACTGTTGTCCACTAAGGGATCCCGGATAAGAGAAGGGTCTGCTTCGTTGGGAGACTTGCAATACGAAGATGGCTGGACATTAGCAGTCTCTGAGACATCGGCCGACCTGCAATGAGGAGAACATAAATAATGTTTAATTCACAAACATGTTCGGGTAGACAAAAATTGGGTGGACATGTACCTTGAATTTGGACTGTTGTCCATTAATGGATCCCAGATAAGAGAAGGGTCTGCTTCGTTGGGAGACTTGCAATACGAAGATGGCTGGACATTAGCTGCCTCTGAGACCTCTGCTGACCTGCAATGGGGAGAAGGTTTTATGGTCTTAGGACAGAACATAAATACAGTGTAATGGACAAAAAGTTTGGGTAGACATATACATTGTATAGGGACTATGGTCCATCAATGGATCAACACTGGCATAAAGGTCTGCTTCGTTAGGATAACTGCAATAAGAAGAACTGTTGTCGAACCGGAGATGCTCCATTAAAAAAACGAGAAAACAGCAAAAGATGGACAAAACTACCTTCGTTGTTGGTTTGTGTCCTCCGAGAAGGCCAGATTCGTTGATGAGTCTTCACAAGGCTTGCAATGGGGAGGAACGACAGCATCTTCAGCACCCTTGTACGGAAAAGAAACAAGATTATATGAGACACTTAAAATTGCCCATCATCTACATCACATGTACTTAGAAGTTAAATTCTGATACACAATATAGATGGACAACATATAGGTTGTGTCTATCACATCGGTTGGATAATGGGATTATTGGATAGTAGACTAATTTGGTGGACATAAAATACATTTCGAAATATAGTCTACCTAAAAGATTCCAAGCGAAACCAGTATAGATGGACATCAAAGAAATTCATGTCTATCAGTACGGTTTTCAACGTAACGAACACCAAAAACAAGGATAAGCAGAAGAAAAGGAAGAGTGGTTAGACAACAGAGTTACCTGCGTCCCGCGGTGGCGGACATCTCTCCCTTACTAAGATCGACATCTCATAAGTCAATGTCACCACTGAAAAGAAAGAAACTAATGGTAAACACAACAGAACCACAAAATAAAAGGATGTAGGGCAATTTGAGACGATTTCATACCTAGCCTCGGGGTTCTCAACATCGGAACGAGTCTCCGGAGCTTCCCCTGTGGCGGTGGCGGGAGGCAGAGGGGGAGGATTAGTCCGTAAAAGGGTATGGAAGATGAAATTCATAAGTTTGATGTTGAAATTAACGGTTTCCGATGAAGGAGCTCTCGGCGGATTCCAATCAGACGGCGGCTCCCGTAATAGGAATGAAGGTGAAAAGTCGGGAACTACATGGGAAGAGAAATGAATTTTTTGAGTAAAGGAAATTAAACGGAAAGATGCGTTCCCCGATGCTCCTAATTAACTCGTTTTACTCACTTTAATGTCATTTCATCACAATTTTTTTATTAAAAGAAAAAACAAAAAACTAAACACTTCCATTTTTGAGCGAGTGTAAATAGAGGGCAAAAATGTATTTCAGCAAACACATTGTGACAGGCGGGAAAATAATCTGTGTAAAATGGCATAGGAGACAAAGTTGTGTACTGTTCATGGTATAAAGGACATATTTCTCAATTTTTTTATCCCGTGCAACAACACACATTATTACCTAGTACTAGTTAATTCATATTGTTGATGAGTGATCATTTAATCTTATATTACTAATAGTCACTTATGTAGAAAATAAATAAAATTTACGTTTGTCTTTTCTAGCATTTGGAATTTTGGATAGAGAACACATAAAACACCTTCAATAACAATAACAAACATGGAAACACCTCAAGTGATTAGTTTCAACTTTGGGTTTGACCTGATTATGTGATTTTGATTGCCAATCTTACCTAAAAATTTGTGGATCGTCTTCAAAGAGAAAAATTAGAATCGAATTATTGATCCGAAATAACAACCATCCTCAAACTCTAACTTTGTTGAAAGAATAATCGATATGGATATTATAACAATGTCAAATCATATTATTTATCTATCAGTTAAACTCCAAATTTTATGAATATCGATCGTTACAAAGTAGAGTAACCTTATTCTGTGTGTGGAAATAAAATGTAAGTTTGTGGTAAACCCAATGTAGTATTTTGATCACCAGAAACAATACTATTACAGACTAGTTGATCAGAGACATATGTTAACTCTAAATAATTTGACTTTGACTCTTTTTTTTTGTCAAACAACTTGATTTCATTCACTTAAATTCAAGAACAAAGAAGGAATACAGAGTTCCAAAGTACAAAACAGAAGCAAGCAGAAGCATTTCCCAATGCCAAAAAAAGAAACATAAACATAGATTACATCGATCATTAATCCAAGAGAGCTTTGAATTACTTGCTAGGAAGCAAACAACACATGAGAGATCAAGGTATTGAAGATAAAGATAGAACTTTGATAAGAAACTTTATTTTGATATTATTCTTTATTAAAATCCTTTTACACTTGACAGTCATTGTTTTATATAGGAACAGAGAGAACAATCTAGAAGAGGATGAGTCATTGTGACAGCTCTTGTGACAGCTGTGAGGAACTAGTCATCCTCCTTATCTTGCAAGGCATCATAACGGTTATGGAGGAGAGTTGCAGGTACAGTCTCAGTCCTCTTTGTCTTGACTTGATTATGTTGACTGGGCTTCTTTAGTGGGCTTCTTTGTTGTTGGGTTGTTTTGTGATCCATCACACTTATATCACTTATATTCCCCCTCAAACTTGTGGTGGGGGGAACACCAACACCAAGTTTGCTTCTCAGATCTTCGAACTCACGTTTAGGTAGGGATTTGGTGAAGATGTCAGCTAACTGGAGAGTTGCAGGTACGTGTTTCGTCTCAATGTGGCCTAAGGCAACTTGTTCTCTGATGAAATGAAAATCAGTGTCAAAGTGCTTCGATCTTTTGTGCAGAGCCGGATTAGCACTTAAGTAAACTGCAGATAGATTGTCACATTGAAGCAGAGTAGGGAACTGTTGAGGGATTTGCAGATCACGCAGAAGGAATGTGAGCCATGTTATCTCATGAGCTGTAGCAGTGAGTGCTCTGTACTCTGCTTCTGTTGACGAGTTAGAGACTGTTTCTTGTCTTCTCGCAGACCAGCTTATAAGATTTGGACCAAGAAGAATGCAAAAACCAGTTGTAGAGCGTCTAGTCTTCTTACAACCGGCATGATCACTGTCACAGTAAGCTGAGAGAGAGAGGTTGGAGCTCCGTTTGATATACAGTCCCATATGTAGGGTACCTTTGATGTATCTCAGAATGCGTTTGAGGAGCCCAAAGTCTGAGATGGTTGGTTCATGCATTCGTTGACACACAAAATTGACTGCAAATTGTATGTCTGGTCTCGTGATTGTAAGATATTGTAGCTTCCCTGCAATACTTCAAAAATAGGTAGGCTCAGAGAAAGGTGCAGAGTTCAGCTTGTCGAGATTTTGCGGCAATGGTGTTGGCATCGGATTGCAGTTGGACATAGCTGCTTGAAATAGGATGTCTTTGGCATAGTTTGTTTGGTGAAGAAAGAAACCTTCGGAGCACTTTTGAATTTCAACGCCAAGGAAGTAGCTAGGAGCTCCAAGATCTTTCATCATGAACTTTTGATTTAGAGCATTTAGAAGAGCTTGAAGTAGACTCTGATCATTCCCTGTGAGTAGCATATCATCAACATACATTAGTAATACCAGGGATTTACCGTTTTTATGATAGGTAAATAAAGATGGATCAGACTTGCAGCAAGTAAAGCCAAACTTGATCAAGTAATTGCTGAAAGTATCAAACCAGGCCCTCGGAGCTTGTTTAAGTCCGTACAACGCCTTGGTGAGTCTACAGACATGAGATGGCCTCTGTTTGTCAACGAAGCCTTGTGGTTGGACCATAAACACCGGTTCCTGAAGTTCTCCATGCAGGAAGGCATTGGAGACATCTAGTTGTTTGATGTCCCATCCTTTAGCAGTTGCAACATCAAGAACCATTCTAATGGTAGCTGTTCGCACTACAGGGCTAAAGGTTTCCAGATAATCAAGACCTTCCTCTTGATTAAACCCCTTTGCAACAAGGCGAGCCTTTAGCTTGTCCACAGTTCCATCAGGTCTGAGTTTTGTTTTAAAGACCCATTTACAGCCTAGAATATTCATCTCCTCTGTTGGTTCTACCAAATCTCAAGTATGAAGCATGTGTATGATTCTGATTTCGTCATGTGCTGCATCGTTCCAACCAGGGTGAGCTAGAGCCTCAGATATGTTTTTAGGTTCTTTGGGGACAAACCGTGAAGTTAGCAGAACATATCTTGAGTTTGGTTTGTGAATGCCTGATTTTGCTCTAGTAGTCATAGAGTGAGTGTTCAGATCTTGTTGCTCTTCTAGCTGAACCTCTGGTTCTTCTTCAACAGGTTCCTCCTCATGAGAGACAGAATTCTCGGATCCCTCATCTGTGGATTCTTCTATATCACTTATATCCGCAGGAATGTGCTCAGGAATGGGCTCAGGAATGTGCTCAGGTTCTAGAGGCACTGCAGGGTTCTTTCTTTGAAGCGGATACAATGGAGATTGCGTTGTAGGAACTACTGTAGGCATCAACTGAGATGCAGCTTGCCAAGCTTGAAGCAGAGACGTTTTATACTGTGGAATCAGATTCTTGTATTGTTGTTGAAACGGAAAACTGCTTTCATCAAATATTACATGCCTCGATATATAAACCTTTCCCGTTGGAGGATATAAACACCGATATCCTTTATATTGAGTGTGATACCCAAGAAACACGCATTGGAGAGACCTTGGATCAAATTTGTGACTTGACATAGGCCTGAGACAAGGATAACAAGCTGATCCAAAAACTCTGAGCATTGAGTAGTTAGGCTTTTGACTGAACAAGACCTCAAATGGACTGCAGTTGTTTAGAGTAACAGAAGGTAGGAGATTTGTGATGAAACTTGCTGTGAAAAAGGCTTCAACCCAGTGATGAAGAGGAGTATGACTGTGAAAAAGCATGGACAGCCCAAGCTCCACTATATGCCTGTGTTTTCTTTCTGCAGTTCCATTTTGTTGTGGTGTGTAGGGACAAGAAATTCTGTGAAGAATCCCATTTTCTGTCAGAAATTGTTTAACAGCATTACTTGTAAATTCTCCTCCACCATCACTCTGAAAAACTTTTATCTTTGTCTTGAATTGAGTTTCAACCAGTTTCTGAAAAGCTCTAAATATTGAGAAAAACTCAGACTTTGCTTTCATTGGATAAAACCAGGTAAATCTTGAGTAATCATCTACAAAAACTGCATAGTATTTAAACCCTTGATTTGATACAACTGGTGATGGTCCCCAAAGATCACAGTGAATTCGATCAAGGGGACATAAAACTCTGGAATCTGAATTAAAAAACTGAAGTCTGCTACTCTTCCCAATCTGGCAAGGTTCACAAATGGAGGTTGTGCTGCTCTTATTCAAGATAATATCCTTGCTGCTCTTGAGTTGTTGAAGAACTTGAGAGTTTGCGTGTCCAAGTCTATGATGCCAAATATCCTCATTAGCCGCACATTGACGATTAGAGAATAGTGCTACAAACTCTTTGTTCTCCAACAGGTATAGCCCTCTATTGCGTGGACCCTTTGCTACCACCTTCTGAGTTGGTATATCAACAACACATATCTTATTAGAATCAAACCATACTCCACAAGGCAAATCATCGCACAGTTTAGAAACTGAAATGAGAGATTTTTTCATGTCTGGGCAGACTAACACATCGTTCAATGAGATGTTACCTTGTGAAGAAGCGATGGTAGCGGATCCAACATGAGTAATAGGAAGGTAGGTGCCATCTCCCACTTGAACTGTGTCATTACCGTTATATGTTGTTGCAGAGTGCAGGTTCGAAGCAGAGGAGGTAACATGAGCTGTAGCTCCCGAGTCAGTGACCCATTCACTACCATCTGAGACTTGCAGAGAAGAGAACACTTGAGCTATATCAGGCCTTTGATAGTCTTGGTCAAAGCGATTCCAGCAGTCAGATGCAAGATGTCCAGTTTTTCCACAAATCTGACATATTGGTCGAGCTCCAGTAGCTTGAGGATTGGATTGATGTTGAGAAAATCCTCTGCCTCGTGTAGAGTAACCCCCTCGACCTCTGTTTTGTCCAGATGACCGACCTCTACCGCGATAACCTCCTCTAGACTGATTGCCATATCCATTTTGTTGAGCATGAAAGGCAAGATGTGGTGTCACCGTTTCAGAGACACTGTATGACCGAAGCTTGGTGTCAAAGCTTTCGACTTCAGAGACCACATCACCAAAGCTGGGAGGAGAGATCTTGCTCAGAGAACTCTGAATTACCGTCGTGATTGGGTCATAATCACGACCTAATCCGTTCAAGAATCCGAAAATCTTTAGGGATTCATCTATTGGTTTACCAATAGAGCTCAAGGCATCACATATAGCAATGAATTCACGACAATAAGCAGCAAAGGACAAGTCTTTCTTCTCTAAAACCCAGAGACTACGGCGAAGAGCAAATTCCCTAGCTATGCTACTCTTATTGAAATTTTCAGCTAAGGAAATCCAGACTTCTCTAGAGGTAGTAATGTTGTGAACATACCCGAGAACCTCTTCAGAGAGAGTGCCAAAGAGCCACGACCTGATGAGTTGATCTGTGCAGAACCAAGCTTCATATTGTGGATTGGGGATCTCTGCTCCTTCTGTCGTCAACGTGGTGCGAGGTGGGGTTGTGACAGCTCCATTCACGAAGCCTATGAGCTTTTGGCAGGAGAGCAGAGACTCAAACTGAGTTTTCCAGAGGAGATAATTGTTGTTATTGAGTTTGATAGTAACAGTGCTTGTAACATGAATATTATCAGGGAATGGATACCAAGTCGCCATTGTAGAACCTGTTAAGGTTTACAAAGCTCTGATACCATGAAGATAAAGATAGAACTTTGATAAGAAACTTTATTTTGATATTATTCTTTATTAAAATCCTTTTACACTTGACAGACATTGTTTTATATAGGAACGAGAACAATCAGAAGAGGATGAGTCATGTGACGATTTCTTGTGAGGGCGTGAACTATCCTCCTTATCTTGCAGGCATCATAACGGTTATGGAGGAGAGTTGCAGGTGCGTCTCAGTCCTCTTTGTCTTGACTTGATTATGTTGACTGGGCTTCTTTAGTGGGCTTCTTTGTTGTTGGGTTGTTTTGTGATCCATCACACTTATATCACTTATAGATATGTCGATAACTCTTCCAAAAGGAGTTCAATGGAAGGTGAAGTGGTCCCTGTCAAACTATGACTAGGAGACGTTGAAAAGGTAGTCATGGCTAAGCTTCTCACCGGCGTGAGGGGAGCTACTTGAGATTGTACAAGGGCTATTTGACTTTGACTCTAAATATTTACTTATATAGTTTAAGTAAGTACTAAATAGACAATTCATGCATCACAAAGCCACAGTGTATTAAACTTTACACATCGCGTAGATGGACTTAGTTGTTACGGACACGAATATTTTCGATACTTTATGAATAAAAAATAATCTTTCAAATGCATTAAAACAAAATTCAGTTGATGCCAATAAAGTTATACGTATCAATCATGAGATATGGAATTTACGATGGAACTTTCTTTTAATTTGAGATTGCACTTTGACGATGGACTTGGTCAGCAGAAACCTTTTTCTACGATCTTTCTATTATTATTAAATTATAAATGTTATAACTTATAAGGTCATCCCCAACGGAGGTTTTAAGGGGGAGGTTTTAAGAAAAAGTGGAAAAAAATAAATCAGAAAAGAAAAAAAAAGAGAAGAGCTCCTCTTATTTAGTATACTTGATTTTGGATTAGAGACTGTGACGTGTCGGCGCATGGTTGGGTGAAAAGTTTAATCGAGAGCAAATTTTTTTTTGCATTGTGTTCTTTCTCTTCCTCTCTCTCTCTCTCTCTCTCTCTCGCAAATCTCTCAATCGGAGGAGATTTAATCAGTTGGAATAGTTGGAGATGGAGTCGGAGAAGACTGGAATCGAAGGAGATTGAACTGGAATCGAGTCTTGTTCCCAGATTGAATCTTAGTCAGTATGAGGAACACATGAACCGTGGAGCTGGGATCTATGCTGTTCTTGTGCATCAATTTGGAGGACATGTCGCTGGTCTTCCTTCAAATTATCTTATCCCTCTCTCACTTACAATGTTCCCATGTAAGTAATTCATTTCAATCTCCCACGGTTTTGATGGAGTAGCCTTCGATACTCGATCATGCCATTGCGTCTTCATAGCTAGAAGAATTAAGGAGTTTTGTAAACCATTGTTTAGTTCAAATTACTGATGATTTTGGCTTGAGATGAGTTAATGTGTAGAAAGGTATAGGCTTGATGGGGTTGATGGTTTCTTTTTATTGTTTAGCACTAGACATCGCACCTTGCGATTTTGCAGGATAAAGAAGCAGAGAAAGAGGGTGATGGTTCGAGGAGAGGGCTTCGGGCTTCGGTTCCCTGCAAATTCTCCACGAACACGAACAAGTACTCTCCTAGCTACAAAAATGAACCTATTTGTTTGGTTTGATTAGAACAATTTTCTGTGTAGCTTTCTTATTGTCTCAAAAAATTGTGCAAGCTTTATTGTTATGCTTATGATTGTTGTTGTGATTTAGCTGCTCAGTTGGAAATCGTGTTGGCTTATTACAAAAGTTTTGATATGTTTTTGTTCATTCTTTGTTAGGGTGTACTAGTTTTATTTTGTTGCAGGCTTGGCTTGATATTGTAAGTATTTTTTTGGTTAGCTCTGTTGCAGACAAGGCTTAACAAATTGGTAGAGACCATCCTCAGCACATCTCCGGCGGTGGCTCTCCGCGTTGATGACCATTCTGAAAATCTCGCTTTGGGTACCTGAGACATACGGTTGGTTTTGTTATAATTAGCTTTTGTGATCTTTTATTTTCTGTTCTGAAGTGTATGTGAATTTTGTGTCAAGACGGTATGATGAATACTAGATAACTTGTATTTCAGTGTTAGTTTTAGCTTTTGTTCTAACCAATTAATTTCTCACGAACTCTCAAAGCTATATGTTTGGGTTTGGCTGTGTTATTGGTATTATGTGGCCATGTTTGTGTAGTTCAAGTATATTATAGCTAAGCAAGAAAGATATGTTGAGGATTGTTGTTTTCTTTGATAGCTTACCAACGGAGTGTGATTTTGAGAGGACACGAGGGAGACAAATTGCACAAGAGACAAGTGGAAAAGTTCAGTATGGTGGAGGGCGTCAACCTGCAGTTTTAAGAACCTTCAGTCAAAGACTCTGTATTTTTTCACCCTCGCCGCTGGAATCCCGCAAGCTGATGCAAACTGCAGCATGTTCGTGAATATCTCATCCTACGATGCGAGTTACTAAGAAGTGTGTGAGCTCGGTTATTCTGAAAATTGATAACTTTGGACAACTTTGGCATGTTTTCATTTTTGTTTCAATGCAGACTGCATTTCTTTGTTTTACACATTTTTCATTATGGAAAGATTTTAATTTCATAAACTATAATTTCAAAAATAAGAGACTCAAAATTATATCTCACCATTGGAGGGGATAATTTTAATTAGGAGATGAAGGGTTCTTATTTTTAAAACAGTACATAATATATTTATTAAAAATTCAAACAGTACATAAGAGGCTCAAAATTAAAACCCCCCAATGGTGATGACCTAAGGATGTAATAAACAAATATTATGGAATTTCCTCTACATCCCTTAAATGTTAGAATTCAGAGTGTCAAAATAGTGAAATACCAATGAACTTATTTTGAATTAGTTAATCAGCTTTGTTAGAAAATACGAAAAGAAATAAGATAGGGCTACATATTGTATAACTGAGATTTGGTATAATAATAGTTTGTGCAATTACTTCATATTTAATTCAGTAGAATATATGAAGAAGTTGCACACACACAAAAAAATATAATACCAAAAAAAAAAAAAACTGTTGTTGGCAAAAGGAAAAAACCAAAAAGGTTATGCTACACAAATAGAAATCATGTAAAAAAAAAAATACGTTTTGCAAATAAAATACTGAAAAAGAGACCTTAACTACATCCACAAAGCTATAGTTTGACACTGAAAGGTACAGTTAGTTTTATATGATTATCAAGTAAAACCACTGGATTTAAATAAACTAATCAACTTAGACCATGGGCAACGGCGTGGTCTCGGCCCGTCCCCGGGTATTTTTTTATTTTAATTTAATTCTTAAAACCTCAATATCGAAAAAACGTTTCTTATTTGGGGACGTTTTTCATCCGTCTTCTTCGCCACGTGGTGTTGTTTGATTGGTTGTCGAAAATAATTTTTCGAGACAAAATTTCTTCGACTTCCTTCTTTTCTCTCGACGGAGACGACAAAGGCGATGGCGTCTCTTCTTGCAAACGGTGTCTCCGGCTTCTCACCACAACCCACTTCAGATTCCTCAAAATCACCAAAAGGGTTCCACCCAAAACCCGAATCTTTCAAATTCCCATCTCCCAAATCCCTAAATCCAACAAGACCACTCTTCAAAATCAGAGCCGATGTCGGAATCGACTCTCGTCCCACCATCGAAGCTACCAAATCATCAAGCTCAGCCGATAAGCTTCAACAGGTATCCTTCGATTAACTTCCAAGATATGTGTTATTACTCTGCTCCTAAAAAGAAACCAACTTTGAATAGTTTAGATGAAGCTGACCCTCAGCTTCTTGAGTATTTCGATAAGTTAGGTGTTCCTTTGACTGAGTAGAAACGTTTAGCTAATGTTGCTGTTGATGCTGTTCTCGATAGTGTTTCAATAGCTACTACTCATAGGAAGACTCTTGAGAAGTCTGGTGTCATCTTATGTTCTATCTCTGAAGCTATTAGGGAGTATCCTGATTTGATTAAGAAGTATTCGGTACTGCTGTTCCAGCTGGGCAGTTTGTTCCTGGAATAATGATAGGTTCAACTTATGGGCGCCTTGTAGGCATGTTTGTGGTCAGGTTTTACAAGAAGCTCAACATTGAGGAGGGAGCGTGAGTCTCTTTGTGTATTTCTTTGTTAATCTGTTTTATATGGAATTTTTTGGGTGAACTTCGGGTCTTTGATACAAATTGTCTTTGAACCTTAGTTATGCTTTGCTGGGAGCTGCTTCCTTTCTTGGAGGTTCGATGCGGATGACTGTATCGTTATGTGTTATCATGGTTGAAATCACCAATAACCTGAAACTTTTGCCTCTTATAATGCTGGTTCTTCTCATCTCAAAGGTACGAGTTACCAACCATTATCAGTTATCTTGATTCTTGTGGAAATATGCTTGTTTTAATTTGTTCTGTCCTTAGGCCGTCGGTGATGCTTTCAATGAGGGATTGTATGAAGTGCAAGCACGCCTGAAGGGCATTCCTTTACTGGAATCGAGACCCAAGTATCATATGCGTCAAATGGTAGCAAAGGAAGCATGTCAAAGTCAGAAGGTTGTTATCATTTCTCCCTCATCAGCGAACCACTAGATGGAGCTTGTAATACATGCTTCCTAATATTAAGCTATATCATAAATTGTTTTTTCTGTCTTTGAAGGTAATCTCTTTACCTCGAGTTATCAGGGTTGCAGATGTTGCTTCCATATTAGGCAGCAATAAACACAATGGATTTCCGGTAAGCATTGCTTTGTGCTACACAGGTTTACTCGTGATTACTTAGTGCTATGTGCTTATGTTTTTACATTTTGACATTCTACCAGGTAATCGACCACACGAGAAGTGGTGAAACACTTGTCATCGGGTTAGTTCTGCGAAGGTACGTGATTGTACATTGCAAAAAGAATTATTGAAAAGAAATATATCATTCTGAATTTTGTTCACCATGCAGTCACTTGCTTGTTCTCCTTCAATCTAAAGTCGATTTCCAACATAGTCATTTGCCTTGTGATCCAAGTGCCAGAAATATCAGGTAAATTAATGTTTCACACTCTTTTAAATTAATGGGGGACCAAATACAAATACACACCAATACTCATTATAAAAATAAGAAACTATCAAAATATTATTATTGAATGTGGGGGACAAAAATAGTCCCCAACCGATGTGGATGCTCTTAGTTAAACTAAAATAAATCGAAATTGAATTGGTCAGCATTAGACCCTTCAGTAAACACCACCACTTATATACACTCTGGAACTATAGTTTTCTTAATAAAATTGAAGACCAAAGACTTTTCTCAACTTTGAATATTTTATATAATAGTTTTGATCACTTGGTCAAATTTTCAAACACATCTTAACTCACATCAAACTTTTTTAAAACCCCTTAAATTCCAAAAGAACACGCTTTTGTTTTAAAAACCATCCGCCCACAACCAAAACATTCTCATCATCAAATACCGAAAACAAACTTCACATCTTTCTCTTAAGCCTCTCAATCACATGTTTTCAATCTAATGTCCTAAACCTTACGGGGACACTAAAAGTGACGGAACTACTCTTTTGGTGAGGTAACTACTAACATGGAAATGATGAATTGGGAACAGAGGAATTTGCTAAACGAGCTGATTCATGGACTAAGAGCTGCAAAGCAACTCCAAGCTTCCCCGTCGCCAACGTCGTCCTCTTCTTCTTCATGTTTGACGTCGGAGATGAAGGAGACTCTCTTACATCAGGTAGTTTCTTCCTACGAAAAAGCTATTATGATGCTAAACGGATCACACAATCCAACGACCGAGAGGGTGATGGATCCGGTAGTTAATTCCGGTAAGGTTCCGGAATCTCCAGCGTCGATTAACGAAAGTCCGAAAAGCGAAGAGTTCCTCGATGTGGGATGCAAAGATTTCAGTTGCAAAAAGAGGTAAAAAAAAATGTTGAGAGTTGTAACTAAGGAAGAGATCATTTGTAGCACTTTGAATAATGTGGAAAACAAAATTATAGAGTTTTTGATTAGTGATCCTAAAATTGTGCAGGAAGATGTTGCCAAAGTGGACAGAGCAAGTGAGAATTAGTCCAGAGAGAGGCTTAGAAGGACCTCATGATGATGTTTATAGCTGGAGAAAATATGGCCAAAAAGATATTTTGGGCGCCAAATATCCAAGGTAATTATCATCATACTAATTTGTTCTTAATTTCATAAAGATGATGTTTATAAAATTAATCGAGTAATTTGTTGTTTTTTTTGTTTGTTATTGCAGGAGTTATTACAGATGCACATTTCGTAATACACAGTGCTGTTGGGCTACAAAACAAGTCCAAAGATCGGACGGTGATCCAACAATCTTCGAAGTAACATACAGAGGAACACACACTTGCTCACAACAGGGGAACCCACCTCCACAGAAACGAGCCGAAATTAAACAAAACCACATAGAAGAAGTCGTAAATTACCAAAACAACCTCCTCGACAATCTCAGGACCAATCTCACCGTACGTACCGACGGACTTGAAGGCCACGGTTTCTCGTTCCCCTTTACGCCGCCGCCGTTTTACTCTTACGACTCCATCCACGGCGGTGGAGCAACGTTTTGCCACGTCGGTAGCTCTGGTCCGTCGGATTTCACCGGACTGATCTCCACTAATACCTCCACAGGAAGTTCTCCAATCTTCGACGTTGATTTTCATTTTGATCCAACGGCTGAGATTGACACCACAGGCTTCCCCACGTTTTTACACGATTCGATTTAATTACTTTATTATTACTTTCATTAGGTATTTTGATTATTGTTATTCTTGAGATTTAACTATTTATATAGTGAGTAACCAAAGAAAATAAAACTAGTTTCACCTTAATTGAAATCTTAAAAAGCAGAGTTGTTTACTTGTTTTGAGACTAGAGAGATGTTCAATTTGAGCAAACTTGAACATTCACATTTTTTTTTTTCTACTGCTGAGTTAGTTTTTTTTCCTCTACGAGACAGTCTTGGTCTTATTGTACTCTTCCACTTCTTTCTTGTAAGCTTCCATTAACTCAGCAGCTTTTTGATTATAAACTTGTTTCTCCTCTTCACCAAGTTCCTATACAACAAGATACATTTACCAAATCAATTTCACGGTTAATGATTATAATAATCATACTCAGATTGGGATTTTATAAATTATGATACCTTCCATTTCAATGAAATGTGGGCAGTCAAAGTTGAGTTGTTGATCCCAGGATGCTCTTCTGCCACACTCTTCCTTGCATCTTTGCTGTAAAAACAACAATGTTTACAAAAACCGGTAAGAAAAGATTTGAGATTGGATCTGATTGTTTTGTGGATTCAGGGTTTTGAGTATACCAAAAGAGTAAGTATGAAGAAGCAGGCTTTTTGGTTTGTTTGGATCAGCATCCTCGTTCTTCTTCTTGGTCTTGGTCATTTCTTTTGTTTTCTGCAAGATACATATGTTCTGTTAGTGTGTGGCTTGAGCCCAGGATAGCTAAATGCATTGTGAGTTAAGTTAACTAACCTTTATGATATTGTCGGTTTTCTCCTTCTTCTTGAGAAGTTGGAGAGCTTCTTGTTTATGGAGCTTCATGAGTTCCTCTTCTTCTTTCTTCTGGCTCATGGCTTCTTCTTCCTTTGTTCTTTTATATCCTTCCATTTCTTGAAGATATATCTCCTTGTTCTTCTTTGCCATCTGTTACAAAAGTTTTAAAATATGCACATATACGTTAGAACCATCCCTTTATTAACTTCACTTCTTGACACATCAATGTCTATGATGAGTATGATGAACTAGACCTGATCGTAGGGAGTCTTTTGTTCTTCAGACAAGCTCTTCCACTCTTCTCCAGTCATCTTAGCGATCTATAATCATCATTCATCCACACAACTTAAGCTTCAACAGTTTCAAATGAAAATTGAGAAAAGACAACTCAATTTTACCTCCACAACGCTTTTGTTATCTCCTTTTAAAGCAGCTCTCCTCTCGTTTGCATAGATCAAGTAAGCAGATACGGGATGTTTTGGCTTCAGAGGATCCTTAATCTTCCTGAAAAACGAGAAAATGCAGTCAGTTTTCTTACTTAAATAATCCATATGAATCATATGTTGAGTGAAATAGTGAGATCAGTATCATTACTTGGCCTTTTTCTTGTTGTCCTGTTCAGCTTCCTGAACAAAGTGGAGATACTGATCAAGCAGTTCCATTGCAGTTCTCTGCTTCTGCTCATCATCAAGAAGCTTCATGGCTTCCTTTTCGCGCTTCTCCTTAGCAATAACCTGAAGGTAAGCTTCCTTATCCGCTTGGTATTTCTCCTCATAAGGCTTCTTCTCTTCTGCACTCACAGTCTTCCACTTAGCACCCAGAATGTTCGAAGTCTCCTTGAAATCAGCATCTGGATTTTGTTTCTTGACTTCGTTCCAGTTCTCCTTGCACCACAAGATGTACGGTGTCAATGGTCTCTTTGTTTCACCACACTCCTTCTTCTTCTTTCCCTTCTTCTCCTCTTCAGTTTGTGCCAAAGATTGAGTAAATGCAAATGTCTGAGGAAGCACAACATAAACATTCCCAAATCAATCACCTAATCACGTCACTGAACATTCAACTTTAACCAAAGTTAATCTATCTCAGCTAATTTTGTACCAAATTAACATCTATATCTTAAAAGCGTAGAACTCAATCAGATCACAAATCTCATATCTTATACAGGTTCATCAAACCATAGTAGAGCTGTAACAGAAGATTCAAAGAACCAATCATGCATCGAATTTTGTACTAATCTAACATCAGTACCAGATCTATCAAGCGATTCAACCATCAACTAGCTCCATAACACATACGATTTCACCAGATTTTTCTGAACTTATCACAAAGATCAATGAACCAGAGCTAGATCTAGAGATCGTACCATGTTAGGTTTAAACTCCTTCATCTTCTGCAACTTCTTCAGCTCCGTCTTAAGTTTCTCCTGCTCGGCATCCCTCGTCTCAAGTTCTTCTTCCTTCTTCCTCAGGATCTCGTCCTTCTCCTTCAGCAGATCCTCCGTCTTCTCCTTCTCGATCTTCATCTTCTCCAACATCGCTTGCATCTCCATCAGATCTTTCTCAAACGATTTCGCTTCTTCTTTCCCCTTGGCGGCTGCTGAGACCGGTGACTCGACGATCTCATTCTTCTCCTTCAACGCCTTTCTGCTGTTTCTCGATTTCTTCGCCGGAGCTGGATCTGAAACTGTTGCCATCGTAAAAGAGAGATTGAAACGAGAGCGTCTGTGTCAAAAGAGGTTAGAGAGGAATTGATATTTTTGGGATTTAGGGTTAGAGATTTAGTGGAGCCTCTCCTCTGTGTTTTATATAGAAAGAAGATGAAGGCTGAACGGTCAAAACTTTTGAAATTCAAAACTGTTCCTTTTGTGGATATGTATTTTTGTTTTTTTATTTTATTTTGACCGTTTAAATTACCCACTAAACCAACTGACTCAACCGGTTTAGATCACAATTTATTTGAAGACTTTTAATCATTTACCTTTTTAATTATTTTTTAAATGTGAGACCATTCGAATTTTCGACTACACAAACCAAATCCAGAAAAATTATCAAACTGCTTTACATAATTTATCTATAAGAATTGCTTTGGTAAACCGAACCGGTTTTCAGTTCATCTAAGCGGCTCTCTTTCCGGTTCATAAACTAAGAACCAAACCAAATCTCTTCAGCTTTACCAATTTACATGACCTATACCAATTTAATTCAGACATTGACTAAAAGATACAATCAAATTCGGTTATTTCCCGGTTCGACCATCCATTATGATCTCCAATATGACATCGTTCAAGTGATCAATGGGACCAGGCAAGCACCAGTGCAGACAATCGTTCTGTACCTTTGCGTTCTTGTCCTTATCAAACGGCCTGAACTCTCGGTATGGACCTGGATGCCCATCGGGTCGAGTCAGTAACATTCCTGCAAAATCCAGAAGCTTAAGATTCACACTGTCCTGACCCACCTCTGCAACCACTCTCTCGAATTGCTTGATCTCCACATCTCTCAGTATCTTGTTCAAGACCTTCATCTCGACCTCATCCTCGCTCGCTGGTTCTGTTTTCTTACAGGTCCCTCCGTTATGCCATTCCCCATTTTCAAAGTGATCGGGAATCGAAGTGCGGAAGAAGACCACGCCTTTAGTGTTAGATTTTGCTATGAAGTCCATAACATGACGCAACGATGTATTGTAAGCATAGTCAAATCCTAAATCCGTCATGTTTGAACTTTCCGGGCAGCCATGACATCCAACGAGAATTGAATTCTCGTGGTAGACTGCGGTTTTCAAGAACCACTCCCCGGAAGAGATGATGGCATAGTCAAGGCTCGGTAATAGATCAGCCCATGTATTGTCGAGTTTGTCAAGGTGAAGCTGGACTGCAGCTGATGAAACACCGTTTGAGTCTTCGAAGATGGCAGCTTGCACAAGAAAAGGTGACCAAATGTTGGATACTGTGAAGTTGTACACAGGGAAATTCCAACGCTTTGATCTATAGTTGTCATCGTGATACACTTCTACCGGCTTTTCAACCTGAAACATAGAAAAAGACCAATAACAACACTCTTCAATTACAAATCTTACCTTTTTAAAAGACTGCAAATAGATAGCAAAGAAACAGTTAAAAAACCTTACTGTAGATAACAGACAAAGCAAAGACTCGACGTGATTACGAGCAATGGAGTCACCAATGATAGCCCAAGATTTATTCCTCATAAGTTGAAGAAATCTCCGAGGATCAAAACGTGGCAAAGAGCAGTCGTTAGGCTTCCATTTCCAGTAGAGATAACCAGAGTCAGGCCGGCCATTGGTGATGCAATTCTGGTGACTGTCTACAACGATACCACAAGACCCATTGGTATAGATTGGTCCCAAAGGATCTCTGATCCATTTCCCACTGAATAGATCACACTTCTCCACCTCAATATCTGATAAACAACAAAGCATATATCTTAGTACCACCTAAAGGCTAAAGGCTTCACTTAGTATAGTAAGTAAGAACACAGCTGCTCTTGATAAGTAACTAAACACTATAAACAAAAAAACACCAGATGAGAATCTTTGATTAGAAGCTCATGAATCAGATACACTACAGATTACAAAAGATCATGATCCCCAAAACTTGGTGAATTTTAAAATCCCTAGATCTCAGAAGTTTCCGCAAATACAAGATTAGCAAAAAAACACACAGCGAAATGATAGTTTTGATTGTGCTAGAATCTAATGTTACCTCCAGGAATCTGATCCTCGTTATCTGATAAGATAACCGACGGCGGAGAAACCTGAGAATTGGAGTCTCTGTTCACCGACACATGAACTGGGTGAAATTGGCCGAATTGGAAGACGAAGAAACGAAAAGCGAGACAAGTGATGAGAGTAGCAGAGACGAGTTTTATGAGAAATGTGTTTTGCTGAACGTTAGAGATTGATTCCCATTTTAGCTTCATCTTCTTCTTCTTCAATCTCGTTTTGGGATTTTTTGAAGAAGTAGAGAGATGAATGTTACGGTTTTTTTTTTTTTTGGGTCAGCAAAGGGAATATGGAATGTTGACTACGTGGTTTAATAAAGCAATAATTTAATGAATTAACAAATTCCAAAAATGATTAATGAGAATTTAAAGCTTCTTTATCGGGCTATCTTTATGGGTGTGCTTGGGTATATTTTTATTAAAAAAAATTCGAAATTGGGTTTAGAGCATAAAACATGTTCTTATTTCGGAACATGTTGTGAATTGTGTTCTTGTGTGACGTGTCCATGGTATTGGAAAGAATTATTTGGGGTCGAGAGTTTTATTGGAATCAAAGATTGAGGACGAGCCTGAGCCTGAGCCTGAGCCTGAGCCTTCGCCTTCGACTTCGCCCTTCACCTTCGCCTTCGACTTCGCCCTTCACCTTCGCCTTGTTCGCAAATCCCGTCGATTGATGCTGATGTTGTTAATGTTGAGTCATTGGCTCTTACGTCTCCCGATCGAGATCGTGATTCGACTCTGATCTTCGATGAGTATACATCTTCGTCTTCTTCCGAGTAAACACAATTCGTTCCTTCTCCGATCGATTTCGATTATGATGACCTCTCAAGCTTCGTTCTTGGGCTCTCGCTAAGGCCATTGCAGCCGAATGGGAGTATCAGGTTTGTTCCACAATTCACATAATTCGATCTGGTTTGCTAAGTCTACTCCTTTATGCTAGTGATCAGTAATGGGTTTGATCGAATTTAGCTAGAGTCCGTGTGATTGTATCTGTTCGTAGCTCATTCAACTTAAAGCTGAGAGCTTTCTGTTGTTAGTTGTATGTTGATGACCATCTTATCTATTGTGTTCTTTAGTTGGCGTAACTAATGTTTTGATCGGTTTCTTGGTTCTTATGTGTTCAATAGGTTGTAAACTCGATTAGTGGCAAATTTGAAAGTGTTCTGAAGCTCTGATCTTGATGGAGTTTAGCTAGATTCCCTGTAATTTGGTTCTTATGTGTTTTTTCCTTCTTGCAGGTTTTGGTTTTGGAAACTGCAGTTTCTGTTTTGAATACTTTCAGATATCGTGATAGCAGCTGCAGGTATACCTAATTTCCCAGTGGTACAGAAAACTTGAAACTGAATGATTTTAGAGCTAAATGAAGACATCAAAATGTATTGCCTTTAGATTCTTATATTGTTGCTGGTTAGACGTTGGAGCATGATGTGTAATAATATTGCAGGATAGTAGCTGTGAGTTTGGTTACCGTCTTGTTGGGGATGTATGTTACGAGGAAGCATTAGGTGTAGCCTCGGCTATCACTCCCGTACCTGGAGGAGTCGGACCCATGACGATCGCCATGCTACTATGCAATACTTTGGATGCTGCTAAGCGGATATTCTTCTGATTATGGTATCTCCTGTCTATTACTAAATATTCTCTGAGAATATTAGATAGAAGATTCCATGATGTTGGAGTTGATCACAATCTCTTTTAATTTTGAACTATTATGTTTCTTTCTTATATAGACCGCGGTTGATCCTAACTCATCAACGTCTTTAGCATCAAAGTTCAACAAAACAACAGTTCCATGTTCTTGTTGATGCAATGTTGTTATTGTTTTCATTGGCTTTTTACAAGATGAGGAAACCAATTTAGTTATGAATGTTAATGGTACTTGAATCATTGTAATAATGTTTGTTGGTCCTACTAAAAAGCAGCTGTGGTAGGAGAGAAAAGTTGCGTATGAAGGAGATGAGATGACTCAAGCAAGAGGTGTCACATGAAGGATCACGAAAGATGTGCTTCCTTTGAATATCTATCTCTCTACACGTCTTTCACCTTTACATTGTTTGCTTTATTAGTTCGGTTAAGATTCTGTTTTTTTTCCGGTTTTATCAGTTTTTTTTTGTAAAACTCGAAAACCATAATCAAAATTATTTGTTAATTCACTTTGGTTAAGTTCGGTTTCTGATTCCTTTGGTTATAATTACATTAAAACCAAAACATAATTTATAATCTTTTGTAATGTTCTTTAAATGTTCTTTTATAATTTTTATAATTTATAAGTTTATAAGTTTAAGAATATGATTAAGAAAATTATATAATTGTAATAAGTTTAATTCTAATATTATATACCAAATTTATTAGATTTTATAATTATTATATGTTCAAAAATATTATATTATTAAATCTTAAGATCTTATACATGTTCTCCCTATAACTAACTTTTTAGCAAAAGATCTTAACTACTGATCTTAGATTATTTTACTAATATATTCCATCTAAGAACACCAAAAATTGTTTTGCCTATAAAGATGCCCTTAATTAATGCTTTGTGGTGTTGGTGATGCTACTCTCATTAATTCATTTTTTAAAGCTTTCATACATATTTAAAAAAGTATATTAAATTTTGATTATAAATGCATTGCCTTTTTAACACCTAACACAATTTTGATTATAAATGCATTACCAATAAAAAATAATTTCTCCTTTTTAAAATTTACAATTTATCATCAAGAACTATAGATAACTTTAATAGTACTCATTTTATCCAATTTTATTAAGTTTTCTAACTAAAAACACAATGTTAAAGAAACTATCACTCCTTCTGTTTAATACTTATTAAGTATCATTTTAGACTTAAGATTTTGTTTCAAAATAAATTTCATTTTATATTTTCTATGCAGATGTTTGGTAAATTTTCCAGTGTTATTCATACTAATTTATTGTATTGATCAATAGAAAAATTGTATAAAATATTAATAAAAGAGTTAAATAAAAAATTTAATGATCTTCTTATTATGTATGATAAAACATTAAACGACACTTAATATGAAACAGAGGGAGTAATATTTTGTTATTTTTATATAAAAAAATATTACTATTAAACATTTATTTTAAAAATTTGAACTAAAAAAAGACTATATAATATAAATGGTCATAACATACAAAATAAACATAAATAATGCATAGAAATCTGAAAATCTCTTATAATTTGGAAAGAGGGAGTACATCTTTTCAAAATAATTTTCCCTAAAATATGGATTAATAGAGATAGTAATAATTAAAACTATAATTGTAAACATGATTTTTTTCGTGGGAGTCTAGTGGGAGGAAACTGATTCAAATAAAATCTCTTATTTCTTCATGCCGTTAATCTATATATCAATTTAAAACAAATAATTTGGATGATGAAAACTATTATTTAAACTAATTTTGATTTGTTCAAAAAATAAATATAAAAACTTTGATATTACATGAAAAAGTTATGGGTAACATAATATGATTGGAAAATTTGTGTAGTTAAAGGTATACTCACCAATTTTTCTCAAACTTACCAATTTGGATAAAGATGATTTCGGATCATGTAAAATTCCTCTTAGAAATGGATATTTCTAAACTTCAGTATTTAATAAAAATTTTAAAGATGGACAGAAACATGTATTTTCGAATAATTCAGTGTAATTTAACATGACATGATTGAAAAATTAGTGTAACTAGATTTTAACCCGCGGGATAATCTTTTTATTAAAAAAAAAATTCAATTTTGTTTGTAATATTTAGTTTGTTTTGTTTAGAGTTTGAAATTATATTTATATTATAAATTATTAGAACAAAGAATAAGTAATTTATAAGCTATTGTCTCATTAAGTCACAATTTTGCTAATGCTCTTTAATTATGTTACACAATATTAGTTAAAAGTCAATTTGGTTTGATATGTGAAATAGATTCACAGTGTTGACCAAAAAATAAAATGAGGTTTTAACCCGTATTTTAGTACTGATTTAATGATATTCAAATTTATAATAATGTTATTTCAAACCCGTTCTGTTTATAACCTGTTCGGCCATATAACCACATTCTATAAAATTTAAACTTTTTATAGTTTACATATTCATAATATTTAAAAGTTCTTGTTAAGTTGATATCAATAATAATATTTTAAAATGTAAAACTTTAAATTTTTTTATATTTGATACATAATTAAGCTAAAAACAGTTCAACTAAATAACCAACTAAACCAATTGACAACCAAATAGACTCAAGTATAGTATAATAGAAATAACATTATATTATATAGGAACTGAAAACCACATCTTATTCCACGTACAAAAATCATCTTTATATTTTTGGTTTAATATAATTTATAACTATATAAAATATTTTTTTTACCTAGTATATATCCAATCTTCAAACACAAATTAAAATTATGTATTTTTTGTTCATAATATATATACAATGTTTATAAGATTAGTTTGAAAATAATATTGAAAATAATAATTCGAAATTTGGGTTGTTGTTTTTAGGAACTTTATTAATGTCAAAATAATTATGGGGATTGTAATATTTTGTTATGGAAAATCGATTATATCCTTTACATTTGAGAGATTATACCATCTCTAAAGATAGTTTCGAATATTTTATGGGAATAAAATTTTAATGGGTAGAGTAGTTTTTGGAAAAATCAAAATGTATAGATGTTGTCTAGATTTTATGTGAATAAACGTAACAATTGGTTCGATTTAAGATGTTTTAGAAAATGAGTTTTTGTGCAATGTTATTTTTGGAAATTGTTTAGGGGTTAATATTGTAATAAAAATTTAAATAAACAAAACTTAAAGGGCATAACACAAAATGTACATCGAAAATGTTAATATAGATTAATGTCAAAATAATTATGGGGATTGTAATTTTTTGTTATAGAAAATCGATTATATCTTTTACATTTGAGAGATTATACCATCTCTAAAGATAGTTTTGAATATTTTATGGGAATAAAAATTTAATGGGTAGAGTAGTTTTTGGAGTTTTTGGAAAAATCAAAATGTATAGATGTTGTCTAGATTTTATGCGAATAAACGTAACAAAATTGGTTCGATTTAAGATGTTTTAGGAAATGAGTTTTTGTGTAATGTTATTTTTGGAAATTGTTTAGGGGTTAATATTGTAATAAAAAATTAAATAAACAAAACTTAAAGGGCATAACACAAAATGTACTTCAAAAATATTAATATAGATTTAATTCAGTTCACATATTCTTACCAATTTGGATAAAAGTGATTTCAGGTTGAATAAATGTCCAATTCAAAACAGATATTTCTAAAATTTTTGAAACATTATTCAAAAAATAAAGAGGGTATAAGACTGAAACAGATAATTTTGTATCAAAAACTCATTAGTCAAACTAATTCCCATAAAATACAATCATATCATGAAAATTTTAGGTAACATGACATGAATGACAAATTTGTATAGTTAAGTTCAATTCTCCTACTCTCATTAATTTGGATAAAGATGACTTCAGGTTGAGTAAAGGTCCACTTTGGAATTGATATTTCTAAAGTTCAAGTTTATAAAAAAGTTATAAAGAAAATTAGGGTAATTTTTTTTTATCAACTCTTAAAAAAATTAAAATATCTACTGGTACATCTGTCACTTAAATAATCTATATCCGTTAAATTTAAATATATATATTCACAAACTGATTCTAACTATTATATAAAAAAAAAATGATTATAAGATGGAAAGTTCTCAACGGATACGGTAAATTTCATCCCTGTATGGCTGTAAAGACAAGGCAGCTAAAAACAGCACAAAAGATATTAAAAGTTACCATTTTGCCCAAAAAAAAAAAAAGTTACCATAAGAATTAAAGAATTAATTAATTTGAATACTATTAGTTAATTACAAACATTATCTCATCATCTTCATTTACAGGGGGGGATCAACGTTTTAGGTAGAGGGCTTCTCTTCTTCTCCCTTTCTTCCATCTTTAGGTTTCCGTAAGTATTTCTCTAGAAAAATCCCCTTTTTATCTGTTCCATTGTGTATATACATTCTCGTCTGCTTGAAAGAAGCTGCCTTTTTGCTTTATTTGCGGGGTTTAACCACACTCTCTTCGTGTTTACTCTCTCTGAATCCTCCGAGACCCATTTTCGTTTTTCCACAATCTGAGCCCTCAGATCAGAACTGGTTTGATCTTTAAGCATTGTCTGTTTAAATTATTTTGTTGATGATCGATAAAGATTGGATTTTTTAGCCTAAAAAAACAGAACTTTGGGGGTTTTAGGGGTTTTTGTAGATTTTATTTTGGTTATGTTTGAGTTTGGATTAAGCTTTTGGTTGTTGTTGTTTCAGGGTTTTGTTTTCGGACAATTTCAGAGAAGAACAGAAAACATGTTTGGTCTAGAGAAATCGATAACGGTGGAGCATGAGATCTTGAAGGAGAATCACGAGACTTTGGTGAAAGACTACGAATGTCTTCAGGAAAGGATTAAGCTCGCTGAGGAGACTTATGAGGCTGTTAAGTTGCATCTTCAGAAGAAAGCTAAGGAGCTTGAGGAGAGTAACAGACGCTTGTTTGATGAATGTCTGAAAGAGAGAATTGAGAAGGAGAAAGTTAAGAAGACGTTTGAGGAGATGAAGAAGACTATGGAGATTGAGAGAGATGCTATGGTTGATGAACTGATGACGAAAAACAATGAGCTTTTGTTGGCGAAAAGGAAAGAGGAAGAAGAGTTGGTTGAATTGGAGAATAAGTATGTGGAGTTAGCTGAGAAGATTGTTGCTGTTGAAGAGGAATGTGAACACTTGAACTCGCTCTGTGATGCGGAAGTGGCAGCTTCGGTTACTCAGAGTGCTGTTGTGTCAGAGATTGGTGAGACTGATAATGTTGTTGGTCAAGGGGAGAATGAGGCGAATCATAATGCAAACAACGCTGGAACAGGTAATACATTAGGCATTTATGTGTCCAGTAAGTGAAAGATTTGCAAAATCTTGATCTTGAGTTATAAAGTGATGACCTTTTTTGTTTATGTCTCACTTTTTGTGCAGATGCGATGATGATCAATGACGAAAACGATGCTGAACATGATAAACCTCCAACTCCAAGAGAGAGTAACATAAGCTCTCATCAGTCTGTGGGCAATAACCAAGAAGAACAATGCAGGGACAGAGAAAACTCACCAAAAGAGAACCGAGCTTTGGGAGAAACCTCCACCCCAAGAACTAATAATAACCCACCACCGAGTTCTCCTTCATCATCGTCTTCGTCATCAAAATCATCATCATCTTCTTCTGACGGCTATGAAGTTGTGGTTAAGCTGCCGCGTAACTGGCCAGAGTGGGCGATCCCTAAAGGTCCCGGGAGCAGTTCCAACAAGTCTTAGAACATTTCAGATGCAGAGAACTAAGAGAGCCAGAAGAAGAAGTGAATTTAGAAGCTGCACTCATTAAGCTAAGCTACTAGTTATGAAAATCTTTCTTACATATATTTACATATCTCATTTCGCTTTTGTTTTGTCTAGGAGTTTATATCAAATCTCTCTATTGAGAAACTATAACAAACAAGTCTAAATTTCGTGAGTAATAATAACAGATAACAGTTTCTATCTTACAACTGTTATACACCATACCTCAAAGTGCATTGACATTTGAATCCTTAAAGATGCCATTAATTAGCATTGTATAAGGTATCTTCTTTCCACATTGTTAAGTTTTGCTACAGAATACATGAAAGCCATTGTCATCTAGGACATTTAGTATCATCGCATGCATAAAGCATCCATTTATGAGGTTTGGCACAAATTAAGGTTGTGGAAGATGTGCATTGGTGAGTTTGGTTCTAGCTGATATGTTGTGTTCTTCTTCTTGTGCACCAGCTTTTAAACAAGGCTACTGGTGAGTAGGTTACATTTTTAAACGAATTTTTTTAATTGCTGAAGATAAAAGGATAAAATTAGAGATTCGAAAATTACATAAATGTAGGCAATAAATATGATGAGAATATAATCGATTGTGAAGTTATTACATCTTATTAAATAGAAATTATGCGTTTTAAAAACAATAAACACATGTGAAAATTAAATTGTCTAAAAACAATCTCTTGCAAAAGAATTCGAAATGACAATAGTAAATTTCTTATAAAATACAGATACCACAGGTTCAAAATCTCAAAGTATTGGTATATTTATGTAAACATTGACAAACTAAAGGACCAATATAGATAATTGTTTTTTGTTCCTAGAGTTTTTATTATTATCATCTCTCTCTATTCTAATACAGTATCGTGTTCGTATGCTCTGTCGCTTACTTAAAAACAGTCAGAATTTATTTTCTGCCTTAGAAAACTTTCTTTTATCGGAATCGGCGTTTTTTTCTTTTTAAAACTCAAATAATCGTCGTTTTGTTTCAGATTTCTTCTGCTCGCTTCTTCTTCTCCAACCGCACCGCCTTTGTTTACTTATCTTCTTCTTCCTCCTTCGATTGATTACGTCGGTGGATCTTTGTTCTTCTTTTTCATTTGCTAGATAGATTTCGTCAATGATTGGCTTCCTCCCGCGATTCGTTTTTAGCGGCTCGTGTTCTTCTTCTTAATCATCTCCTCTCAGGTAGAAGCGATACTGTTTTTTTTTTTTTTCTTTCTTTCTTTTTTGGAAGATATCAAATACGGATGGATTTATAAGGTTTTCACACTTATTTTGCCTAATTTGGGGTGATGAAATAGTCCTTATATGTTTGTGGAATTGGTTCTTACGAATTTGTTTCTTTCTGTTAGAAGTGGGATTGTGTGAATTAGTATTGTATTTTTTTTTCTTGTTTCCCGATTAAGACCTAGACGATTTCTGAATTATATAGCTGATCTGTTTTTGTTCCTGTTGATTTTGCTTTATTGGCTTTGTTTAGAAAGCTAGTTTTAAGGGCTTTACTGTTATGTTCTTTGTCAAATCAGTCATTGGCTTTTTAGTAGTGCCTTAGTGGTGGTGTAATGATCTTAGTGGCTGAATTTTATTGTGTTTTGAGTGATACAGGGAATGATGGATGAAGGTTCAGTAGGGGATGTGAGTAGGATTGATGAAGCTGATGTTGCTCACCTCCAATTCAAGAATGTTGACCAATCTTTTAAACCGGAGACCTGCGAAATTCTGGAAATCAAAGAAGTGCAGGTTGAAAGAGATGAGGCTTCTCCTGATTGTTCCTATGGTGTCATAGCAGAGTTTTTAGATGGTAAGAATGGTGGTGAGGACCGAGTAGAAAACGCACCATGTTCTAGCCCGCTGAATACTAATGATGTGGGTGATGTTGTTGAGGAGTTGACTGTTAAAACTTGTGAGGGATCGAGCATGGCTATAGTTGGTAGACCAAGTAGTAGAGCTAGATTAGAGATGAATCGTAGTCAGTTTCTGCAACGTTTTCCTCTAGATGGTGATTTACCTGGTAGCAGTTCTTTGGGTAAGAAGGAAATTGGCAGGGGAACGCCAAGTATCTGGAGAATTCCAGGCAAAACGTCTTTGCCTGAGACTTCGACCGGTCAACTAGCCATTACTGTTAATGGGGAAGCTAATGAACATTTGACAAATGCTGAACGGAATCCTGTACCAGTAGAGGCATTGGCCCACGATGGCATCAAGACAAAGATTATATCGCAGTCTGGGTTTTCTCGGTTTTTTGTTAGAAAAACATTGAAAGGTAAGGGAGTCACATTCAGAGGCCCGCAACATAATAAATCGGAAGCTGGCAATTTGGATCAGAAAACTGTAGCTAGTTCTGGTAGCCCTTTAGTAGTATCGAATACTTCAGCAAATGTTTCTAGCAGCATCCCTTTGGCGGCTTGTGAGGGTTTGCCATGCTTGCCTTCAAAAGCTAGTAAGCCATCTTCTTGTGCTAATCCTTCAGATATACATAAAGGTTGTGGAGGTGAAGGTTTAAGTCTGAGAGAATGGTTGAAGTCGGAGCGGCGGGAAGTTAATAAAGCAGAATGTATGTATATCTTTAGGCAGATCATGGATCAAGTGGATTGTTTTCATTCTCAAGGAGTTGTTTTATGTGACCTACGGCCATCTGTATTCAAGATTTTCAAGGAAAATGCAGTCAAGTATGTGGGTTCAGGTTCTCAACAAGAGTCTTTTGACAGCGACTTGAACAAAGAGACTTTAAGTCAACTCGAAAATCCTCTGGTTAGAAGACGGTCAGGAGATACTTCTAGTCCCTGTATCCCTGCAAAGAAGCAGAAGTCAAGTGGACCAAGCTCTAGACAGTGGCCAATGTTTCAACGAGCTGGTGGTGTTAATATCCAAACTGAAAATGGTGATGGCGCAATACAGGAGGTTCATTTCAGATCTAGTCAACCTCATTGTAGTACACCTACCGGTCCTTTTACTTCAATGAATGAGCAGTTGGAAGAGAAATGGTATGCGAGTCCTGAGGAGCTCAGGGGTGACACTCGCTCAGCCTCTTCAAACATCTATAGTTTGGGTATTCTTCTTTATGAGGTATGGATTAACTTTTGTTAATATCACTTGTGGTATGACATCTTTATTGTAGCTTTTTTTGCCTGCAATTGTGAACATATCCATGAGTTGAAATATGGAACCGCATAGCCCTTACCCCGAACCTACAACTAATGTGTTAAACTAATGTAGCTTTGTAAACTGGGCCATAGCATGTTTAGGTCATGTTTGGCTTCTCTGGTTTTACACTAACTAATATATCAATCGTAAAACTTTGGCGTACGTGTCACGGCTCCAGTTTGCATTTGACTTATTTTGATAGGCAATGTGGTCTGAATAACAAGTGCATAACTAGGCTTCATCGTATAGATAATGTTATGCTAACAGTGAAGTTTCTTGTTGACAGTACAGTTGGCTGCATGGCTTTTAGGTTAATGTATATTTTGATCTCATTGATATTCTAATTTGGGTTTTTTTCTGTCAGCTGCTTAGTCAATTTCAATGTGAAAGAGCTCGTGAGGCTGCAATGTCTGACATCCGACACCGAATTCTTTCTCCCAAATTTCTGTCAGAGAATCCAAAGGAAGCTGGATTTTGTCTTTGGTTACTTCATCCAGAATCTTCATGCCGGCCATCAACCAGGCAATGCAAGCTCTTTAGCTACAATAATCTTCAAATGATAGAAAGCACGTTATCAAACTTTTGTATGCTTGTTTCTGTTGACAGTTTAGGCTATAATTCCCTAGTGAGACTATTGGAAGTTAACCTTGATATATAGCACACATTAAATGTACATATGCACCAAATGTGGAGGTTTTGTTCTCCTAGATGTAAACTACGGAAGATCGCCTCGGTAACAGTTTCAGTAGTTAGGTTCTACTTTGAAAAATTTAGTCTTTGTAGTAACCGAGCTCACCTTATGTTTCAGTAGTCTGTCTCCTTCCTGTCATGTTTTATTCGTCGAGATTGTGAGTTGGCTTTATCTCTAAATAAGTTTGATGTTGTTATGTATCAGGGACATCTTACAATCTGAAGTAGTCAATGGAATCCCGGATCTGTATGCTGAAGGCTTATCTTTATCCATTGAAGAAGAGGACGCGGAGTCTGAACTGTTGCAGCATTTCCTTTTTATATCCCAAGAGAAAAGGCAGAAGCATGCTGGGAAGTTGATTGAAGAAATTGGGTCCTTAGAAGCAGATATCGAAGAAATTGTCAAGAGACGTTGTGCCATAAGGCCGTTGTCTCTGGGAGAAGCTTCTAGCTCATCTCCTGCTTCTAGTGTACCTGAAATGAGACTGATCAGGAACATTAATCAGCTTGAAAGCGCTTATTTCGCAGCAAGGATAGATGCCCATCTCCCTGAAGCACGTTATAGGTTACGCCCGGATAGAGAACTCCTAAGAGATTGTGATAAAACTGTAGCTGAAATAGAAAACAGCGAGACTTGGAGCTCAGATGATCGTGTTGGAGCGTTCTTTGATGGATTGTGCAAATATGCTCGACATAGTAAGTTTGAAACCCGGGCTGTGCTGAGGACCAGCGAGTTGAACAGCAATTCAAATGTGATTTGTTCTCTGGGATTCGATCGCGACGAGGATTATTTTGCTACCGCTGGTGTGTCTAAGAAAATTAAGATATTTGAGTTCAATTCCCTATTCAACGAATCTGTCGACATTCATTATCCAGCCGTAGAAATGCCAAATAGATCAAAGCTCAGCGGCGTTTGCTGGAACAACTACATTAGGAACTACCTAGCTTCCTCTGATTATGATGGTATTGTCAAGGTATATGAACCTTTGAAGATGTATATAGATTGGTTATCACTTGAAGGGTCCTTTATTTTCTTTTCTCTAATGAATACAAATGTTTTATGATGGATCCAGTTATGGGATGTGACAACAGGACAGGCCATTTCACATTTCATAGAGCATGAGAAGAGGGCTTGGTCTGTTGACTTCTCTGAAGCTTGTCCGACAAAATTAGCCAGTGGAAGCGATGATTGTTCTGTGAAGCTATGGAACATCAATGAGGCATGCTTTTCTCTATCTTTATATGCATAGGCACAGTATGCTGGATTCTGTCGTCTAATAGCTACTGCTACTGAGACATCTGGCATATATACATGAATTAATAGCACTTTGGGTTATACTGTTATGTTGTTACGCTTGTATTTCAGCCTTGTTACTAATTGACAATCTTCTTGCATGACTGCAGAGGAACTGCTTAGGAACAATCAGGAACATTGCAAACGTGTGCTGTGTCCAATTTTCTCCACAGTCGTCTCATTTGCTAGCCTTTGGATCATCAGATTTCAGAACGTACTGCTACGATCTACGAAATTTAAGAACTCCTTGGTGTATATTGTCAGGACATAACAAAGCAGTTAGCTACGCAAAATTCTTGGATAATGAAACCCTTGTCACAGCATCAACTGACAACACGTTAAAGCTTTGGGATCTTAAGAAAACCACTCACGGTGGCCTCTCCACAAATGCTTGCAGCTTAACTTTTGGTGGCCATACCAATGAGAAGGTAGCTAATGCTAAAACTCAAACCTAAGTTAACCCTTGTAATGTTTCTCTTTTTCATCGTGGTTGATTTGTCTTTCCTTACCTTTTTCAGAACTTTGTTGGTTTGTCTACTTCGGATGGATACATAGCTTGTGGCTCTGAGACAAATGAGGTATGCTCCTACATACTTGGGTACACATTGATATTCCTATAGAACTTTGTGGTCTAAATCTCCCTTTCTATTATCCCTCAACAAGCATCGCCACCGACTAAAAGTTTGATTCTCAACTTAATTAGTAGCTCCACAGTTACTTCTTCGATGCACAAATTTACAGTTCCATAATTCTGTCTACTTCTACACAACGGTGGAACTAATCTTTTGCTACTAAAATAGTAATACGTAACTAGCAGGTCATAAGGGCCCATGATAGAGAACCCATGGTGAATGAATATTATTTCGTCATTTGTTGTGTAGTGACCTCTCTGATTGAGAAGAATGGTGTTCCTTTTTTTTTGCTCAGGTGTATGCCTATCACCGGTCTCTTCCGATGCCCATTACCTCGTACAAGTTTGGTTCTATTGATCCTATATCAGGTAAAGAGATTGAGGAGGACAACAACCTATTTGTTTCAAGTGTTTGCTGGAGAAAAAGATCGAATATGGTTGTTTCAGCTAGCTCAAATGGGTCCATCAAAGTTCTACAGTTAGTCTGAATCCATATATACATACAGAAGAAAGCTCAGGTATCAACCCAAGTTCTTATAACGGTGTTGCGTATGAACAACAAGCTTCAACACCCAAAGAGATATGATCGAGACATCAATCTAACCGTACAGTGTTGGAATGATTATAAGATAAGTTTATCTATATCCTGCTGGAGTTTGACCTCAAAAGGGGTAATGGGAATGAGAGAGAAGAGCTATACTTGCGTTGGTCTATAGCTGTGGTTTGATCAGCGGTTAGGGGTTATTATACCGCTGATGGGTATACGTAGTAAGGTAAAAGAACTACTTTTTTGGTGGTGTTCTAAGGTTTTTTTTTTTTTTTTTGTTGGCTTCTTAATAAGATCCCACTTTTGTGATGTAAATTTGCTCCTATAGTTTCTAAGGTAAAATACCATATCCTGATGTATATATAGTTAATATGAGCTTTAGTCCTACAGATGAATCTACAGCAAGAAAAGTTTTTGTTTTGTTTTTCTAAAATATATTTGTTTTGGATTTTGTAATTGTTTAAATTTTTTGGATCCACAAAATTTTACTCAAGAGTTCAATTGAACAAGTTTCTCAAATGAGTTCTGAATTCTTCAAATACATTGTTTGTTATTGACAAAAGTAATCTTTAAATGCTTTAGAGTTTGCACATAGTATAGGATTGATCAAGCATTAAAGGACATCTTGGTTATGGTCATCCCTTGGTATCGAAAACACTTTTACTGTCTGAGACAAACAAATAACTAACTCACAAGTTAAATGATTCAGTGACTTGAGAAAACAAATATAACCAGACACTCTACAAAAAGAGGGACACAGTATTACTAACCCTTAATGGGCCAATAATGGGCCTGAACTCATTAACTTAAACCCCTTTTTGACAAAACCATCGCCGTCGTAATCACAGTAACCAAAACAACTCTTCCATCGCCGGGTAAGCTTCCATTTCTAAGCTATTTCGATCTCGTTTCCGGTCGATCTATTTCTACTTCTAGTCAAGCTATTCTTTACTTCAGGGTTTTTGGGTAGAAGAGAATCAGTTAAGACATGCGTTTGATTCTCTAAAGTTCTGATTTTGTTTCTGAATGATCTAAAGGAATGATTTTTATACTAATGAAATTGAGGTTTTATTTTTTTTTTTTTGATGCAGAGAAGTGATTTTAGACATATAAAAATGGCGTTTGCTAGGGCAGTGAGAAGACCAATTGGAGTCTTTTATTATAGTGCTAGTGGTAGGTTTAGTTCTGGGAATGAGTATTCTACAGTGGCAAGCAAATTGGAAAATTTGTCACAGAACAAAAGCTCTGTATTGTTGTCTGGATACACCACAAGCCCTGTTCGTGGTTTTGGGAACTTCTTACGGAGTTTTAGTTCGCAAGCTCCTGCTGTATCTGACCAAATGAGCCTTATTAAGCAACTGAGGGAAAGAACTAGTGCTCCTATTAAAGATGTCAAGGCTTCTTTAGTTGAATGCAATTGGGACCTTGGTAAGATTTGGGTTTTGAGGTTTTTCATTTTGCTGCAGGTTCTTTTTTTGTTTGTGTATGTGTGTTTTAAGTGGGAGTTTTTGGATTTGACACAGAGGCTGCTCAGAAGGATTTGAGAAAGAGAGGAAAAGTATTGGCTTCGAAGAAGTCTTCACGGACAGCTGCTGAAGGAATGCTTGCGGTTGCTCAAAATGAGGGGAAAGTTGCTGTTATTGAGCTTAACTGTGAGACAGACTTTGTTGCTAGAAATGAGATTTTTCAGTACTTGGTTAGTGCCCATAACAATTTTCACATGGGATGCTTTATTTTTATTGCTGAATGATGAGCTTTTCGTTTCTTTCTTATCAAGATTTGACATGTCTTTGCAGGCTTTAGCTATGGCAAAACATGCTTTGCTGGTTGAAACTAGTACTCAGCAAGTTTCTGGTGTCTTTCCTTTCGGACCTGAGCTTTTTGAGGTAAGTTTGTTTGATGTACTCTCTTGTTTCCTTTCGTTTCTTTAACATCGTGGATTGATGTTTGCACTATCTGAGATATTGATATCCAGTTTTCATTTCTAATCACTCTTACGGATGCTATTCAGGAGTTTAAGCTTAATCTGGATCATCCAAAAGTGAGTGGTGAAACAACGGTTTCAAACGCTGTTACTGAAGTAGCTGCGATAATGGGAGAGAACGTGAAATTTAGGAGAGGTTTCTTGTTGTCAGAATCTTCAGCAGGTGTCCTTTCTGCATATCTTCACACAAGTCCTCAACCAGGTACTAGTTGTTCCCTTTGTCTCTTATCTCATTTTTGTGGTATTTTTTATGCGCCTTTCTGACTATTTTTTTTTTTTTATATGAGAATAGGGTTGGGCCGTATAGCTGGGATTGTATCTCTCGAAGTAGAAGGTGAAAATACTCAACTAGAGGCTGTTCAGCGTGTAGGCTCAGAACTGGCTATGCATGTTGTAGCAGCAAAGCCTTTGTTTTTAAGCAAAGACCTAGTTTCTTCAGAAGCAATAGCAAATGAACGCGAGATTCTGAAGTCTCAGGTCAGCGTCACCTCATTGTTTATGAAACTGAGCTGTAAATTGTAAACAGACACAACCCGAGTGGGGAAAAGTTTGCTTATCAAAATTTGTGGTATATGACAGGCAGAAAGTACAGGCAAGTCTCAGATGGCTATAGAGAAGATTGTGGAAGGGCGTCTCCGTAAATATTTTGAAGAAGTTGCTCTAATGGAGCAAAAGTTTATTGTGAACGATGCTATAAACATTAAGGTATGTAGATTTAGCTTATAACACCAAGTTTTGCCGTATGATTATCTCTGCATCGCTTGTCATCGCTTGTTTAATGGAGCTTTTGAGTCCTATTCCACAGACACTGGTGGATAATTTGTCCAAGGAGGTGGGTTCACCTGTGAAGGTTTCCAATTTTCTGAGAGTCGAGGTTGGAGAAGGAATCGAAAGGTAAATGTAACTGTGACCCGTATATGTCCAGTACGACTAATCATTGTAGTAAGATCAGTAACTTATGAATGTGGTGTATATTTTGTTTTTTGAAGGCTTGAAGCATCTGATGAACCTCTTGCTCAAACTGCTTGAAGATGACATGGATCAAGGACATGTGTTAGATTTACAAACCACTTTCTTTCTTTGAGTCCTTTAGAATTCATGGCTTCAGTGCCATCTTGAGATTACAGAATCTTTCCCATAATTTTGTTGTTATAAAAACCGTCAGTTTTGCCACACAATATGGCAATAAGATCAATGATTGTACCTTCGGAAGCTATGACAGCTACCATTGTTTGTGTTCTCCTACTAAGATCATTATACAAAAGAAAAAAAAAAATCCTTCACTTCTAGATCTGTCCACTTACCTATGGACTGTACTTACACGCTGCTTGAGTATACAGAGCTAGACTATGATGCTTAGATCCGCCCAACCAGTCTCTATGCTATAGAAACATTTTGTCATATTTGTACATACTGAGGGATTTTTTTATAATTCTTTTTCTCCTCATCGTCTTTTAGTTGATTGTTGTATTGTAAGAGTGATTCATGTAGGTATGACATAATGAAAAGAGGAGAAATGTCATCTTTCACAAGAAAAATAAAGATCCAGCCAGAGTCAGAGAGAGAGAGGTTTAAAAAGCATATCAAATTAAGAAGTCCAAAGGCTAATAAAGTTTGGAGACTCGGAAAAGCTTGGTAGCTCAAATTACTCATGTTCCTTGGATGGCTTGGAGATCCTCTTACGTTTACCACCCGGTACAGTTTCTTCCATTATTTTTGGGGCTGTGAAAGTGAAATCTTCAAGCCGTGTATCCTTGAAATCTGGATTTGCATCGATGAAGGCTGCAAGTTCATTGAGAGTCCTCATCTTCTTCCCTGTCGGAGTGAAGTAGAACACATCCACTCTCGAGTTGTCCTTCCTCAAAACTATCTCCCTTTCGAACCCTGTTGGTGTCTTTGCCACGCCAGGCTTGTCCACGACCCATATTCTAGTGGAGTTATATTCTAGCTCTGCATCATCAAGACATGACACACCTACAATCCTCTCGCACACAAACTCTTCTTCTTTTACTCTCATTCTAATCTCCTCAAAAACTTCCCGAGTATATATTTTTCTCCATTTGTAGCACCATCCACACTGTACAGCAAACGTATCTATCAACCCTCCAGGAGTACCAGATCTTGTCTGCACAAGAAATTTTGAATCTCAGTCAAAAAGGGTATTTGTGAAACTAATCCAACATCAATGTTGATTACATATAATTAACTTAATCAATCAGCCAAGATCTGGCACATCCAAAAAAAAAAAGTTTTATACCTTTTAAGTCTACATCAAATGATTCACTAATAAGGTCTAATCCACCTACCCAAGTATATAGTTCACAAGATTTTTATATTCGAAACGGAATTGCTTGAAACCACATTAGACGAGGAACATAGTTTTAGAACACTGAAATCCACAAGTGGTGACAAAGAAAAACCACAGAGTAATGTGTAGTAGAGTAGTGTGGTTATTTTACCTTGGTAGTGGTTGATTGATTGGGTCTCCCCTGCTCGCCGTCCATCCTCACTTCTTTAGTTTTTCGATAAAGCATATAGATATGAGACTGAAGGTGGCTTGATGATAGATGATAATAGCCAGCCACACACTTGCTTTAGGTTTTTTTTTAGTTTAACAGTAACAGGTTGTGTCGTTAGAGTGTGACAGACTACTCTATGCTTAACACGTTTGTTAGTCGCAAATGGGCTGAAAATAGTATAAACGATATAATAAATGGGCTGAAAACAGTGTACACGCTGAAAATATATGCACAATATAATAAATGGGCTGAAAATAGTATAAACGGTATAATAAATGGACTGTGGCTCATGCCAATAATATTTATTAGAAAATATATCACTTATTCACACTTTTACAAAATCTAATACTCCCTCTGTCTCACAAAGATTGATGTTCTATGATTTATTTTTGTCCCATAAAGATTGATGTTTTACTATTTTTAATTAATAAATATTAAACTTTTGTAAATTTCAAGAAGTGATCATTAAGAAAATTTGAAAATCTCAGTGGTCATTGGTTTATAAAGATATAGGTCCTGATTGGTAACGGCTGTTACTTGTGGCTGTAGATGCTTTGACTGTAAAGACTTTGCTGTAGAGACTTTTGCTGTAGAAACTTTAACTGTTAAAACTTTAATGGCTGTTGTTTTTATTGTATATTTTTTATAAATATAAATTATGCTAAAAATAAATTTATGTAGCAACATAATGAATTTTATTTTTTAAAAAAATTAAAATTAAAAAACAAAACTCATAAAAATGAATAGATAAATATTTTCAACAAATTAAAAATATAAAGATATGACATAATTGATTATGTATTATAATGGTTTTTAATGCAAAAATAAATTTGAAAAATGGATCTCAAAATAACAGAAATAAAAATATATTTTTAATGAAGTATAATATATTTGTGATAAATTATACATAGATTGAAAATGAATGTTTTAATCATCATGGATAATAAGAAAGAGAAAAATAAATACAGTTTTATTATTATTTATTTTTTTACAGCCAAAAAAGCCTCACATTTGTGACTTTAAAAATTTGTACGTACAAACTAAAATAGTGGGCAGTTAGACTTTTAAGACTTTTAAAAATAATTAAGCAGTAAAAGCATGATTGGTAAAATTTTGGCTTTTAAGACTTTAAATTAATTTTAGTGTCTTAAAAGTCTCTCCCAATCCGAGCCATAATTCTTTTCTAATAGGAAAACAATAATTATTTCTTAATTTGTGTGAAATACCTCAAACATCAATCTTCAAGGGACAGAGGGAGTAGCACATACACAACTTTTTTTTGTAATGCCCCAAACACTTTCTTGGTATATGCATAATCATGCATATATATGATTTTAGATAAAAAAAGATTATATTAAACCATAAATTAAAAAACATTTAATCTTGACTTTTAACTCACATTCTAATATAAAACTGAAATCATATCAATTATGCATTAAATATATTTCTCCACTCAGTTGTATTAAAACAAGTAATAAATTAGAATTGTAACTCTCATTTTTCTAAATGTAATTTCTCATCACTTCTCTTCCTATAAATACCCATTCTCTTATTTTCTTAGTCTCTCATTCTTTCATTCTCTCATCCTCTTCCACTATATCTCAAATTTTTATTGTGTTTGTTTTTTGTTATCGGTGTTGTATGGGTCTAAAATTTCAAATCAAATATCATTGTAAAAGCTTAATTCTAAATTTTAATTTTAGAGTTTGTATGATGTGTATATCTTACATTGTTTTTTATTTTCTGTTTTAAAAGGTTTATCTTCATTGTCTATTTTAGATTATCATGTTATAAGTCATTATTTCTCATACTCTTACAATATTCACCACACATTAAGGTCATGAAGTTGAAAAGATCCATCTTTAATTCTTTATTATGTACTCTGGTTATCTCCCATATTCATGTATCATTCTTAATAATTTACAATGATCAATATAATTATCCATTTATAAAGTCTATTTTATGTTGTAAAGTCTATAAACTCTATTCATAAAGTCTATTTTGTTTTGTGATCCAATAGATAAATATGTAAAGATCAATATAATATTTATATTATTTAAGATTTAAGGTTTTTGAAAACAAAAAGTATTTAATTAAAAAAATTTGGTCTTTTTGATTTAAGCAAAATGAAAAAATGATTCCAAGAAGAAATCATGTTTAACTGGAAGTGAAATATAGAAAATAATATAATTTTAAAAATACCATTTAACTAAATCCTCTAAAGATGAAACATTAGTATGAAATCTAGCACTATAAATTAAAGTGATGATAAAAAAAAAAAAACAAAATGATTGAAGTTATCCTTGGGGTCTTAAAAAATCTTTAGATTGAAGTTCATATAAATTTATAAGAAAACTAATTTAGTTTGTCACTTCAAAAGTAATATTTTAAATTTGGTATATTATGTGTCAGTGTTGAATTTATATAACCAAAACAATCAAAAAATGTAAGTTTAAATTTTGATTGAGCCACTTGGTATTCCTTTTCTTTTAAGTCAAAAATAAATTAAAATATTTATTTATAATTAACCCACTTTTAAAGGCATTTACCTCCATTTAACTCTACATTTAACTCAAATGTAACTCCTATCCAATAATTTTAGATTCATTCCTCCAACTAATATATTTATCTTTAAAAAAAAAATGTTTTTGGTAAAATTTTAATATTTTTAATTATTTTAATTGCTTTAAACTTTGAAATGAGGAATATTCTATTTACAATAATATTATACGTTGTTACTAAATTTTTTGATAATTTTATTTGATTCAATTTTACTATACTATAGTCTTATGTTTACAATGTCATTAAGAAAAAATCTTTAAATCAATGTTTAACCTCTATAAAACATGATCATAAACATAGATTCTCTCATATTAGGAAATTGTTTAAATTTCTATATTATTATTTATATTAATATAGCTAATCAATTTGTAATATTTTTTTGAGTATTGGTTAATTTTTTATTTATAAAAAAGTTTATATATTTTAAATTTTGTATAATAAATAATCATACCAAAAAAATGTTGACAGGACTGTTATTTTGAGAAATTGCTATAAAATTTTTTGAGATTCATACATTAGTATACTTTTTTTGAGATTATACATTAGTAAAACAATATAACAGTTTAAAAAATTTAAGAAATATAATCAAAACTATTATACATACAACCACGCATTGCGTTGACTAATTACCTAGTTAAATAGTAAAATAGGAAAGTGTTTGGAATATAGGTAGAAAGTGTTTGGGTCATTACACAAAAGTTGTGTATGTTGTATTTGATTTTGTAAAAATGAGTTAAATGCTAAATTCTCTAATAAATATTATTGGCATGAGCCATATATTATATCGTTTATATTGTTTTCAGCCTATTTACAGTTAACAAACGTGTTAAGCATAGAATAGTCTGTCACACTACAACGATACAACCTGTTATTGTTAAACGAAAAAAACTCAAAGCAAGTGTGTGGCCGGCTGTTATCATCCATCATCAAGCTATCTTTGATCTCATATTTATATGCTTCATAAAAAAACTAAAAAAGTGAAAATAGACGATGAGCAGGGGAGACCGAATCAATCAACTACTACCAAAGTAAAGTAACCCCACTACTCTACTACACATTACTCGGTGGTATTTTTCTCTGTCACTTGTGGATTTCAGTGCTCTAAAAATATGTTATTCGTCTAATATGGTTTCAAGCAATTATGTTTCGAAAATAAAAATCTTGTAAACTATATATTTGGGTAGGTGAATTAACTCGACCACCAACCTGAACTAATTTGATTGTTTAAACTTTTATCATTAACTCGACCACCAACCCGATCTGGTACTCGATCATTAGCATCGTGTGGTGCCTGAAATTGTTCATCATTTTGTTCTTAGTTTCTTGTCACCCGACCAACAACCCGACATGGTAATCGATCATCAGCATCGTGTGGTGCCTCAAGTTTTTCATCATTTTGTTCTTAGTTTCTTGTCACCCGACCACCTACTCGATCCGATACTCGATTGCTTGCATCGTGTACTTTGGTCGAGTAGTTCTTTGTTTCATCTGTTTTATTTTTGTTCATTCTAGATTGTTAGATAAAACTCCCTCTAAAACTTGGCTTGAATTGCATAGTGTTGATTGCCTTCTATCGGCTAGCATTACAACCATTTGGATTGATAACCCTTTGTACTAGAACTGCATAGGAAATTGATACACTGGATGAAAATCATGGATCAGTATGTAAGTGCTAAATTCTCTAATAAATATCATTGGCATGAGCCACACTCTATTTATTATATTGTTTATACTGTTTTCAGCCCATTTATTATATCGTGTATACTATTTTCAGCCCATTTATTATATCGTTTATATTGTTTTTAGCCCATTTACGGCTAACGAACGTCTTAAGCGTTGAGTGGTCTGTCACACTGTAACGACACAACCTGTTACTGTTAAACAAAAAAAAAACAAAGCAAGTGTGTTGCTGGATATTATCATCCTTCATCAAGCCAACTTCGATCTCATATCTATATGCTTCATGGAAAAAACTAAAGAAGTGAGAATGGACGATGAGCATGGGAGAACCATTACTCAGTGGTCTTTTTATCTGTCACCACTTGTGGATTTTAGTGTTCCAAAAGTATGTTCTTCGTCTAATGTTGTTTCAAGAAATTTTGTTTTGAATATATAAATCTTGTGAACTATATACTTGGGTAGGTGGATTAAGATCTTATTCAATGTTTATTGGTGAATCATTTGATTGAGACTTAAAAAGCTATAATTTTTTTTTCTGGATGTGTCTTTGGCTGATTGATTAAGTTAATTATATGTAATCAGCATTTATGTTTGATTAAACCATAAAGCTGTCAAAGAAAAATTCAAAGAGCCAATCATGCATCAACATACAACTTGTGAGACTTTAATAAGGTGATTTAAAAATATATATATTTTAGTACTCAGCGGACATTTTGTTTACCGGTCTTTTAAACATCGCTCTTGTTACACTAAAGTCGTCGCCCATAAAGACAAACAAAGCTAAATTAGAAGTAAATAAACTGTTTGGAATAGTTTTAAAGTGAGACATTATCAAACTTATTATGAGATCCATCCTTTGTTCGTCCAAGTAACCGCTAAAACCATTAAAAAAAAAACAATTATTCATGTAAGAACCAAAAAACTATGCATGTACCTAGAAAGTGCTTGGGTCATTACACAAAAAGTTGTGTATGTGCTATTAGATTTTGTAAAAGTGTGTATATGTGCAAAATTCTCTAATAAATATCATTGGCATGAGCCACTGTCCATTTATCATACCGTTTATACTATTTTCAGCTCATTTTATATTGTGTATATTGTTTTCAGCCCATTTATTATATCATGTACACTGTTTTTAGCCCATTTACAGATAACGAACGTGTTTAGCGTAGAATGGTCTGTAACGCTGTAACGACACAACCTGTTATTATTAAACAAAAACTCAAATAAGTGTGTGGCTGGCTGTTATTATTCATCATCAAGCCACTTTTGATCTCATATCTATATGCTTCATAAAAATAAAAAAACTAAAGAAATGAGAATGGACGACAAGAAGGAGAGACCCAATCAATCAACCACTACCAAAGTAATATAACCACACTATTCTACTACACATTACTCGGTGGTCTTTTTATATGTCACTACTTTTAGATTTCAGTTTTATAAAAATATGTTCCTCGTCTAATGTGGTTTCAAGTAATTCTGTTTCGAAAATAAAAAATCTTGTGAAGTATATACTTGGGTATGTGGATTAAGACCTTTATCAGTGTTTATTAGTGAATAAGTTGATGTAGACCTTATTCAGTGTTTATTAGTGAATCAGTTGATGTAGACTTAAAAAAGTTTTATTGTGTGTTTTCTAATATAATGCAAGTAAGTATAGCTTCATAATATCAACCGTAAGATTGAAACTACATTAATCATAACTGTTGATTTGGATAGTCGATAACGCTAACTGGTTTTGTCTTTAAACTTGAACAAATAAACTTTATTTTATTTTTTCCAAACATTTTAATAACCATCTAAGCATATCAATGTGACAACATAGATTCTGTTGGTCAATGTGTTTAGGTTGAACCATACATCTGTGAGACTTTAATAAAGCGATTTTTTTAAATATTTTAGTATTCAGTGGACATTGTGTTTACCGGCCTTTTAAACATCGCTCTTGTTACATTAAAGCCGTCGCCCATAGAGACAAACAAAGCTAAATTAGAAGTAAATAAACTGTTTGGAAATAGTTTTAAGGTGAGGCATTATCAAACTTAATATGAGATCCATCGTTTGTCCTTCCAGCCTTCCAGGTGACCACTAAAACCAAAAAAATAATGTATTCATGTAATAACCAAAAGATTATGCATGTACCAAGAAAGTGTTTGGGGCATTAAAAAAAAAGTTGTGTATGTGCTATTAGATTTTGTAAAAGTGTGAATAAGTGATATATTTTCTAATAAATATCATTGGCATGAGCCACAGTCCATTTATTATACCGTTTATACTATTTTCAGCCCATTTATTATATTGTGCATATATTTTCAGCGTGTACACTGTTTTCAGCCCATTTATTATATCGTTTATACTATTTTCAGCCCATTTGCGACTAACAAACGTGTTAAGCATAGAGTAGTCTGTCACACTCTAACGACACAACCTGTTACTGTTAAACTAAAAAAAAACCTAAAGCAAGTGTGTGGCTGGCTATTATCATCTATCATCAAGCCACCTTCAGTCTCATATCTATATGCTTTATCGAAAAAACTAAAGAAGTGAGAATGGACGGCGAGCAGGGGAGACCCAATCAATCAACCACTACCAAGGTAAAATAACCACACTACTCTACTACACATTACTCTGTGGTTTTTTTCTTTGTCACCACTTGTGGATTTCAGTGTTCTAAAACTATGTTCCTCGTCTAATGTGGTTTCAAGCAATTCCGTTTCGAATATAAAAATCTTGTGAACTATATACTTGGGTAGGTGGAGTAGACCTTATTAGTGAATCATTTGATGTAGACTTAAAAGGTATAAAACTTTTTTTTTTTTTGGATGTGCCAGATCTTGGCTGATTGATTAAGTTAATTATATGTAATCAACATTGATGTTGGATTAGTTTCACAAATACCCTTTTTGACTGAGATTCAAAATTTCTTGTGCAGACAAGATCTGGTACTCCTGGAGGGTTGATAGATACGTTTGCTGTACAGTGTGGATGGTGCTACAAATGGAGAAAAATATATACTCGGGAAGTTTTTGAGGAGATTAGAATGAGAGTAAAAGAAGAAGAGTTTGTGTGCGAGAGGATTGTAGGTGTGTCATGTCTTGATGATGCAGAGCTAGAATATAACTCCACTAGAATATGGGTCGTGGACAAGCCTGGCGTGGCAAAGACACCAACAGGGTTCGAAAGGGAGATAGTTTTGAGGAAGGACAACTCGAGAGTGGATGTGTTCTACTTCACTCCGACAGGGAAGAAGATGAGGACTCTCAATGAACTTGCAGCCTTCATCGATGCAAATCCAGATTTCAAGGATACACGGCTTGAAGATTTCACTTTCACAGCCCCAAAAATAATGGAAGAAACTGTACCGGGTGGTAAACGTAAGAGGATCTCCAAGCCATCCAAGGAACATGAGTAATTTGAGCTACCAAGCTTTTCCGAGTCTCCAAACTTTATTAGCCTTTGGACTTCTTAATTTGATATGCTTTTTAAACCTCTCTCTCTCTGACTCTGGCTGGATCTTTATTTTTCTTGTGAAAGATGACATTTCTCCTCTTTTCATTATGTCATACCTACATGAATCACTCTTACAATACAACAATCAACTAAAAGACGATGAGGAGAAAAAGAATTATAAAAAAATCCCTCAGTATGTACAAATATGACAAAATGTTTCTATAGCATAGAGACTGGTTGGGCGGATCTAAGCATCATAGTCTAGCTCTGTATACTCAAGCAGCGTGTAAGTACAGTCCATAGGTAAGTGGACAGATCTAGAAGTGAAGGATTTTTTTTTTTCTTTTGTATAATGATCTTAGTAGGAGAACACAAACAATGGTAGCTGTCATAGCTTCCGAAGGTACAATCATTGATCTTATTGCCATATTGTGTGGCAAAACTGACGGTTTTTATAACAACAAAATTATGGGAAAGATTCTGTAATCTCAAGATGGCACTGAAGCCATGAATTCTAAAGGACTCAAAGAAAGAAAGTGGTTTGTAAATCTAACACATGTCCTTGATCCATGTCATCTTCAAGCAGTTTGAGCAAGAGGTTCATCAGATGCTTCAAGCCTTCAAAAAAACAAAATATACACCACATTCATAAGTTACTGATCTTACTACAATGATTAGTCGTACTGGACATATACGGGTCACAGTTACATTTACCTTTCGATTCCTTCTCCAACCTCGACTCTCAGAAAATTGGAAACCTTCACAGGTGAACCCACCTCCTTGGACAAATTATCCACCAGTGTCTGTGGAATAGGACTCAAAAGCTCCATTAGGCCATCATTAATGGGGGATCAGTTGGGGTGTTCCAAGCCCGTTTAAAACATAAAAATAATGAATAGTGGACTTAGATCGATTTTTTGGGTCTACATGTAGATCAGTTTGAAGCCGAGTTCTCATGAACGTGTCACCACGTGATACGCTGCATTTTTTTGCGGAAGACCCAAAATTATTTCATTTCTGTATCTCTTCCAAATCGAGACTAGGGTTTGCGACGAAAGAGAGAAAACGGCGACAGCTTCGTTTCCTTCATCCTCGCCGTAGAAACACCAAAATCTTCCGTCTAAACCACCCAAACCGAGAGCTATTGCATGGTGAAATCGATCTTTTCTAAGGTTTTCCGAGGAACCGATCTTTGCTAACTTCTCATCTTATGTCGACTGATATCTCCGGCGATTTGATGGTTTAGTCGAAATCTTCTAGCCGACCCATTGTCTAGTCGTCTCCTTTGTCTGGCATAGATCATCTCCGGCGATATAGAGGTAGTCCCGTCGTTTCCCCTTTCAATCATTGTTTGTCGGATGTTTCATCGATTTAGGGCAAAATTGAATTAGGTTTGGGTTTCGTAACATGGTATAGGGTTTAGATTATCTGTCAATTAACGGTTTTAATTAATCAATCATGGATTTTAGTGAACTCTTTCTTATGACTAAATTCCGAGTGTTATATGTTGTTTATGAAATCGACCTTACACTGATTAACTTTATTTGTTTTGTTGCTTTGTTTCTGAGGCTTTTAGGCGAGATCAAGCAGAGCAAATTAAGTCAAGGACTATCAACAAACCTGCATTTGGTCGAAACTAAAAAGGTAAGTCACAAGGTTGGTGCATTGATTAGAGTTGTGTTTCGGATGTTAAGTGTAGTTTTGTTGTGGTTTGTTAAGTGTTTAGGGTTGGTGCATTGATTAGAGTTGCTTTGTAGTTTGTCTATGTTGTGGGTTGTGTGTTGTGCTTTTTTCAGTGTTGTGGTTTGAGTGGTGTTTGATGGTCTCGGATGGTTGTGTATTAGTGTTGTGTTTGTTAAGTGGTGTGGTTTGAGTGGTTTTTAATGGTCTCAGATGTTTCTGTAGTAGTGTTGTGGTCATGTTCTTGTTCGATTTTTGAACATGATCTTGTTTCATGGTCATGTTCGCATATGGTAATGTTTGCATATGGTCATGTTTTAGTATGATTGATGGTCATGTTTTAGTATGGTCTTGTTTGATGGTCATGTTCGCATATCAAAACTTGACAAACTAATTTAAAAATTTTGAAAATTTTAAAACTTTGAAAAACTGTTAGTTAAATATTAGTCAATTACCTTTAGTTACTTCGGATTTGACAGAAGTAGGTGATGGTTACTTAGAATTAAAAGTTTCTAACAACACCAAACTTTTCCTTTAATGATCTTCTTAACTTCGCTCTATTACATCCGACTCTTCTCACTATCTCTCATTTATTTTACTTCACTTCTTTCATCGATTATTTTGGCTTCTTTCTTGCGATCTCTTACAACTTTCAAAAAATATCCCTGCCTAACTTTTTTTGGCGATCTCTTAAAGCTTTCTCTTTGTCGAATTCTGATTGCTATGGAACCAAACAAAACTCCTAACAGTCAGTCTCAACCCTACTTTAGCCTTCTTAACTTCCCTTATGACAGCTTTTCTCCCAATGTAAACATTGGTTCCTCTCAAATCCCTCCCTTTAGTTCACAAACTAGTTCACAGCCGAGTCAACCTCCTAGTCAATCAGAAGAGACAGCATAACAGCGTAGGGAGAGACGGGTATGGTCCACACAAGATGACCTAGTCCTAATAAGCGGGTGGTTAAACACTTCTAAGGATGCAGTCGTTGGGAATGGGCAAAAGGCAGGGTCCTTTTGGACTCGTATAGGAGACTATTATGAAACAAGTAGTCATGTCCTTGGTGGTGCTGAGCCTAGGCGCCCTGACCATTGTAGGCAAAGATGGCAAAAAATCAGTAAGGAAGTGAGCAGGTTCTGTGGAGCTTTTGCAGAGGCAGAGGGTGAGAGAGCTAGTGGCATGAGCGACTTAGATGTTTTGCATAATGCTCACATAATCTACTCTAACCTGTACAAGAAGAAGTTCGGTTTAGAGTACGCTTGGAATGTCTTACGCTATGAACAGAAATGGGCAAACATGGAGGCTATGAACCCCACTCCGAAGACAACCAACTCTAACAAAAGAAAAGCTGATGATGCTGCACCATCTACAGGTTCTGTCGTTGGTGAGCACGACAGTAGGCCTCCGGGCATTAAGGCAACCAAAAAATTAAGGAACAAAGGCAAAGATAAAGCTGCACCATCTACAGAATTTGGTCACATGTGGGAGATAAAGCAGAAGGATTTGGAGGGCATGAAAGAACTCCAAAAGATGTCCATTCTTGACACTCTCATTGCCAAGAATGAAACTCTAGACGAAGATGAAAAGGCTATAAAGAAGAAGCTAATGGCTCAACTATTTTAACTATGTTTGTTTAAGTGTTTTTAAGCGGATGTTTGTCTATGTTTAACTATGTATGGTCCCATCTAGTTTGTTTAAATTCGGATGTGTAACTCTATGTTTGGTCTATGTTTTTGTAATGAATGTCTATGCTTTTAATGAATGTCTATGTTTTTCATGAATGTCTATGGTTATATATGCATCTCGGTGTCTATGTTTTTAACGAATATGTTCTTGATTTATATGCATCTCGGTGTCTATGTTTTTTATGATCCTTGAATATGTTTATCTGTTAATGTTTCTCGGTGTATATGTTTTAGGTTGAAGAAGTCATGGACCGTGAATACGACTACGGTATAAACAGCCCTTTAGACTATAGTTCAGAGTCAGAAGAGGAGGCTGAGACATGTTACTATCCTCCGGAACCAGCTCCTGCGACTGGATTCACAAGTCTGTCGAGCCGTGCAACTCAACCACTACCTGCTAATGAGACACAACTGAACCAGCTCAAGGACCAAGTGATCCAGCTCAACGACCAAGTCATCCATCTCAAGGACCTATTGATGCAGCTCAACCATCAAGTGATCTTGATCAAAGACCGAGTGATGCAGCTGAAGTAAAAGTTTTTCCTTGATGTTTTTTTGTTGTTGTCTTTTTTTGTTGTTGTCTTTTTCGGTTGTTGTCTTGGTATGTATGAACCGGTGATTGTTAGCTATGTTGTCGGTTTATGAACCCGTGATCCTTACTCTTCTTCATTTCTATGGCATCTTCTTCCAATAATTTTCACTATCATTATGATCCAAATAATGATAGTATGAACCAATTTTTTCAAGAGCAATTTAATAATCAATTTGAAGCTGCTGAAGAGGAAATTCCGGAGGAAAAGAATACACGTATTTATATCGATAGACAACGGGAAGAAGGCCACGAACGTTTGTGGAACAATTATTTTAGTGATAATCCGACTTACACAACGAGGCAATTTCGCCGACGGTTTCGCATGAACAAGTCATTGTTCTTGCGTATTGTGATTCGTCTTAGTGAAGAAGTTCCTTATTTTAAACCCAAAAAGGATGCAACCTTCCAGAATGGTTTCTCACCGCTACAACAATGTACTGCAGATTCGACTACTAGCATATGGGATTGGAGCGGACTCGGTTGATGAATATTTACGTATCTCTGAATCGACTTCTCGTAAATGTTTGGAACATTTTGTCGTCGGAATAGTTGACTTTTTTGGCACTGAATACCTACGCCGACCCACACAAGCAGATCTTCAAAGGCTACTATTTTACGGAGAACTGCGGGGTTTTCCCGGGATGGTTGGAAGCATCGACTGTATGCATTGGAAGTGGAAAAATTGCCCAACAGCCTGGAAAGGAATGTATTCACGAGGCACCGGTAAACCAACAATTGTTTTGGAGGCGGTAGCTTCACAAGATCTTTGGATATGGCACGCATTTTTTGGAGCTCCAGGTACTTGTAACGATTTAAATGTTCTTGATCAATCACCAGTATTTAATGACATTATTTACGGCCGAGCTCCCGAAGTTACGTACTATGTCAACGGAAATGAGTATAATTTGGCTTACTATCTGACGGATGGTATTTACCCGGAATGGGCGACATTTGTTAAATCCATCCCACAACCACAGCATCCGAAACATCGTTTGTTTGCAGAAAAACAAGAAGGTGCGCGAAAAGATGTTGAGCGTGCATTTGGAGTCCTGCAATCTAGATTCGCCATGATTAAAAATCCATCTCTTTAATGGTCAAAGGGTAAAATTGCCTATATTATGAGAGCATGTGTCATACTCCATAATATGATTGTCGAGGATGAACAAGATTCATACACACTCTATGACGAACAAGAATTCCAACAACAAGATGGAACCGGAAATACTTCGGATCTTTCGTTTTCAGTAAATATGTCTACAAATCTTCAGGGTTTAGGTGATGGCCATACAATAATTCGTGATAGACAAGCACATCAGAAATTAAAGGAGGATTTGATAGAGCATATCTGGAATAAATTTGGAAATTAAACTATGTATTTATTAAATAAGATGTTTATCTCCTATAATTAACTAAGTAATATGTTTGTTTTTTCTTTCATTTTATTTTCAAGTTTATAAGTAAGCAATTTAAATGTTATTTTATAAGTTTTTATAATTTGTAAAATGTTTATGAATATTATATTATTAAATCTTATGATCTTAAACATGTTCTCCCAATAACTAGCTTTTTAACAAAAGATCTTAACTACTGATCTTACATTATTTCACTTTATATTTATTTTAAGAACACTATAATTAGTTCCCCCATTTTTTTTACCTATGATCTTAACAACTGATCTTAGGTTATTTACACTATATATTTAATCTAAGAACATGAAAAAAAGTTCTCCCATTAAGGATGCCCTTAAACAAGCGATGACAAGCGATGCAGAGATAATCATACGGCAAAACTTGGTGTTATAAGCTAAATCTACATACCTTAATGTTTATAGCATCGTTCACAATAAACTTTTGCTCCATTAGAGCAACTTCTTCAAAATATTTACGGAGACGCCCTTCCACAATCTTCTCTATAGCCATCTGAGACTTGCCTGTACTTTCTGCCTGTCATATACCACAAATTTTGATAAGCAAACTTTTCCCCACTCGGGTTGTGTCTGTTTACAATTTACAGCTCAGTTTCATAAACAATGAGGTGACGCTGACCTGAGACTTCAGAATCTCGCGTTCATTTGCTATTGCTTCTGAAGAAACTAGGTCTTTGCTTAAAAAACAAAGGCTTTGCTGCTACAACATGCATAGCCAGTTCTGAGCCTACACGCTGAACAGCCTCTAGTTGAGTATTTTCACCTTCTACTTCGAGAGATACAATCCCAGCTACGGCCCAACCCTATTCTCATAGAAAGGCGCATAAAAAATACCACAAAAATGAGATAAGAGACAAAGGGAACAACTAGAATATATGATTACGCATGTAAAAAGCTTAATTCTAAATTTTAATTTTAAGTTTGTATGATCTGTATATCTTACATTGTTTTTTATTTTCTGTTTTAAAAGGTTTATCTTTCTTGTCTATTTTAGAAACACAAAAATATAAAATAAAATAAATTAAGATATAATGGATGAGGATGAAAGAATGAAAGAATGAGATACTAAAAAAAATAAGAGAATGAATATATTTATAAGAAAAAAAAATCATTAGAAATTACATTTAGAAAAATGAGAGTTACAATTCTAATTTATTACTTGTTTTAATACAGTTGAGTGGAGAAATATAATCAATACATAATTTATATGATTTCAGTTTTAAAATATAAGTTAAATGTCAAGATTAAATGTTTTTAATTTATGGTTTCATATATAATCCCCTTTTTAATAAAAGGGAAGTACACAACTTAGTTTTTGTAGACTTTATATTTTTAATAAATGGTTACAAATAGGTTATACATAGGATATACATTAATCCATATAGCAAACAGTTACATCTAAATATTTCAATTTGATAATTGATATATCTTTGGTAACAAATAAAATCATGGAGCAAACAGTTACACCTAAATATTCCAAATTGATAATTGATATATAGATCTTTGGTAACAAATAAAATCGTCGATATTTCTAACTATATTTTCGGATGTTTTAGTCCTATATCATATTGTTTTCAAAGATTTTTAAACACAATATTACAAATTTAATTTCCACAGATTTTATTGATAAACCGCAATGTTAAACAACTTATTAAAGGGGATAAAAATATAATGTGAATTCATTATATTTAAAACGGGTGCTATATAATAAAATGGAAGTACACAACTTTTTTTTGTAGACTATATAATTTTTATAAGTTGGTTACAAAATAGGTTATAGATTAAATATAGGTTGGCTACAAAAAAAAAAGTTATAGATTAATTGGTCAATATACACTTAAGAATATCCCAAAGAATCCTCTGAAAGAGAATATTACAATGATTTATACAATTTCCAAAATATAATCTTTATTATTCCATGTATTGTTACAAAATATATATTTTTAGACATAAAAAGGAATAAAATTTTGGTAATTTATCACACTTAATCGTGATTTTTGAGATCTTATTGTGCAGTTAAAAATAAAATCTTACCTAAGCACGAGTCATATTAAAACATTTTCACCAAACATTTTCAAAAATTAAAATAAAAATAAACAACAAACATAAACATATACATAAAATTACAAAATTAACAATATAAACTTACAAAATAGATGTTTTTTTCAAGCTATTATATTTAACATATGATTTTATTGCATAATATTTTATCCAATTTTTTTAAAAAACAATCATATAAATTATAATTTATTTTCTTCTAAAATTATAATATAAAACAAATTATACAATTTTAACCCGTGCTCTAGCACGAATCATATTCTAGTTTTTATTGTTAAAGTCATTGTCAAGTGTACCAATAATTAGAGAGTGAAACCTTACTTTTATATATATGATATCATCTTCTTACTTTGTATTCTAAATATTCAATATTAAAATAATTAAAAACAATTTTGACATCTCACTCTCTATCGTTGTGCCCAAATTTTAATGCCTCATGTTAAATTTGAGCTTATCTTGGGCTTCTAACTAAAAACCAATTGGCAATTAATAGATTGACCCTAACCCTTTATATATTAATGATAGACCCTTCAAATTTCAGATGTGGGATTTGGATTGTATCCCAACACCTCATCAGAGACAAATTTATATGGATTAATTATAAACAGACTAACGATGGATCTCATACTTAATTTGATGATGTCTCACAAATGGACCATTTAAATATATGTAGTCACAATTTGGGGGATATGTTTACATGTTTGTCAAAATATATACTAATAAAAAGTAGAAGCTATAAGCTTCTAAGGCTGTCCACCTAGGATTTAAAACATCCAATTATAATAAGACATGTCTCTCATTAACATTTTTAAAAATATACAGAATTTTATATATTAAGAATTATTTTAAAACAACCTATGAAGTTTTGACATGTCATTCATTAACATTTTTAAAAATTTCCAGAATTTTTAGAAAAAAAATTTAAAATTTATGGAAATAAAAGAACTATGCACAATATCCCACATCGGCTAGAAAAGTTTTAGACAATGGTTCAAAACCAGTATAAATAAGGTTAATATGCTTCCAACAACGAATGAACAGGAAATCTTGATTTATCAAACGTCCAAGTTTAAAATTATTTGGTTTGATCCTGTTTTTTATTTGATCAAATTAAAACTTTAAAAGTTTCAATTAAATATTATAATTTTTAAAATTCTTAAAAGTTTGAATATTATAAATATTGAAACTTTTAAAAGTTCTTAGCTTTTAAAAAGTTTTTAAATATTATAATTTTAAAATTTTAAAAGTTTAAAAAATTATTAATATTGAAACTTTTAAAAGGTTCAAATTTTATATTTCGAAACTTTTTAAAAGTTTTGAAATACTATAAATATTGATGTAAATTATCTTATTTATCTACGTTTGTGCATTTTATTTTTATGAGCTACAAAACATATTTTTGTGTATGATTTTATAGATGAATTGATATTCTTTCATTAATCTTTTATTTTTGGGTCTAAGGAAGAAGGATTGACATCACAAGACATTGATTTGATGTTTGAGTCAAGTTTTGGAGTTTAAAGAAAAAAGATGGACAACAAACACACATATTTTATTAGCTATACATAGGCATGACCAGAGTTACGGTTGTCATGGTTATTGTTTTTTAACCATCAGTTATGGTTAGAAATATTGTTTAGCCTTAATTATAACCGTTTAATAAACGGTTAAACGGTTACGTCTAAATACGGTTCTGGTTCAAGCGGTTACGGTTATATACGGTTACAGTTATTTGAGAATATGATACAGTTGACATTATTTGATGATATAACATAATTGATAATATTTATTTATAATTAATATGTTCTTATAGTGTACTCATATTTCTATATATCATATGATTCTTATTAAATAAATTATTATTAGTATATTTGATTATGTTTTTAAAATATTATAAACCAAGTAAGGATTTTGGTTAGAGAAGATTCTAAACATGTGGATCTAAAACAAAATAAGTATACTGATAAAATTATCAATAATTAGATGCATGTGTTAACTATGCTGCTCTTCATGAATTTTACAAATTTTATGAGAAAATAAATAATTTTGTTCTTAGAGTTTGATGGGTTAACAAGTTGTGTGGTAGTCTAAAAAAAAGTTTTTCAGTAGAAGAATGTGAAGAAGTTGATGAGTAAGAAAAAGGAAAAAAGTATAACGAATAACCAGACGGTAAAAGTAACAATGAAAATTACCATAAATTTTGACAATGAAAATGATAATACTAATTTAATTTTTTATAAAATAATATTTTATTACCGTAATCAATCATATATAATTTTCATCAAAATATATCTAATAAACCCACGCGTAGCGTGGGTTCAAAACCTAGTGTTTGGAAAAAATTAAAACAAAATTATGTTTAGGTAAACAATAATAAAATAAGGTGTAAAGTATTTTTTGAAGTTATAACTTATAATATGAAATTCTACAAAAAGTTCTTTAGTTTTTGTTAAGTTTTTTTTTGTTAATTTATGTCAAACTTTAAGTCTTTGATCACAATCTTATTATCCATTTTGTCCCATACACGTACGGTTACCAAAGATTGAAACCGGTTATAAGAAAAACCCGGTTAGCCTTACCGACTGTCAAAATCAACGGTGAGGATCAATGTAGTTTTACTTAATCGTACGCTTTAAACTATGAAGCTGTACTGAATTACAGTACATCAGAAAACAACTAATAAAATCCACTTCTCTTCTTCTACCTTTTGATTTTCGAAAAAAGCAAAACTTTTCTGATTCTCTCGGAATCACTCTTCTTCTTCACTCCCTCTCTCTCTCTCTCTCCGTTGTTCACTTGCTCTTGGGGTCAATCATGGTGTCAGAGATGAAGACGACGAACCGACCAACGGTTAAAGTCTCAAATGTTCCTCAAACCATAGTCGCCGACGAACTCCTCCGGTTCCTCGAGCTCCACCTCGGCGAAGACACAGTGTACGCTCTCGAAATCCCAACAACTCGCGAGAATTGGAAGCCAAGAGACTTCGCTAGAGTACAATTCAGTACCCTCGAAGTCAAATCTCGAGCCCAGCTTCTCTCTTCACAAAGCAAGCTCCTTTTCAAAACCCATAACCTAAGACTCTCCGAAGCTTACGACGACATCATCCCTCGCCCTGTTGATCCACGGAGAAGGCTAGAAGACGTCGTTTTGACTGTTGGGTTCCCTGAGTCTGGTGAAGAGAGGTTCTGTGCCCTAGAAAAATGGGGAGGCGTGAGGTGTTGGATTCTGGAAGAGAAGAGGAGACTTGAGTTTTGGGTTTGGGAATGTGGTGAATGTTATAAGCTTGAAGTTAGGTTTGAGGATATTGTTGAAACTCTTGGCTGCTGTGTTAATGGTGGCGCCTCTGAGATTAATGCGTTTCTTCTCAAGGTAAAAATCGTTTCTTTCCCCCTAAACTGCTTATCTAATGTGAGAGTCTGTGTTGAGTTAATTTAGGAGTTCAGGTTCTGTGGATGTATTTAGAAATTTGGTTTCTCATATGCGTTGTGGTCTTATGGAAGTTGTTGTTTGATGTTAGATTACTTACAATGTTGATGCATGATTGGTTCTTTAAATCTTTCTTTGATAGCGTTATGGTTTGATCAACCTGCATGATTGGTCTTATCTTGGTCTCTCTTCTGATTTCTTTTGTTTACCTGTTGTCTTGTTTTCCAGCTGAAATATGGATCGAAGGTATTTAAAAGAGTGACAGGACCTCACATAGCCACAAAGTTTAAATCTGATCGGTACCGTTTCTGCAAGGAGGATTTTGATTTCATGTGGGTTCGCACAACTGATTTCTCTGGTTCAAAGTCAATCGGTATATCAACTTGCTTTTGTTTGGAGGTAGAGAATGGCTCAAAGATGTTAGACATTTTCTCAAGCTTGCCTTACTACAGAGAAGACACTTTGAGTCTAACCACTGTGGATGGGAAAGTGTTTGCCTCTGCATGTCAAATTGTTCCCCTCTTGAATGCTGCCAATCTTGGGTTAGAGTTTCCATATGAGATCCTTTACCAACTCAATTCGCTTGTTCACAATCAGAAAATCAGTCTTTTTGCTGCGTCAAATATGGAACTGATCAACATCCTTCGTGGTTTGAGCTTGGAAACCGCATTGGTGATCCTCAAGAAACTTCACCAGCAAAGCTATATATGTTATGATCCTGTCTCCTTTGTCAAGACTCAGATGCAATCCCCGGTTAAGAAGATGAAGCATTCCCCTGCATCAGCTATTACAAGATTGACCGAGCAGAATATCATGAGTTGTCAGAGAGCCTACGTTACACCCTCAAAGATTTATCTGTTGGGTCCAGAGCTTGAGAAAGCTAACTATGTTGTGAAGAACTTTGCAGAGCATGTCTCAGATTTCATGAGAATTACTTTTGTGGAAGAAGATTGGAGCAAGATTCCAGCAAATGCTCTTTCTGTGAACTCCAAGGAAGGCTATTTTGTGAAGCCCTTTAGAACCAACATATATAACAGGGTGTTGTCAATCCTTGGAGAAGGGATCACTGTAGGGCCTAAGAGGTTTGAGTTCTTAGCTTTTTCAGCCAGCCAACTGCGAGGAAACTCAGTATGGATGTTTGCGTCTAACGAGAAAGTTAAAGCAGAAGATATAAGAGAATGGATGGGTTGTTTCCGTAAAATCCGAAGCATCTCCAAGTGTGCTGCTAGGATGGGTCAGTTGTTCAGTGCTTCACGGCAGACAGTTACTGTCCGTGCACAAGATGTGGAGCAGATTCCTGACATTGAAGTGACTACTGATGGTGCTGACTACTGCTTCTCGGATGGCATTGGGAAAATTTCATTGGCATTTGCTAAACAAGTTGCTCAGAAGTGTGGACTGGATTATGTCCCTTCTGCATTTCAAATTCGATACGGTGGCTACAAAGGTGTGATCGCCGTTGACCGCAGTTCCTTCAGAAAGATGTCTCTGCGTGATAGTATGCTAAAGTTTGACTCAAACAACAGGATGCTTAACGTAACCAGGTGGACAGAGTCGATGCCTTGCTTCTTAAACCGAGAGATCATTTGCCTTTTGTCGACTCTTGGAATTGAAGATGAAGTGTTTGAGGCGATGCAAGCTATGCATTTATCTATGCTAGGGAATATGCTTGAAGACCGCAATGCAGCACTTAATGTGCTGCAGAAATTGAGCGGAGAAAATTCCAAGAATCTGCTAGTTAAGATGCTGCTACAAGGATATGCACCGAGTTCAGAACCGTACCTCTCAATGATGCTTCGTGTACACCACGAGAGCCAACTTTCTGAACTAAAGAGTAGGTGCAGGATACTTGTACCGAAAGGACGGATCTTGATCGGTTGCATGGATGAAATGGGTATCCTGGAGTATGGCCAAGTGTATGTTCGTGTAACCCTGACTGAAGCGGAACTGAAATCTCGTGAACAGAGCTACTTCCGCAAGATTAATGAGGAAACATCTGTGGTGATTGGGAAAGTGGTCGTTACGAAAAACCCATGTCTTCACCCTGGAGATATCAGAGTTCTTGACGCTATATATGAGGTCAGTTTCGAAGAAAAGGGATTTGTCGACTGCATCATCTTTCCTCAGAAGGGAGAAAGGTATATGATAAATCAATCCAAAAAAGCTATGCACCAACAACATAGAAGTCATATAGATTCTAAGACTCCTTGGTTTTTGTTGACTCTAACAGGCCACATCCAAATGAATGTTCTGGTGGTGATCTCGACGGAGACCAGTTTTTTGTTAGTTGGGATGAGAAGCTTATACCAAACCAAATGGACCCTCCAATGGACTACGCTGCAAGTAGACCTCGTCTAATGGATCATGACGTTACCCTAGAGGTTAGTTTCTTGGAAAGGCTATGATGTTGTGAAAAGTTTCCTAAAGGTTCCTTAGCTGATTCTCATTCTTTCACTCTGCTTTGTCAGGAAATACACAAATTTTTTGTGGATTATATGATAAGCGACGCGCTTGGGATGATCTCAACTGCACATTTGGTTCATGCAGACCGTGACCCAGAAAAAGCCAGGAGCCAGAAGTGTCTAGAGCTAGCACATCTTCACTCTAGGGCTGTTGATTTTGCCAAAACTGGAGCTCCGGCTGAGATGCCTTATGCCTTAAAGCCTAGAGAGTTCCCTGATTTCTTGGAACGGTTCGAGAAACCAACATACATCTCTGAGTCTGTGTTTGGGAAACTTTACCGTGCTGTGAAAAGCTCCTTAGCACAGAGAAAGCCAGAAGCTGAGAGCGAGGACACGATAGCTTATGATTCGACACTTGAAGAAGCTGGCTTTGAGAGCTTTATAGAGACAGCCAAAGCCCATAGAGACATGTATGCTGAGAAACTGACCTCGTTGATGATATACTACGGAGCTGTTAACGAAGAAGAGATTCTCACTGGCATTTTGAAAACCAAGGAGATGTATCTGGCTAGAGATAACCGGAGGTATGGTGATATGAAGGATAGAATCACGTTGTCTGTGAAGGAATTGCAGAGAGAGGCCATGGGATGGTTCGACAAAAGCTGCGAGGAGAAACAAGAGAAGAAGAAGCTAGCTTCGGCTTGGCACTACGTAACATACAACCCGAGCCAGGTCGATGAGAAGTTGAGATTCTTGAGTTTTCCGTGGATCGTTGGTGACATTTTGCTAGAGATTAAGGCTGAAAATGCACAGAGACAGAGCGTTGAAGACCAAACAAGTGGACTTGTATCCATTTGATTACCCTATCCCTATCTATCTATCACTCGTTGCTGTTAGTATAATTGCTAGATTAAGACAATTGAGACCATAACAGAACGTCGCTTGTATATGCGTCACTCAAAATTATCTTGATTAGCAAAGACTAATGACAAATTATATTATGTGTTCGAATGTACAAGTAATAGTACAAATCTCCCACACACTCTTTCACCTTCATACAAAAGTAGATAGAAGGTTGTTAAATAGAACAGAGCAGCCAATGAAACAAAAGTCAAGTACTGAGCTTTAAGCTTTACTTTACAGTTTCTCTCACCTATTGAGATCTTATCTTCAAATAAAACCCTAATAAAGAGACAGAGGAGCTGAACATGAGTTTTAGGAATTGTTCAGGAAGAAATCACGTGTGGTGACGTAGCTTGAACCTGAATCAAATATCTTGTAAAGAAGAGTGTTTGTGAAGAAGATTCCTACAATACTGTCTTTGGTAACTTTGTTCTTGTTTACGTACTGATCTGTTAGCTAGTTCTATCAGTACTTCACCTGATTAAGACTTGTGTTCTGTTGCCAAAGGCCAGTGTTGCTCCCTTATTATTGATTGCTGTTGGACAAACAAATCCAACTTCTTTGTCAGCAGACACAAGTAGACAAAATATCTTTTCCATGCCAGCTGCAACTTCTTTTGTCGTCCAAGAAGCATCCAAGGTTTTCTTATCTTCACAAGGTTTTCTTATTCACACATTTTTTTATTTATTTACAATAATTCACTTAGTTGACTTGGGCTACGAAGACGAAGACGAAGACGAAGACCCTGACGACTTGGTCAACGTCTCCTTTCCCTATTTATTCTTCTTACCAATTTACACAAACTCGCCAACTCTCTGCTTCACTCCACTTCTTCCCTCCGTCTCAGATTATTTTGTTTCTTTCTTCTTGAACCCTTAAACAAAATGGCTTCGGCCAACGAAAAAGATGATATTCCCATGCTTCCAATTTCAGACTCATCATCTCGTACCAGAGCTCGTAGCGTTTCCATCTCAACCCCTACTTCCTCCTTTGACAACTCAACTGTGGTTTTAGGCTACACGGGTCCTCTTCGAACTCATCAGAGACATCTTCCTTTAGTTCAAGTAAGTGGTCCTCGTATACCTCTTCTCGCAACCATGAACCTCTCTTTCTTCCTCATCCTTCTACTACTTCTTCTGGTGTCTATACTCAGGTTGAGAGATATCCTTCTGACGTTCTCGAACATAAAAACTCCTCAGACAATGAAAAAGTTTTGAAACACGCGAAATTAGGAATGTGCAATGACCCTTACTGTACCATTTGCCCTTATAATTACAACCATAAGGCAGCTCAAGTTCCACATGCCAGAGTTTCTCCCGATGTTGATTCCACGGTGAGGTTTTTGATTTTTGTTTACTTCACATTAACAAAAAAATAGCTTCAGGCTCAAGTAATGTTTACTAAAACAGAGTCTTTTTTGTTTTCTTGCTAGCTGTGTGATGGTGCTAAAGCTTGGGCTAGGCGATTTGCTTCGTCTGTTAATGTAATCGTGAATCCTCATAACAAACATGTTAAAAGATGGAGCAAATTTTTTGCCCTTTCATGCGTGTTAGCCATATTTATAGATCCTCTCTTCTTCTTCCTTGTAAAAGTGGACGTGGTATGTTTTTGCCTCTCTTATCTTTTACTTCTCCTATGTTGTTATCTTTCCTTTTTGACCATATCTACCTTTTCTTACTGTAGATACAAAGATGCGTTAGGATTGAACAGCCGATGACAAACGCGTTTGTAGCTGTCAGAAGTGTAACAGATTTTATATTTTTTATGAACATTCTACTTCAGGTATATATTTCGTTGGCTTACATTCTCCATATGTTGGCTTTAATGCTCTCATTTCTTCCATTTCCATATCTATAAAATTATCTTCTTCCAAGCTGAACAAGTGAAAAAATTAGCAAAATTTGATGAGTTTATAAGATAGTAATTTTTTTGAAATCTCTATGTAAGTATATGGTCTCATTAATATCGTGAATTAATAATCATATAAATTTACATACATATATATATATATATATTATGTATTATGTATAATTTTCAAAAATTGAATTTTATGTATAATTTCCATCTCTATAAAACAATTGTTATGTTGTATTTTCAAACTATAATATTATAAAATATGATATTGTTGTGAAGTAATCTTAGTTCAATGGTCAATAGTAAGTTTAATTGTAAAAAGATCATCATACCAAGGGATTTGGCTAATTAGCCAGCCTCTTGTTATCCAATGGCTGACAAAAAAAATGACAATCAATAGTTTAATTATAGACTATTAAAAATATGACAATTGAGATTATTATTCATAAATTTGAAGTTTTGTATGTTATGTGTATACACTACAAGAAAACATGGATTTTACGACTACAATTAGCGACTATATATGTAGTCGTCATTTTTTACGACTAAGTAGTGACTATTTAGCGACTATTTTACGACTACAAATATTTAGTCGTATATTAGTCGTTTTTTAACGACTACATGTCTTAGTCGCTAGTTTAGTCGTAATTTAGCGACTATTTTATGACTATATTGCACACCGAAATATGTAATTGCTAAATAGTCACCAATTTAGCGACTAATATGCAACTCATAGTTAACAGTCGCTAAGAAATCGTATATGAGTCGCTATTTAAGAAAATCATAATTTTAAAAATTTTAAAAATTTAGCCCCAAACCCTTAATCAAACTCCAAAACCTAAATCATAAACTCTAAATCTTAGAAATTAATTCATAAGACATAAATTCAAAACTTAACCCCAAATCATAAACCTATACCCCAATCCCTATACCTTTATCCTAATCTGTGCCTCCATTCATCGACACTACACTTAGAAAAAAAATCATCATCACTCTATATACTATGGGATACAAAAGCCTGGGATTCTGAGGTTAAGTTGAGGCAGTGACAACATCCATAGTTCACTCTCAGCCACCAGTGGAATTCCCTGAGTTAGTAAAAAGTAGCAAAGTAGTCACAATATATAATGTTAATATGTTAAGTTACATGTTTCTACATTGGTTTGAACTGATACATACACAAAATCTCTATAAAAATATTTGTATTTTCTGTTACATGTGGTTTCAGGGATCATTGTTAGTTATGTATCTTATAAACTAACTTAACAAAACATTGTTATATCTTTTTAAACTAATAAATATATATATACCAAATTAAGTGTTGGATTTTATCTTATCTTTTCAAAACAATGATTATGTATTTTTTTGAAGTGTTAGATTTTAATTAAAATTATCACTGAAAGCCTAAATTATGAACAAAAAATGAGACAATTATATAAACAATTATGAATTGGTACTCAAAATCATATACACAACTAAAATAAGTATGAAACCAAAATTATTTGGTTTGGGCGGACAAACCCAAAATGTCCCACCATCCCACTAATTTATTTAGTTTTCCGGTTCAAGTAAAATTATTTGGAATAAGGGTAGTGGGTTAGGTTAACCTAGAGTCTTTTCTTTCTGGACATAACCACACCAACACTTAGAAAAAAACCTAAACTCCGTCTATGCAGCTATGCCGCCTACACACTCAGATCTCTTCCTCTTCGATCTAGCTCTGATCTCTTCCTCCTTGTCTCACCATGCGTTTCCCCAGCCGACACCCTGATCACCATCACGCTTAACCCTCTGATTCTAATCCAAGTACTCGTTCTGTCTTCGTTTCTCTTCTCCTTCTCGCGATTTTCTGAGTTGAGATTAAGATTCATTCTTCGTTTCCACTGCTTCTCCCTTAGGTCATACAGATTGAAAGTGTTACACTCAAACCACAACCGCCATTCTTTCTCCACCTCTGTTTTCTCTCCGTCTCTCAGATTCACTAGCTTTAGTCAATCAAAGATTCTCATCGCCGTTTGTTTCGTCGTTGAAGAACAAAACAGATCTGACGCCACGGACCACCAGAGAGACTTGGCGGAAGAAGCATAGCAAGCAACGGGAGATCGTCGACAAACGAAATCTGGTTGCGGCGGCTGAGAGCTCAGTTGGGTGATTAGGGTTTTTTTTGTTAATTTTAGCATCCGGTTCACCGAGATTCCTTCGGTTCAATTTTGTAACACTTATTTAATTCCGGTTTGGGTGGGTTGTTAATATCAATATATATTAATTTAAAGAAAAACTGTCACAAAATAACATAAATACTATATTATAATTTGTATAAATACTGTATAAATACAATAATGTATAAATATTTAAATACAATTATAGTCAGTAATTAGTTGTCAATTAGTCACTAAATTTGGTGACTATGTTATGACTATTTTGCGTCGTCGTAAAATAGTCGTAACGTAGTCGTAAAATTTAGTGACTATATTACGACTAAATTTACGACTATGCAAAATAGTCGTAATGTAGTCGCTATTTGGCGACTAATTTTACGACTATTTATTTTAGCGACTTTCGATTTACGACTACTGGTTTTAGTCGTTATTTAGTCGTAATACACCGTTTAGCGACTAAATAGTGACTAATAGTACAGTCGCTATTTGCCTGTTTTCTTGTAGTGATAAGTGAATTTATCTTGTCTATATTAAAAATTCAATTCCAAAGTATAATCATCTTTTTGTAAAATTGGCTCAATTCATAATTTTCATAATATTTAACAATTAAAAAATATATCTATAAGATAATATATATTATTATAAATTAATAAAATATCATAGTCTCAACATTGTATTTATAGAGGTTTTACTGTATTGCAGTTCCGAATGGTCTATGTAGCTCCTGAGTCTCGTGTGGTTGGTTTTGGCAAGTTAGTTAGTGATCCGAACAAAATTGCCCTCCATTATGTCCGAGGAAAGTTTTTCCTTGATTTATTCATAGTGATGCCACTTCCACAGGTATCATAATGAATGTTACCGGTGGTTTTAACTAACGGTTATTATTTGAAGATTGTTCATTTACACCTCCCTATTTCTTCCTTTGTTTACAGATAATGATATTATGTATAATACCAAAATACTTGGTTGGCTCTTTCAAGAATAACCATGCGAAACTCCTTTTACGAGCTGCAGCTCTTTTCCAATACATTCCAAAGTTATGTAGACTTCTACCATTTCTTGCTGGACAATCACCAACCGGATTCATATTTGAGTCAACTTGGGCTACTTTTGTCATTAATCTTCTCACCTTCATGCTTGCTGGACATTTTGTTGGCTCTTGCTGGTACCTTTTGGTCTGCAGGTATATATATAAGTCAGATTGTTTTTTAAGATTCTCTTTAAATATTATATCTATCAAGTGAAATAAAGATTTTTTCTCGTTGTTTTGCTCTTTTCAGAGTGTTAAGAGATGCATGCAGGGTGTAATTTGGAATATTTCTGGGTACGTTGAACCTAAATTTCTTATTGATTGTGCTCATAGAAGTATTGCATCGGAGTCACAACGAGCTCTCTGGAGAGAAAGTCGTAATTTCGATGCTTGCTTCCAAGATGATGGTTTTCCTTATGGAATCTATTCAAAAGCAGCCAAGCTTACCTATCATTCTAGTATCCTCACAAGATACACCTACTCTCTCTTCTGGGGTTTTCAGGTAATTAGATTTTTTTTTTTTTTTTTTTTTTTTTTTTGAGTAAGCAAAACAAAAAAACAAGAAATCAATCCCCTTTCTAATAAAAGGGAAGTACACAACCTTATTTTGGTAGACTTTATAATTTTAATAAATGGTTACAAATAGGTTATACATAAGTTATAAATTAATCCATATATCAATTGTAACAAATAAAATCTTAATTGTAACCGAAAATCTTAAACGAGATATTCCAAATTGATAGTTCATGGATATTCCAAACTTTATTTTTGGAAGATCATGTGTATATGATTCCAAATGTCTAGAATCACAATATTGCCAATTTATTTTCCACATATTTTATTGATAAACTACATCAATAAAAAAAGTTATTAAAAGAATAAAAATTTACTCTCAATCATAAAAAAAAATATCAAATCTCGCTAATTTAAAAATATTAATAGTGATCTTTGGGATCGTATTAAGAAATTAAAAATTAAACCTTAATGCTATAGTAAGACTCGTGCTAGAACAGGGGTAGAAATTCATTTTAATTATATTATAATTTTAGAATAAAATATAATTTATATGATTGATTTTAAAAGTTTTTAAGATCCTAATCTAGCATTAATCGTGATCTTCGGGTCATATTTTATTCTAAAATTATAATGTAAATAAAAAGAATTTCAACCCGTGCTAGAATCATTAACAATATATAACTTACCACATATGTGTCTTTTTTAAGCCATCATATTTAGCATATGATTTTAATTGCATAATGTTTTATCAAAAAAAAACTTTTAAACACAATCACATAAACTATATATTATATAAAAATTATAATAAAATAAAAGGAATTTCAACCCGTGCTCTAGCACGGTCCTAATCTAGTTAGTATTTTACATTGATTGACATATTTGGAACTCTTGATTAATGTCATTTTTATAATTATTATTAATCATTCTCAAAGCAAATCAGCACTCTTGCTGGTAACCAAGTCCCAAGCTACTATCTACCGGAGGTCCTTTTTACTATGGGTATCATCGGATTAGGACTATTGCTTTTCGCACTTCTTATTGGTAATATGCAAAATTTTCTTCAAGCTCTTGGTAAAAGGTAGACAATTAAATATTCCTTATTTACGTCACTGTACATAAGACTAAGTTGATATTTCATTATTTCAAGACATAATAATGGTTGGTCTTCTAAGTATATACTCTGGTGATTATGATTTGTCCATCTAAGGAATTTGGAAATGACACTAAGACAACGTGATGTGGAGCAATGGATGAGCCATAGACGGTTGCCAGATGGTATAAGAAAGTATGTGGACTATACCCCTTTTATATTGATCAGTTTCTGTAGTGTCACTATAAAACTAAGTGAATAGAGTTTGTTCAACATTTTCAGGAGGGTGAGAGAAGCTGAGCAGTTCAACTGGGCTGCTACTAGAGGCGTTAACGAAGAATTGCTCTTTGAGAATATGCCTGATGACCTTCAAACAGATATAAGACGACACCTCTTCCAATTTCTCGAGAAGGTAAACATCAGACCCCAATTCTGTACGTAGTGTTTCAATGAGCTAGCTACTTCTACAATCTAACTGTATATATAGAGACTGCTACTAAAACCAAAGTAATACATAGTTATGATATCACATACTAACCAAGCTAAAAGGGGCCGAGGTAGATTTATTAAAATGTTAATGGGGTTTGCAGGTGAAACTATTTTCTTCACTTGATGAATCAATCATAGATGCTATCCATGAGAGGCTGAAACTGAGGACATACATAAAGGATAGCAAAGTGTTACGAAAAAAGGTCCAGTTAAGAAAATGGTATTCATAGTGAGAGGTGAGATGCAGAGCATCAATGAGGACAGTTCTGTTCTGACATTATCGGAAGGCGACGTTTGTGGTGAAGAACTCCTCACCTTGTGCACCAAACGCTCCGGTACATATATCCCCTAATTTTGAACCTATTATATGTTCATAAATCTCTAAGATTTGGGTTATAAACTTAAAGAATCATAAAAATTCAGATGACGACACTTAATATGTTTTGATGCATACCTTCAGGTGGGACGACAATAAAGATGCCACCAAAGGGATTGGTAATTAGCAACAGAGATGTTACGTGTATCACAAACGTGGAGGCGTTTTGGCTGAGTGTAGCAGATATTGAAGATCTTGCAAGCTTGTTCTCGAGATTCCCAAGGAGCCATAGAGTCCAAAGAGCCATGAGGAACGATTCTCCCTATTGGACGCTACGCCAGATTCAAGTGGCTAGGAGAAACCGAAGGAGACAGCTTCAGAGAGGATACACTGCTTAGTCTAGCTAGTTACAGCCGTTAGATTTTTGTATCATTAAATAAAGTTGCTTCTTCACTTGAATTCAAAAATTATGATTAGTTAAAATGTGAATTAATGTCGTAAGACCATCTACAATGTGAATTATTGTAAGACCATGTGAATTCTCCAATTGTCAGATGTGGTATATGACAGGCAGAAAGTACATGAAAGTCTCATATGGCTATAGAGAAGATTGTGGAAGGGCGTCTCCGTAAATATTTTGAAGAAGTTTCTCTAATTAATGGAGCAAAATTTTATTGTGAACGATGATATAAACATTAAGGTATGTAGATTTAGCTTATAACACCAAGTTTTGCCGCATGATTATCTCTGCATTGCTTGTCATCGCTTGTTTAATGGAACTTTTGAGTTCCTATTCCACAGACACTGGTGGATAATTTGTCCAAGGAGGGTTCACCTGTGATTGTTGTATTGTAAGAGTGATTCATGTAGGTATGACATAATGAAAAGAGGAGAAATGTCATCTTTCACAAGAAAAATAAAGATCCAGCCAGAGTCAGAGAGAGAGGTTTAAAAAGCATATCAAATTAAGAAGTCCAAAGGCTAATAAAGTTTGGAGACTCGGAAAAGCTTGGTAGCTCAAATTACTCATGTTTCTTGGATGGCTTGGAGATCCTCTTACGTTTACCACCCGGTATAGTTTCTTCCATTATTTTTGGGGCTGTGAAAGTAAACTCTTCAAGCGGTGTATCCTTGAAATCTGGATTTGCATCAATGAAGGCTGCAAGTTCATTGAGAGTCCTCATCCTCTTCCCTGTCGGAGTGACGTAGTACACATCCACTCTCGAGTTGTCCTTCCTCAAAACTATCTTCCTTTCGAACCCTGTTGGTGTCTTTGCCACGCCAGGCTTGTCCACGACCCATATTCTAGTGGAGTCATATTCTAGCTCTGCATCATCAAGACATGACACACCTTCAATCGTATTGCACACAAACTCTTCTTCTTTTACTCTCATTCTAATCTCCTCAAAAACTTCCCGAGTATATATTTTTCTCCATTTGAAGCACCATCCACACTGTACAGCAAACGTATCTATCAACCCCTCAGGAGTACCAGATCTTGTCTGCACAAGAAATTTTGAATCTCAGTCAAAAGGGCATTTGTGAAACTAATCCAACATTAATGTTGATTACATATAATTAACTTAATCAATCAGCCAAGATCTGGCACATCCAAAAAAAAAAGTTTTGTATCTTTTAAGTCTACATCAAATGATTCACTAATAAGGTCTTAATCCACCTACCCAAGTATATAGTTCACAAGATTTTTATGTTCGAAACGGAATTACTTGAAACCACATTAGACCAGGAACATAGTTTTAGAACACTGAAATCCACAAATGGTGACAGATAAAAAAACCACAGAGTACTGTGTAGTAGAGTAGTGTAGTTGTTTTACCTTGGTAGTGGTTGATTGATTGGGTCTCCTCTGCTCGTCGTCCATCCTCACTTCTTTAGTTTTTTTCGATAAAGCATATAGATATGAGATTGAAGGTGGCTTGATGATGGATGATAATAGCCATCCACACACTTGCTTTAGGTTTTTTTTTTTTGTTTAACAGTAACAGGTTGTGTAGTTAGAGTGTGACAGACCACTCTAAGCTTAACACGTTAGCCGCAAATGGGCTGAAAATAGTAGAAAAGATATAATAAATGGGCTGAAAACTGTATAAACGATATAATAAATGGGCTGAAAACAGTATACACGATATAATAAATGGGCTGAAAACAGTATAAACGGTATAATAAATGGACCTTGGCTCATGCCAATGATATTTATTAGAGAATTTAGCACTTAGACATACTTTTACAAAATCTAATTGCACATACACAACTTTTTTTGTAATGACTCAAACACTTTCTAGGTAAATGCAGAGTTTTTTGGTTCTTACATGAATACATTGTTTTTTTGATTGTAGTGGTCACTTGGACAGACAAACGATGGATCTCATATTAAGTTTGATAATGTCTCACTTAAAAACTATTTCCAAACAGAGTTTATTTTCTTCTAATTTAGTTTTGTTTTTCTCTATGGGCGACAACTTCATTGTAACAAAAGCAATGTTTAAAAGGCCGTTAAACAAAATGTCCACTGAGTACTAAAATATTTTAAAAAATCATTTTATTAAAAAGTCTCACAGATGTATGGTTCAACTAAACATATTGACCATATAAATCTATGTTGTCACTATTTGGTTTGGTGGATATACTTAGATGTTTATTAAAATGTTTGTTAAAAATTAAAACAATATTACTTTTAGGTAAATAATGATAAATAAAGTTTATTTGTTCAAGTATAAAGACAAAAAACCGGTTAGCCTTACCGACTGTCCAGATCAACGGTCATGATCAATGTAGTTTTAATACTCTCTCTGTTTCAAAATATAAAATGTTTTAAGTAAAATTAGATTAAGAAAAATCTAATTTTAAAAAGTTCAACCAATCATAAATAAGACTACATAATATATATTTTTAAACTAATCTAAAAGTTGAAAACATTCTATATTATAAAACAAAATAATTTCTCTAAAACATCCTATATTATGAAACCGAGGGAGTATTACGGTTAACATCATCAAGCTATATTGAATTTCAATACATCGAAAACACCTAATAAACCCCAGTTCTCTTCTTCTACATTCAGATTTTCCAAAAACGCAAAACTTTTCTGATTCTCTCGAAATCACTCTTCTTCACTCCCTCTCTCGCTCTGTTCACTTGCTCTTGGGGTCAATCATGGTATCAGAGATGAAGACGACGAAACGACCAATGGTTAAAGTCTCAAATGTTCCTCAAACCATAGTCGCCGACAAACTCCTCCGCTTTCTCGAGCTCCACCTTGGCGAAGACACAATATACACTCTCAAAATCCCAACAACTCGTGAGAATGGAAGCCAAGAGACTTTGCTCGAAGACAATTCAGTACCCTTGAAGTCAAATCTCGAGCCCAGCTTCTCTCTTCACAAAGCTCCTTTTCAAAACCCATAACCTAAGACTCTCCAAAACTTACGATGACATCAACATTGCCATGTAGATCCACGGAGTAGGATAGAAGACGTCGTTTTAACTGTTGGGTTCCCTGAGTCTAATGAAGAGAGGTTAATGCCCTAGAAATATGGGGAGGCGTGAGGTGTTGGGTTTTGGAAAGAAGAGGTGAGTTGAGTTTTGGGTTTGGGAATGTGGTGAATGTTATAAGCTTGAAGTTAGGTTTGAGGATATTGTTAAAACTCTTGGCTGCTGTGTTAATGGTGAAGCTTCTGAGATTAATGCATTTCTTCTTAGGGTAAAAAAAATGCTTCTTCAGGTAGTTCTGATCCATCATATATTGTGGCTCCTCGATGCAGCCGGGTCAGGGACCTTGTTGTTAGATAGACGGCTTTTGGAAAGCATCTGATCCCAACTCAGGTTTGGGTTGGTGGTGTGGTAATGGTGGTGCTCAGACCTTTTTGTTGGGTTTAGATGTCTTTGACGAATCCCTTCACCGCTCTACGCAGAGCTGGAGGCTCTACTTTAGATTAGGGAGTGTCTCCTTGCAAATGGAGTTGTCTGTTAGTGTTTTGAGACAGACCGTGCAGAACTAGTAGCGATGATTCAAGCTCCTGAGGATTGGCCCGCCTTTTCTAATATCCTAGATGATTTCCACCTTCTGTGGGCCGCCTTTCCTCTCTTTTCCTTGTCCAAGTTACCTCGCTTGTCAAATTTGAAGGCGGATTGTCTTGCTCAGTTTTCTAGATCTTTAATTTCTACAGTTTTTTTTGTAATTTCTTTTCCTCTAGTTTGGGCTAACAACCTTGGAGTTCTTTTCTAATTAGTATTTGATTAGAAAAGGTCTACATCGACGGAGACAAGTTTTTGTTAGTTGGGATGAGAAGCTTATACCAAGCTAAATGGACCCTCGAATGGACTACGCGGGAAGCAGACCTCGTCTAATGGATCATGATGTCACCTTAGAGGTTAGTTTCTTGGAAAGGCTATGATGATGTGAAAAGTTTTATAAATTCCTAATCTTTGGAGAAATTAGCTGATTCTCTTTCTTTCACTCTGCTTTGTTAGGATTTCCACAAATTCTCTGTGGACTATATGATAAGCGACACGCTGGGAGTGATCTCAACTGCACATTTGGTTGATGCAGATCGTGACCCAGAAAAAGCAAGGAGCCATAAGTGTCTAGAGTTAGCACATCTTCACTCCAGGGCTGTTGATTTTGCCAAAACTAGAGCTCCAGCGGAGATGCCTTATGCCTTAAAGCCCAGAGAGTTCCCTGATTTCCTGGAACGGTTTGAGAAACCAACATATATATATCTGAGTCTTTGTTTGGGAAACTATACCGTGCTGTGAAAAGCTCGTTAGCACAGAGAAAGCCAGAAGCTGAGAGCGAGGACAAGATGGGTTATAATTATGATGCAACACTTGAAAAAGCTGGTTTTGAGAGCTTTTTGGAGATAGCGAAAGCCCACAGAGACATGTATGCTGAGAAACTGACCTCGTTGATGATATACTACGGAGCTGTAAACGAAGAAGAGATCCTCACAGGCATTTTGAAAACCAAGGAGATGTATCTGGCGAGAGATAACCGGAGGTATGTTGATATGAAGGATAGGATCACGTTGAAGGTATGAGTGTATGGTGACATTTTACTAGAGATAAAGGCTGAAAATGCACAGAGCGTTGAAGACCAAATAAGTGGACTTGTATCCATTTGATTACCCTATCCTATTGGAGCCTGCCTCCATTTTGAGTGGTCCACTTACTGAAGATTCTCTTCCTGGATCACAAGTCCCATTAACACAGTCCGGCCCAACTGCCCCTTCTGGTCCATGTGATAGATGGTCTTCTTCTTCGTCTTCCATGGATCTCGTTGAGCCACTGAATCCGCCGCCTTTACCTGACTCCGCGACTCTACCGACTCCTTCGCCGGATTCTGCATTACCAGCCTCGACTTCTGCTGGTCCTGCTCTGGTTCCCGATGCACCTTCTCGCCAACCAAACGATCAAAACCACCTGCTCCTGTTTCTTTGGATCCGCCTCCTCCTCGCCAAAGTACATGGCCTCGAGAAGCCCCATCTCGCCTCAAGGATTATGTTGTTAATTCTGCCTCTTGTGAATCGGAAGCCTCCACATTCGCTCCAGTACGTTATCCGATGTCTCATCATGATCCTAAGAAACATTTTAGTGCTTCTCATGTTGCGTATATGGCTGCGGTGGCTGCAACTGTCGAACCTAAATCATATCGAGAGGCAGTTGCTGATAAACGATGGAATAAGGCAATGACATCTAAAATCGATGCACAAGAGGAAAACGGTACTTGGACTATCGAAGATCTTCCCCCAGGGAAACGAGCGATCGGTTGCCAATGGGTCTACAAGGTCAAACATCACTCTGATGGGACTGTGGAACGCTATAAGGCGAGATTGGTGGCACTCGGTAACAAGCAGAAGGAAGGTGAGGACTATGGAGACACCTTTGCTCCAGTGGCTAAGATGGCCACGGTCCGTACATTTCTCGAGGTTGCTTCCAAACGATGATGGGAAATCCATCGAATGGATGTTCACAATGCATTTTTGCACGGCGATCTTTGCAAAAAAAGTCTATATGAAATTGCCTCCAGGGTTCTCTGCTGCTCACCCTAACAAGGTATGTCGACTTCGCAAAGCTTTGTATGGTTTAAAGCAAGCTCCTCGATGCTGGTTTGAAAATTTGACAACTGCTTTGAAGCGTTATGGTTTTAAATAGTCTCTATCCGATTACTCTCTGTTCACATTGATTCGAGGTGCAGTTCGCATCAACATCTTGATTTATGTCAATGACTTGATAATTTTGGGAAGTTCACCAAAGGCGACTCAAGATTTCAAGGACTACTTAGCTTCTTGTTTTCACATGAAGGACTTGGGTCCTCTAAAGTATTTTTTGGGAATTGAGGTAGCAAGAAATTCCAAAGGCATTTACATCTGTCAGCGCAAATATGCGTTAGACATAATCTCTGAAACTGGTTTGTTTGGGGCACAACAAGCGACGTTCCCGTTGGAGCAAACGCATTCACTGATGGTGTCTACTTCTCCTATTCTTCCTGACCCGAAACGCTACCGTCGTCTCATTGGTCGTTTGATTTACTTGGTGGTCACTCGACCAGATCTTGCGTTTTATGTGCATATGTTAGCCCGGTTTATGCAACAGCCTCGTTCAGATCATTGGGAGGCTGCATTACGTCTTGTTCGCTATCTCAAGTCCGATCCTGGTCAGGGGGTTCTGCTTCGTAGCACAGGTGATTTTCAAATCACGGGCTGGTGAGATTCTGATTATGCAACTTGTTCTCTCACTCGTCGTTCGGTTACTGGTTACATTGTTCAGCTCGGCGACTCTCCCATTTCCTGGAAAACTCGCAAACAAGAGACAGTCAGCAAGTCATCTGCAGAAGCAGAGTATCGGGCCTTGTCATTTCTCACTTCAGAACTCTTGTGGCTCAACCAGTTGTTGCTTACACTAGGGGTTCGTCATGATCAACCAATGCTCGTACGCTGTGATAGTCAGTCCGCCATCCATATTGCCACAAACCCGGTTTTTCATGAACGGACTAAACACATTGAGATACACTGTCATTTTGTTTGTGACGAGCTTCTTCGTGGTGTCATTGCTCTTCGTCATGTTGACACTACACTACAACTCACATATATTTTTACAAAACCTTTGGGTCGGGATAGCTTTGCTTCATTTCGTATCAAGTTAGGCATACAAAACTTGTATGCTCCAATTTGAGGGGGAGTATTGGAGCCTTGGTGATCAAGTCATGTGGTCAACATATCAATCCCGTGATATCAGCATAGTTATACAAGTTTCCTTTTGTGTACATATATGATTTGAGATCTGTTCTCTGATGTATATATGATTGTAAATCATCTCTTAGTGAATAGACAGAATTCTTCGGATCATTGAATTATTCATATCTCTATCTATCTATCACTCGTTTCTCTAGCTAGTATAATTGCTAGATAAAAAACAACTGAGACCATAACAGAACGTCGCTTGTATATGCTGCGACACTCAAAATTATCTCTATTAGCAAAGACTAATGACTAATTATATTATGTGTCATTTTGTTATTTCGAATGTGAAATTACTAAAATGGGTGATTACCATGATTTATTGGACAAAATTATTATTGATCGATTCTTGTGGATGTAATCTAACTACGGCACAAGTAATAGTACAAATCTCCCTGACTATCTTAATAGACGGAAGCTGCTTTGTTCAATAGAACAAGACTCATAAATAGCCGGGCATGTTTTCAGTAAAGTAAACTGTACAGAAGAGGCCAAGACAGTAAGGAGTTCGAGGAAGCCAAAATCGACAATATGCAAGATTCATGCTCATCATACAAATAATGTATGTAAAGGAAAACTCATAGTCATCAAGATGAATATGAATTAAATTTACGACACCGTGGAATCTGCTTACGTAGAGGCACAATTTTGTAAATTAGGATCAAGAGAAATTAATGTACATATATAGATCACGTGGTGCGTGTCTGCGTGACATATGTAATATGTTTCTTGTAAGGTCATGATGTACTATTGTCATACTTTTTTTACATAACATTAACATGGAGTTAATAATTGATTAGAATAAGAAGTCAAACCATAATCAAACATACCAGAAACTAGACTCAGTTTTTTATTTGGTCTTTCTCAACTATGAAAACTAGACTAAACGGTCCTAGCTGGTCCACATCACTACCACCAACGTGGCAACACAATCCATAAAAACAAATGTCGTGCTCTCTTATGGGCCTTACCATTTGTGTGGGTTTTGTAGCTCTCAAATCACACTTGAAAGAGATGCTGAACTTCAACTAGAAACTTTTTCTCCCTTTCTGAAATTAACACTGACAATGATCGAAATCCCGATAACTTTTATCCAATATTCTATGATAAATCACAATGATACGATGAGATTTTTTGGTTGGCATTTCGGAAAAAGTAATCGTGATCATTAATCTTGCAAGGTTTTTAAAAGTCTAAAAACTATGTAAGAGACTACTAACATAAAGAAAATAAAAGGCAAAGAAAACAATTGAAGTGCATGGGAATGACACGAGAAGTGTACGTGAAGAGTGATAACGTTCAATAAATTTGTGAGTGGGATAGATATAAGATTCTATCTATCTAGTAGTATAGTATTTATTACGCACTGCAAAATTTCATGAGACCTATATTGTCCTAGTCATCCTCTACACAGTACGCATGTCTTGTTTACCAGTTTTTTTACGTTTATGATTTCTACATCATCATTTGTTGTTAAAAAAAAAAAAGATTTCTACCTCATCATTGTATTTTATTAAACTATTGTGGTGAATGTCCACGGACTTGAACGGTTCGATCTTGATTTGGCCTTCTAATTTTATTTATTTCTATTTTTATTTTTGCAGGTCTGTTTTACTTGACTCGACTTGTGTATCACTCATGCATAACCCTGCAAGTTCGATTAACCGAAACCGAAACGAAACAGTTTTTACTGATCTTAGTTTTTCCGGTTTTAGAAAAGAGTCAAAAACTAACAAATAATAGGTTCAGTTTCCTATTTATTTTTAAAATCGAATCTTAAACCAAAAATGATTCAAAATTTTGTCGAATTGAACTAATTAATTGTTATACCCATTTTGAAGTTTGAACTAAAAACCAAAAAATCTAGTTTTGTTTGGTTCGGACAAAACCCGCAGGTCTACCTCGTTGGTATTCATAGTATTACTAAATATTAAAATTGTTGGATTAAGTTTGAAGAAAGCTTGATAGAGAAGAAGAAATTATCCTAATAAGAGATTAGGAAATTGTCCTAAAGAGAAAAGGAAGTTTGCTTAGAGTTTTTCTTATATAAGGAGATGCAAGCCTGTTGCATAACTTATGAGTTTAAGAGAGTTGTTCTGAGAGATTGGGATTGTGGTTGAGAGCTTAAGTTTTTGAGAGAGTTTTCTTAAGCTAAGTTTAATAAAAAGAGGAATACTTTATTAAGTCTTTGTGTTCTTAATCTAAACAACTTTATTTGGTATCAGAGCAAGAACGATGTCGGAAGAAGGAGCTATTGTGGTAGCCAAACCTAAAGACGGTGGAGGAGCGGCTTCCATCACCTGTCCGATGTTAACAAGCACAAACTACACGTTTTGGGCAATGAGGATGAGATCTATACTTAGAATTAACAAAGTATGGGAAACAATTGATGCAGTTGAGATAGAAGATGAGGAGAAAAACGATCTGGCGATAGCACTGTTGTTTGAATCTATACCCGAGAATCTTGTTCTTCAAGTAGGTGAGCTAGATGCGGCTAAGAAGGTGTGGGATGCTATCAAAAGTCAACATGTAGGAGCTGAGCGAGTTAGGGATGCTAGGTTACAAACCTTGATGAGCAACTTTGACAAACTAAAGATGAAAGACTCAGAGAACATCGATGAGTTTGTCAAACGGATGACAGAGATATCTTCAAAATCCAAGGCCTTGGGAACCAACATCGAAGGATCCAAGATGGTGAAAAAATTCCTAAAGTGTCTGCCTCGAAAGAAATACATTCAGATAGTGGCCTCTCTAGAACAAGTTCTAGATCTTAATAATACAAGTTTTGAAGACATTGTTGGGCGCCTAAAAGCTTATGAAGAGAGAATTCTTGAAGATGAAGACTCACAAGAACAACAAGAGGAACAAACCAAGCTAATGTATGCTAATTCTGATGGTCCAACAAATTCTTCGAATTCTTCTAACCAACAAGAGTTCAGTGGGAACTATAATGGAAATTACAGAGGAAGAGGAAGAGGAGGCAGATTTATGAACCGAGGAAGAGGTCGTGGAAGATATGGAGGTAGGGGTATCGATTTCTCTCAAGTCACATGCTTCAGATGTGATAAATTAGGTCACTTTGCAAGTCACTGCCCAGATAAGATTCTAAAATTGCAGGAAGCGCAAGAAACAGAGAAAGGAACAGAGGAAGCTGATGAACTTATGCTGAATGAGGTTGTTTTTCTAAATGAAAAACATTGTGTGCCCAGCAAATTTGAGACAAGTGCTGATAAAGAAGATATCTGGTACTTAGATAATGGTGCAAGCAACCATATGACTGGTGACAAGAGGTATTTTGATTCACTTGATTCAACGATCACTGGAAAAGTAAGGTTTGGGGATGATTCTCGGATTGATATTAAAGGCAAAGGCACAATTGCTTTTATCGACTCGAAAGGGAAAGCAAGAAAGATGACTGATGTTTACTACATTCCTGGTTTGAGAAGCAACATTGTGAGTCTTGGTCAAGCAACAGAGGCTGGCTGTGACATTAGATTGAAAGAGGGTCACTTAACAATGTTAGATAGAGATGGAAAACTTCTTGCTAAAGTTGAGAGATCTCCAAACAGGTTATACAAGGTTAGAATGGGCTTAAAAGAGAATGTTTCTTGTCACTTGTCAGACGCTAGAGAGTCAGATAGATGGCACGCAAGACTGGGACACGTGAATTTCGCAACCCTAAACTCCATGATTGAGAAGAAGTTAGTCTATGGAGCTCCAACTAAAACACTTGAGAAAAAGCTCTGCAGCTCATGTTTGCTTGGAAAACAGACTCGGCGAGTTTTCCCACAAGCTACCTCCTATCGAGCAACTAAGAAACTTGAGTTGATACATGGTGATCTCTGTGGTCCCATTACACCAAGCACAAGAGCTGGAAACAGGTATATATTTGTTCTCATAGATGATTACTCTAGATATATGTGGACTGTTTTGCTTAGAGAGAAGGGAGAAGCTTTTGAGAAATTCAGAAATTTTAAAGCTTTGGTAGAAAAAGAAGCAGAAGAGAAGATACTAACTTTGAGAACAGACAGAGGTGGAGAGTTTGTGTCACATGAGTTCAATGAGTTTTGTGAAAGGAATGGAATTAAAAGGCATCTCACAGCTCCTTACACCCCACAACAAAACGGAGTAGTGGATAGAAGGAATAGAACTCTTATGGAGATGGCAAGAAGTATTTTAAAACATATGAGTATTCCAAACTATATGTGGGGAGAAGCTGTTAGACATTCAACTTATGTCTTGAATAGAGTTGCGACTAGAGCTCTAAAGGATAAGACTCCATATGAGTTTTTCAGAGACACTAAGCCTAACATAGCACACATACGTGTTTTTGGATGCCTTAGTTTTGCAAAGATAGACACACCACACTTGAAGAAACTCGATGATAGGACAAGAATGCTAGTTCATCTCGGCACAGAACCAGGCTCCAAGGCCTACCGCTTGCTTGATCCTAAGACAAAGAAAATCATTGTGAGCAGAGATGTTGTTTTTGATGAAACAAAAGGGTGGAATTGGCATGTAAACGACGATGAGGGAGATAACAGTGGAAGCTTCAGGATCTTGCTTGGTGGTTTTGGAAACCATGGAATTCAAGAGAATAATGAAATTTCTGAGACACAACAGTCAATTGAGGACAGAGAAGTGATAGAGGTTTATGCAGAAAACGAAGAAACAGAGGAGATTGATGAGCCGAGAGGAATAGCAGACGCTTCTCAAGTTGTGTTAAGGAAATCTACAAGAGAAAAACACGTGCCTAAGTATCTAGAAGATTACATGTTACTTGCTGAAGAGGAAGGAGAAATATTATTATTATCTCTGGACAACGAACCAAGAAACTTTGCAGAGGCAAGTGAATCAAAAGAATGGATACAAGCTTGTGAAGAAGAAGTAAGCTCCATTGAAAGGCTTAAGACATGGGATCTTGTAGATTTACCAGTTGGATCAATGCCAATCGGACTTAAATGGGTTTTTAAGCTCAAAAGAAACTCAGATGGGAGCATTAACAAGTATAAAGCAAGAATTGTTGCAAAGAGATATGTGCAACAATATGGTGTGGATTTTGAGGAAGTCTTTGCTCCTGTGGCAAGAATTGAAACAATAAGACTTCTTATTGATCTTGCTGCTGCTTATGGTTGGGAGATTCACCATTTAGATGTTAAAACGGCGTTTCTCCATGGTGAATTAAAGGAGACAGTTTATGTTCTGCAACCAGAAGGTTTTGAGAAAGCTGGAAACGAAAACAAAGTCTACAAGCTTAACAAGGCACTCTATAGGTTAAGACAAGCTCCACGAGCCTGGAACAACAAGCTGAATCGAATTCTTCTAGAGCTCAAATTCATCAAGTGCTCAAAAGAACCATCAGTATATAGAAAGGAGATCGGGAAAGAGCTACTGGTTACTGGTGTCTATGTTGATGATTTGTTTGTAACAGGAACAAATCTAGCCTGCATTAGTGAATTTAAGAAGGAGATGTCATCAAAATTCGAGATGAGTGATTTGGGAAAGCTGACATACTACTTAGGGATTGAGGTGATTCAACATCAAGGAGGAATAAGCTTGAATCATAGTCGGTATGCTCAGAAAATACTTGAAGATGCTAATTTGATCGACTGCAATCATGTGCAAACACCAATGGAGATGGGATTAAATCTGTCAAAAGCTGAAAACGAGAAAGAGATAGATGCAACAAGTTATAGAAAGAATGTTGGCTGCCTGCGATACTTGTTGCACACAAGACCAGATTTGTTTTTGTGTTGGTATACTTAGCAGGTACATCAAAGTCCAAGAGAATCCCATGGAGTTGCAATGAAGCAGTGCTTAAGGTATCTTAAGGGAACTACATCACTCGGATTAAATTTTGGAAGAACAAGCCTACCAAGACTCATAGGTTACAGTGATAGCAGACATAACATTGATCTAAATGATGGAAAGTCTACTGCTGGACATATCTTCTACCTCGGACAGAGCCCAATAACTTGGTGTTCATACAAGCAAGATGTTGTTGCACTGTCCTCTTGTGAGGCAGAGTTTATGGCCGGTACAAGCAGCAAAACAGGCAATTTGGCTGCAGGAGTTGCTAAGTGAGATCACTGGAGAACTTGAGAAGAAGGTGATGATACGCATTGACAATCAGTCCGCAATCGCTTTGACAAAGAACCCTGTGTTTCATGGAAGAAGCAAACACATACATCGAAAGTACCATTTCATTAGAGAGTGTGTAGAGAATGGTCAAATAGAAGTTGAGCATGTTCCGGAAATGAGCAAAAGGCGGACATACTAACAAAAGCACTTGGAAGGATTAAGTTTAAAGAGATGAGAGATCTCATTGGTGTTCAAGATTGCAAGAAGGAAGTGTTCAAGCTTAAAGGAGAGAATGTTGGATTAAGCTTGATAGAGAAGAGGAAATTATCCTAATAAGAGATTAGGAAATTGTCCTAAAGAGAAAAGGAAGTTTGCTTAGAGTTTTTCTTATATAAGGAGATGCAAGCCTGTTGCATAACTTATGAGTTTAAGAGAGTTGTTCTGAGAGATTGAGATTGTGGTTGAGAGCTTAAGTTTTTGAGAGAGTTTTCTTAAGCTAAGTTTAATAAAGAGAGGAATACTTTATTAAGTCTTTGTGTTCTTAATCTAAACAACTTTAAAAATATTGTTATAAATCTTACTTACAATTCTGTATGAAAATACTGAAAGCTGTCAAATGGAAAGAAAACAAAAGTTACCAATATACATACTCTATACGACATTTCAGTATTTCACATGTATATAGACAAAAACGGAAAGAAATAAAGTTATGTAAGAGTTAAAAAAGAAGCAAGTTAATATATGACTTTCTTAAAGTTCAAGAACACATGGTATGAATCAAATTCATTGTTTTGGTTTAGAGTTTAGACACTTGCCAAGATTCGATTCTCTCCCCCACGTGTAATTCTCTATATCTCCAAATGTTAGAACAATATTGGGTTTGATTGGTAACCAAAAACAAAGCAGTATAAGTGTACAGTTTTGATTTTTTACCAATCACAAAAACTTTACTAAACACTTTATTAAAAACTTTACTCTCAGCTTTTTTGTACCGCTTTCATGTACAGCTCTTTCTTACAGTTTTGCACTATTCCGTAAAAGCTTACAGCTCTAACTTACATCTTTTCTATAAAGCTTTGGATACGTTACCAATCAGACCCATTATGGATTTGTCGTTTGCTATTTGCCAAATTAAAACATACTACTAATCATACTATATATAACGTTAAGTATAACAAAAATTAACAAAAGCTTTTCACTGATTCCTCGTCACGTGAGAGACAACACGTGATTCGTCCAAAAGACCAAAAGAAGAAAGTAAAAGTAAGTAAAGCGTGAGATTCACCATTAGAAGATTGGTAACATTAAAACGTCTGTGAGTTAACATTGTTTTGATTTGACTCATGCGTGCGTTGCGTGCGTGGCTTCACGCCGTTAACTCACAGACGTTTATTACTTAACCTTAAAAATTCACCATTAAAGTTAAAATTTTGAATTTATATAGTATATAACAAATTCTCAGTATAAAAAAAAACAAAATCGTCGATATTTTATATCTTCCGCCGGTAACAAAACTTCACCTAACGCCGTTTAACGGCCGGTGTTTTTTTTTTAACGTCTGTTATTCTTTAAACAGCTAAGAGAGGATCCGACCCGAATAAATCCCCAATATCTTGAAAATGGTCCTCCACGTGCCAGCTAGAGAATCCAGACCCATACCCTAACCCGGATCCAAACCCGAATCCGAAACTCATATCTTCGAAAAGATCACCCCCGAATAAATCTCCGCCGTAAGAATCAGTCATCGACGTCGGAAATCCAAAAACGTCGTCATTTGAGAACAAAGACTCAGAAAAATCCGTAAACGTACCCGAAAGAGTACTCAGCGGCTCATCTTTCACCTCAACCGTCGCCGATACACCAAAAAACTCCTTCTTAACCGCCGTAGACTCGCCGGAGAACGGAGACCGTAAAACAGAAACCGGAGAACCAAGACATTCTCCTCCGCCAATGATAGAACCAGACATTTCTTCAGCCACCGTCGAAGCTTCTTCAGTGTTCTCCGTTACCGGATCAGGAGGAGGAGGAGGGAAGTTGAGGAGGGCGTCAGGACCACGTAGCTGAATAGCTGCGTTATCGTACACAACGGCGGCCTCCTCCGCGGTGCTGAAAGTACCTAACCAAACCCGAACACGTCTACTCGGATCTCTGATCTCCGCCGCCCATTTCCCCCACGGTCTTTGTCTCACTCCACGAAACTTTCTCGTTGCCGCCGGAGTAACAACCACCGCCGGAGAAGCAGTCCTCTTTCTCTTCTTCTTCGTTATCATCGACTTGTCTTTATCATCAGAAGAAACAGATTCAAGAACCACTTCATTCACGTACTTCTTGACACGACGTCGTTTCTTTGATATCGCTTGGAAACTTTGTTCTTCGTCTTCGTCGCTTGATGAATCTGTAGCGTAAGGATCCGTTACAGAGATACGTAAGATTCTTGGTTGTGTTACGATGTTCTTGAGTTTCTTCTCTGTCTCCATTTTTAAAACTCGCTCTCTCTCTTTCTTGTAATAGTATTGTATTAACTTATGTGTTTCTTTGTTCGTGTGCTTATTTATATATATAAATAAAAATTCAGGAAAAGTAAAGAGAAAACAAAGAAAGGAATAAAGAAAGAGATTGATGCTTTGTAAACACAAGAAAATTTTCCCGGGAAAGTTGAAATAAAGAAGAGAGCTTTTTTTGTTTTGGAGATATGCTTATGGAATCAGAGTTTGGTGATTTAAGCAAAAGAGGGAGATGCTTTTTTTCTTGTTTAGGGATGATTTTTTTTTTTTTTTTTGTAAAGAAAATATTCCTGGGAAAATTTTATGCAGAGAAAAGAAAAAGTTTTATGGAGATGGAGAGTGAGTGACAAAAGAAGAAGAAGAAGAAGAAGCAGAGCACATGTAACAAGTGAGAAAAGAGAGAGACTCTGAAGAGAGCAGAGTCTTTTATAGGATCTTGAAACGGCGGTTGCGGCGTTTTACTATCCTGTTTTTTTTTTTTTTTTTTTTTTGTCATTAGTGAGAAAAAATTGTTTTAAAAAGTTGAAAAAATTAATAACATTAAAGAACACGGGAAAAACGGTTTTTAGTCTTATCTTTGACCATAAAAATTTAATATCAGTAAATTGTGTTACTCAAAATTTATTAGCTTAGCACTAATTAAGGGGTGTGGTTAATTGCTGTAAATTAAATTTCTTAAAACCTTCCTCAAAAGGGTGTTTTGGTCAAACCTAGATCAAATATTAAGACCGTTGCGGTGTGTAGACTGCAGCAGTCTCAAGTCTTTTTCTACAGCAGGGTCCTGACGTGGCAGAGAGACGACAACATAGGATGTTACGTCAAAAAAACAAAAACATAATCTCCCATTCGACTTGTGTGTCTTTTTTTCACTTTTTGTTTTTGTTTTGTTGTATCATGGTATTAATTGAATTTCTCTTGTTTTCGACATGGACATTAATTTTAAAAAAATTGTTTATTATTAAAGTTTATATTTGTCCTTTTTAAAATACTTTTTGTTAGAAGAAAAACTCTCTCTTTTTCACTGCATATTTTCACGTGAGTGTTAAACCAGAGAAAAACAAAGTGCCTTTAATTTTTTTTGGTTCTTTTAACGTGGAGAGTGTTTGGCTTTTTTCAAGAAAAAAGATAAAACTGTAATTACATTTTTTCTACAAACAAAATATAATGCTGAAAAACAGAGATTCGACATATATCTCTATATGAAATGAAATTTTGAATTCGACAAGCCACCAATATAGTTCAGAATCAAAGTTATTATAGTATAAAAATAAAAAAATCCTGCCAACTAATTTAATTGGGAAAAATAAAAAAAAAACTTTGATTTATTTGCAAATATACCGTGATTTAATAATCTCTAATCAAATCAAAAACTGTAATATATGAATTAGTGGAGTTAAAATATATATTATTGATTATTAGCAGTGCTTGTTTATGAGAATGAAGAGTATTTAGAGACTGCTTTGGGTGGAATTGGTAAAATGTGTTATGATTGATGTAAAGAGGTATGGATGTATAGCTCATAGTTAGCTAAAAAATGTTACTAATCAGAACTTGTTTAAAATTTATTGTGTTTTGTTGGATTATGGTTGGTCTACAAATATGACGTCTCATTCCTTTTATGAAATTGTTAAACCAATGAAATTTTTAAACTATTGTTGACATTGGGTGATACACTTATTCATGCCATTTGTTGACAGTTGGCCAAAAAAATATTATTTATTTTGTTCTACATCACAAGTTCTATCCATTGCTGATTGAGAAAACAAAAATTTACTTCTTTTTGTAGTTTTTTTCTTTATTTCTAAATTACTTCTTTATGTTGTCAAAAGCCCTGGAAAATGATTTAAACATAATACAGTATAAATTATTACAACGAGGTTGAGTTGAGCGGCAAAAGCTAAAATCTTTGTTATTCTCTCCACCTTCACGAGGTACACACAAATCTGCTAATTCACATAAAACATTGAATCACCGATATGCACATGTAGCACTTATTCACTTATGTTTTAATATAAGCATGTGTGTTTTGCTTTTTCTAAACATTAGTTAGTATCTCGACTAGATGAACTCTTTTTTCTGATCAAATTGGTTGGTAGGTACTAGGTAGTCTGACGCAATGGAAATATTAGTTACATATTCACATGTTTAGCATAGAAATTTATAATCAGTTTGAAAAACAAAACAAAGCAAAACAACCCTCTAAGTCTCTAACATACTAGAAAAGAAATACCATTTAATTAAAAATTGCTTTGGTTCTAAACTTGTAATGAGTGATCTGATATATCTTTCAGGAAGTATATCGACTAGGATGCTCACATCACTTCGTTACCAATGTTACTTAAGGTTATTCATATAACATATTAATATTATATTATGCAATCTTATAGATTTTGGCCCTATTATCATGGACCGATTCCTCGTAAATCCAATACATAGAATACAATTTTACTATTTTTCTCTAAAAAGAAAAGTTGTTAAGTTTAGCCTCATCACCCAAATCGAACCCTGGTGGTTGAAAAGAGAAATTTGGAAAATATTTGGATGATTACAAAATGGTAGATTTTGACACACACACACACACAAAATGATCTATTAAAACGATATTAAAAAAATGTTTGGCATTAAACAGGCGCGCGGTAATCTTTATATATTTCTACAACATTTTAAATCACTAATAATAATGAAAACTGTGGAATACAAGTTAAATAAACATCAGACCTACACAATGTACATACAAACATGTTGAGCCACGTAATAATTTATGAATCCAATAAAAATAGTTTCAAGAAGTTATCTCAAACGAATTAAACTTCGTTTATAAGAATATGTTTACTAGTATATGAAACATTGTAAGTAATGATGAACCTTGGTTAATGTAATATCATCATAACATAATGATAGAGACTAGAGTGGTGGTAAATTAGCATACGTAAACTTTCACATAATAATTTTCATATCCCTAACCAAATAAACGCATTGGGACTTGTGACGTAGTTGGGTGTTTAGTGAAAGTTTTAAGTAAAATAAAGAGACCGTACGGATAAATGTCGAAGAAAATAAGGACAAGACTTGGACGGTAGCAAAGTAAGAAGCGGAGCCCACTCACCGCTCGCACCGTTTTAGTCCCGCAAACGGCGCCGTTCTCTCGTTTCGAGCCATCATCCCACTTGATTGTTTCAAGTACGTGACTTCGTCGTCTCGAGGCAAAACTCTTGACTCTTCTCTTTCGCTTGTTACCCATTTGTCTGCTTAACATCTCTTTTGGCAGCATGTTCATGTAACTCCAAAGATGAAGTTCTTTTTGTTTTTTTGATTGACCACAGAGTTCATGAACCGGATACCAGAAATGAGCCTTTTTACGTAACTAAGTTATGTTATAGTAGTTTTGTCCAAAAAAAAAAAAAAAGTAATGTTATAGTAGTTTATACAAACGTGATTGTAGTATATATCGACATAAACACATAAATTATGTATTTATGTTTGAAACAACGGTTATGCGATGAAACTAATATATAGAGCTTAAAAATTCTTTTCAAATATGATATGAAAATTCAGAAATATCAATAAGAGTTGGACCTTGGAAAAACGAAAATAATAAAGTGGTGTTTATTTGTTTAAGGCGGTCGATGACGTTGATGATAAAGGTCTCTCTTCTTGTAGAAGTATAAGACCCGTCCAATGTACGGATTTAGAGTTTTTAAAATAAAATTAAATGTAACAAATAATTTAAAATAAATAATTTTACTAAGTAAAATCTATCTATAAAAGTCAATAGATACACCGAAATGTCTAAAGTGATATTTGATATAAAAGGTGTGATTCTGTGGTTGAAACTATTAATCACGTTTTCTTTGAATGCCCTCGCTCTTGTGAAGTTTGGGATTTATCTCACGTTTTCTTTAATCACGTTTTCTTTAAATATTTTTAGTAAGTAAAATCTATCTATAAAAGTCAATAGATACACCGAAGTATCCAAAGTGATATTTGGTGTAAAATGTGTGATTCTGTGGTTGAGACTATTAATCACGTTTTCTTTGAATGCCCTCGCTCTTGTGAAGTTTGGGATTTATCTCACGTTTTCTTTAATCACGTTTTCTTTAAATATTTTTAGTAAGTAAAATCTATCTATAAAAGTCAATAGATACACCGAAGTATCCAAAGTGATATTTGGTGTAAAATGTGTGATTCTGTGGTTGAGACTATTAATCACGTTTTCTTTGAATGCCCTCGCTCTTGTGAAGTTTGTGATTTATCTCCGACTCTTGTCTCGTCAGAGGGTTTTCCATATGAGTCAGTGTACTGGAATTTGGATTTTGTTTTATGGAGGGATGCCTCTCAACAGGGTGATCCTGATTAAATTTCTCAATTACCATAGATTTTATGGACAATCCGGAAGGCCATAAATAAAAAAGTTTTTCAAGATTTAGAGATCGAGGTGAATGATATAATTTCTCAGGCTTTGGGCGATAAGTTAGCCTGGAAAGAGGCGCTCTCTTTAATGGCGGTCATGTCAGCTCCATCTCCGTCCTCGGATGTCCAGATTTCTTCACCTTGTTGTCAGATTGATGGTTCTTGGAAAGCAACCAATGTGCATTCAGGATTGGACTGGTGGTGTTGCGTTGGTGAGGAGCGAACCTTGTTGTTGGGGGCCAAGTCTCTAAGACGGAGCCCCTCCCCCCTGCATTCGGAGTTAGAAGCGTTGTACTGGGTCATGGAGCAGATACGTGCTGCATGGATCGCTTGTCAACATTTCGAGACTCACTATGGTTCAGTCCCCTAAAGATTGGCCGTCCTTCTCCAACATGCTCGATGAGTTCAACTCGCTGGAGTCCTTCCAACTATTCTCCATCTCTTGGATCCCGCGTGCGTCAAATACGAAGGTGAATTGTCTTGTCTGTGATTCGCGTTCTCTTATCTCTGAAGTTTCTTTTGTATCGCGTTCACTTATCTCTGAAGTTTTTTTGGTAAATCCCTTCCCTCCGGCTTGGACAACTAACCAAAGAATTTTTTTTTAATTTATTATTTGCATGAAAAAAAAAAGTAAACAGATACACTTTTAGTTAAGAAAATAGTTGTAAATGAGTTCAAATTTATTAAAATTAAATTAAATTTAGCAAATAATATATATTTGTTTAATTTTTTTCCTAAGTAAAAACAATGTATAAAAGTAAAGAGATAAACTTTTAGTTACAACAAATAATTGTTTTTTTTGCTATAATACACTAATGTATATCCATTTACAAATCTACTATCTACATTACCACTTGAAGTGTATTTGTACACACAAATATATTTTAACTAGATTAGGACCCGCGGTACACCGCGGGGCAAAATTATTTATAACTAAAATATATAAATTATAAGTTGTATTTGTTGGTTAAATATATTATAATTATACAATAATTGTTAAATAAACGATATAATATCGTAATATAATTTTTTTTTTTAACATAATATTTTTTTAATCAATTTAATTAGATTTGTCTATTCTCTGATACCGACAGTGTTAACAAAATAATGAAATGATGTTTTACCCTTGTAACACCAAATTAATGATATTTTTTAATTTATAGAAATATCGATAAAACCGTCCCGCTATATAACCCCGTCCCGAGATATTTTAACTCACACTATATCATCTTAATTTTTAATAGTTATTGTGTATCTACGGTATAATATTTATCATATTTAACTTTTTAAAAATTTTAAATATTTTCATATTTAACCTTTTAAAAATCTTTAAAATAAAGAACCGGAATAAACCAAATAAAGGTTTTAAAGTTTGAATGCCTGATAAATCAAGTTTTCTACTCATCTATATTCAGAATCATTTTGGCTTTTTTTTATAGTATGACTCTAAACAATTGCCCAATTTTTTAGACGATATGAGATATTGTACCCTTATTTTTTATTTATCTATTGAGTAATATATGTCCGTTTTTAAAATTTTGTATTACATAATATGCAGGAAAAAATCACAATTTTATTAACTAAATGTATTATAGAATAATGCAAGATAATTTAAATATAAATCCAAATAAAAATGAAAGAGAATCATATATTTATGTTTGAATGAGGTATAAATATTTCCTTATTTTTTTAAATCTTACGTATAAATAATTTTGAAATTTTGGTAACTAATATTAAAGTCAATGCATTAAATGTAAAAACTTTCCAAAAAGTATTTTTGAGCAAAAACTGCTGCAAAAATACTAGTATAGATGTTAAAATATACTCATTATTCTTTACTACTACCACCAAATTGTTTTTATGAACATATTAAATAACCTATTATATGTCTCTTCATTTTAACCGTCATTCTCCAACATGCTCGATGAGTTCAACTCGCTGGAGTCCTTCCAACTATTCTCCATCTCTTGGATCCCGCGTGCGTTAAATACGAAGGTGAATTGTCTTGTCGTGCTTCACGTTCTCTTATATCTGAAGTTTTTTTTGTAAACCCCTTCCCTCCGGCTTGGGCAACTAACCAAAGAATTTTCTTTTAATTTATTGTTTGCATGAAAAAAAAAGAGTAAACAAATACACTTTTAGTTAATAAAATAATTGTAGATGAGTTCAAATTTATTAAAATTAAATTAAATTTAACAAAGAATATATATTTATTTAGTTCTTTTCGTAAGTAAAAATAATGTATAAAAGTAAAGAGATAAATTTTTGTTACAGAAAATAATTGTTTTTTTTTTTTGCTATAATACACTAATATATATCTATTTATAAATCTACTATCTACATTACCACTTGAAGTGTATTTGTACACACAAATATATTTTACTGTTAAATTATACTCATTATTCTTTACTACTACCAACAAATTGTCTTTAGGAACATATTAAATAACCTATTATATGTCTCTTCACTTTAATATTTATATAGTTACAAAAACGCATATGTTTATCTTACATACTCCTATCTTATATATTACAATAGCAGTCGTTTTAAATAAGTTATTTGATTGGTGAAAAAAATATGAAACAATCTATTTTTATTTTTATTCTTTTACTTCAACAATCTCTTTCTTTATGTAAATGTGAGTATTTACATTTTTCTAGAAACAGTAATTAGTTGTATAATTTTCACAATCATATTTTTTTATCTTATATAAAAAGTAATCATTTTCTTGTAAAATTATCAACTTAAAATTAAAATAAGTAAACAATTATTACAATTTCGATTTTTTTGATATATATATATATATATATTTTCCTTATAATGATATTTTTTTACGGTAGGTTTTGAATTTTTACATTTTTATTTTTTAAAAATTTAATAATTTTAAAATTTATATGTGTCAATATCTAAATGATATAATTAACACGTGTCAAAATTTATGTAAATTAATAATTTTGACATCAAATTTTATATAATAAGATATATATATATATATTATTGAATTATCACGAAGAAGAAACAATTATTAAAAATTCCAAATTCACTTATTTATCATATATGTTCAACCTTACTTTCACCGGTTTGGAGTTATATTAACGTAGCCAGCTAGCTACTATAAGTCTATAACTATAGATATTTTTTTAATTGATCATTAAGTTGAAACGCAATAACGAACTTGCTTTTTTTATAACATGTGCACTTGCTTACCCAGTGATTTATATATTGTTTTAATTTTATTAGAAGAACATTAAAACAATATAATAAGCTTTTGTTTTCTTTTCCACTTGAAGTGTATTTGTTTTCTATAACTATAACTATAGGCTTTTGTTTTCTTTTCAACAAAGTGAACGAATAAAATATTGGTAGAACAAAGCGATTCCAATAATGAAACCAATTAGGCCAAATGGCCAATTATAATCTAGCAATGGTGTACTTGAAAAGTGCTTCAACCACGCTGAAAATATGGGCATGGTCAGGGAACTTATGTTATGGTATATATTTTTTTCTTGGTCTGCCAAAATGGTTTGCTTTTCTAATTCATAATTTAAAATGTTAGAATGTTCACAATGAAATTGAGAAAGCAATAATATCCTTTATACTCTTATATAATATTAGTCATGTTTTCATTTCAGAAATGAAAATATAATAAGTGACACTATGTATAACTATGTATAACAAAGCTTTACCATTTTGACTATTTTCGGGTTAAGGTGTTTGAATAAAATTATATAGGCACGGTGCTAAGTTAAGTGAATAACGTACCCGTCGACAATTTTAACATGTTTTTCTGCTTTTTTGGGAACATGCAACCCACATAATGTAGGGCCTATTGAAATTTGAAAATGAGTTTGTACTACTATTAAACAGTGCATTTATGATTAGATAGATGAATGATCGTAAGAAAGAATATTACTACTACTAATTAATAAAAACTGATGATTATCAAATCATTGATTTCAAGTTCGTATATTTGACCCATGAATAATTCGACTTTTAACTTAAAAAGGTTTTAATCATATCTATGTGGCGACCCGACAAGGGCCACACCAAAGAACGAAGAAACCTACATATATGGTGCTCGTACACAGTACACTCACGAGTTATGCTTTTGCTACTAAATATTTGTTTACGACATGACCCTTAAAATATGAGACTATACGTTATCTTTTAAACATAAAACAAATAAAACATATATGACCCTTAGCTAAGATATCTGATTTAGATAATACATTCCACATTTTGCTAAGATTTTTTCTTTTCAAAATATAAAGCTAACAATTTTTTCCCTCGGCTTCTTAGATGAAGTCGGATTAGTCTATGTAAACATTTGATCGGTTACATATTTTTATAACAAATATACAATTGACCAGAGTCTAGACTAAAGGAAATTTATCATACTTTCATGTGAGAAAAAAAGGAAAATATATAGTTAGATGTTGAATATTGCTATCATGACATATTGACATTAATGCATATAACAAAACTAGTATCAAACCACATTTATCTACTCGATCGTAAGCACCGGAGATATAAAATAAAAGTCATGGTCCCTTGTACGTACGTAGTATTATAGTATAGAATAAAAATTTGATAGCAGTTATCACTACAAGAAAACAATGCGATTTCCGACGGAATTCCCGACGGACCTTATCCCGTCGGATATTTCCGATGGATTCTCGACTGATTCATGACGAGAATTGAACCGTTGTAATCTGTTGGTAATCCGTCGGAAATTACCGACGGGATTTGTTCCGTTGGGAATCCTGGACCAAATTCCGACGGAAAATTGACAGATTAAAGTCTGTTAGGTTATTTCGTCAGAATTCCGTCGGTATTTCAAATTGTATTAAATAAAAATAAAAGATCAAACACTATGGTCATGCAAGTTTTATAATAAATTTAATTAGACATACTCTTACAAATTTATATATATCTAATACATGGCATGGTTATTTTTAATAATTTGTAATCTTACAAAGCACATCAATTTTTTTTTAATAGATATTAGGTCTAACAAAACACTCCATAACAATTGAGTTTGTCAAATAGAATTGAAATGTAAATAAATAAAACCTGAATAACTCATAAATCCGTTGGTTATCTCTTGGAAATTCCCGACGGATACCCGACGGCCCGACAAATATTCTCGGGTTTAAGAATTCAAAAGCATTTAACATGTGTTTTTTGATCCGTCGGGAACCCGTCGGGTAAAGATCAACAGATTACCAACAGATTTTCGATGGGTTTAGGGTATAGTATATAGAAATATGAAACTTTTTAACTTAACACATTCACAAACACTATTTCTTATGTTTTAAAACACTTACAATCTGTTTTGGTCAATTATATGACTATAAGTTGAAATTTTAAAAATTTAACATGATTTCATCATAAGTGTTTCTATATATACTTATCATGTTACTAAAGAGTTTGAATGTTTTGAATCTATAATTTTAAAATGTTTTTTTTGTTGGTTTTTTTTATGAATCTCATTTGGAAGTTATGTAGTATACTTATTGTAATGGTAATTGAATAGTTAATAAATTTTTCAAACCATTTATGTAGTTTTTTGAACTTTTTTCATATATCCGTCGGAAAACTGTTGGTGTCAAAGAAAATTAAATATTATTCCGTCGGGATTCCGTGGGATAAAAAACAAATTTACCCCGGGAAATATTTTTCCCCAAATATTTTGTATCAATTGCGGGAAGGAAACATTTTTTTTAATTACTTACCCTAAACCTCAAAAACGCTTCACTATCTTATGTTTTCCCATCGACAACCTAAAAAACTTCTTCTTTCTCAAAGCTTTTTTTTCCGATTCACTGCTTCTTCTTCCCCTTCCTTCCTCTTTCTCTCTTCTAATTCCAAGATTCTGTTTCTCCCTTTTTCTCTCTTCTAATTCTATGGTTTCAGTGTCTTATGTGTTCTCTTCCTCAACCTAGACATGCCATCTTCAACCGCTTACCCTAAGGATACAAATCTTCCGATTCACTGCTTGTTCTTCCCGTTTCTCCCTCTTTCTCTCTTCTAATTCCAAGATTCTGCTTCTCATATCCACCACAACCATTGAAATATGTAAGATTTGTATCCTTTTATCTCAAATTTGTTTGATTTGGGATTTGCAATGTTTGGGTTGAATTATGTCAGATTAAGAAGTTGTTTGGTTGAAATTACTTTGATTTTGCGTTTTCCATGTTTAATAATTGGGTAAAAGGAAACTTTTTCTAAAAAAAAAATCGAATATGCTTAATTGATATATTTGTTAAGAGGGGGTTTAATTGATATGCTTAATCGGATATGCTTAAGGATCTCTTTTGTTTTAGTTTTCTTAATTGTAACATTGAGAGATTTGAGGCGATTTATATGGATTCCGTGGGATCAAACACTACTTATTTTTTATTTTTTCAGGGATTACGGTACTTATAGACGTCGAAGGTGTATGAAGGGTTGCAAGAGTATTGGGCACAATCCAAGACAAAGGAAACTGCTACCCAGAAATCTCAGAACCGGAATAGCACTCACAATTCTGGGTCAACAAGCCACTATACCCGTGGAGAACAACTTGTAAGTTTTTTTTAACATGTTTCGACATTTTGTAGATCAAAACTTAACTTCATCTTTGGATTAAAACATCTTGATTTGTTTTGAAGACTAAAAGAGATGGTGTTCCTCCTGATTACTTAACGTTAATGGAAGACACCCACACCAACAAGAAGACCAAGCAAATTCAAGACCCCTTAGCTAAGGAAGTGATTGAAAGTTCTCGTAAGAGGATGGAGGAGTTTAGATTATCCCAACCTTCAGCCGATGGTGATGGCTTACCAACACCAATCCCAGCTGAGATGATTAACAAGTTCGTTCTTGAGGTGATCACACTTTGATTCAAATTGTTTTTTTTGCTTATGATTCTTTATACGTTCATTTTGTTCTAATTGTTCTAAATTTCAGGAAACCCCACAAACCAAGGGTCGAATCTTTGGATTAGGAAAGGTGGCAAAAAGACTTCGTACTTCTTCATCACCAATATATGAGCGTGATCCGGAACTTCTTCGAGTCCTCCAAGAAAAAGATGAATGTATTGAAGCTCTTGAGAAGATGATGGAAAAAGAGAATGAGAAGAACAAGCTGAGAGATGAGGAGCTTGCATCATTCATGGCAGAGATGCGATCAAAGTTCCCTGTGAATTCAAGCTCCTAGACCTAGTTTCACAGGATTAAATTCAACATAATCTTTTTCTTTTTGTTTTTTGGGATGATTTGTGATATTATATTTTGGAGTTCTAATTTTATGAATATAAATGTTATTACCTAATTAGTAATTTAAATATTAAATTTATGAATTTAAATTTATTAATTTAAATATTTATCTAATTAGTATATTAAATATTTTCAAAATATTAATATTAAACATTAACCATCCGTCGGGATTCCGTCGAGATTCCGTTGGTAAAAACAGAGAAACACAGAGCAATAAATAATTTAATTGTCGGGAATCCGTCGGTAACCTCTGTCGGTAAACCATTCGGGAATGTAACCGTCGGGAAATCCGTCGTAAAATTATTGACGGGTTCTCGACAGCCACATCTCAACGACAATATCTGTCGCCATTTCGTCGGGAAAAGGAGTCGTTGGTTATTCGTCGGAATAATCTGCCGTCGGAAATTTGTTGGATATCTGTTGGATGTACTGACGGATTCCCGACAGAGTTAATATTCCCGACGCTCTAGAACCGACGGACTGATGTCATCGGGAATCTGTCGGTTTAGGTTGTTCCCGACGGTTTACAGACAGATATGACCGTCGGTTTGCGGTTGTTTTCTTGTAGTGTATGATTTATTCCATTTGGGTTAGTAATTTTAAAAGTGGGGTGGACGTGTGGGATGGTTAGCCAGCAGGTGATTTTCACTCGTTGTCTTGTAGTGATATATATCTAGACAAATCTCATTAAGTACCCATTTTTAAAAGTTAACTAGGGGATGCATATTTTAGGGTCCTTTCCAACACTTTCTCACGACCTTATTGCCGGTTGATTACTTATAATTCCATTGAATAATACACACCACTTTTGGTTTACACGTGCATGATACTGTATAAAGTTGTAGTTAAGATCCTAATTTAATTTTAATTTAACTCAAACAATGTTTGAAAAATATACTTGTGGCAATAGTTTATTTTAAAACTGAAATGTCTTTGTATTTTAATATACTTTCTAAAAAGGTTAACGTTAGTACTACAAAACTTACAACTATGATAAAAGAAGGTGAAGGTATGGGTCGTAGTGGCTCGTATAAATATTATTTTTCTTGCATATCAAATCCTCTCAGCTTTCATAATTGACCCTTCTAATTAAATACCGATTCTGATTTCATTTGTCGGCAAATTTTGATTATGGCCAGTACGAAATATTTTACGCTAATTATTTACTCTCTTTTTTTTTTGCCATAAGTTATTTACTTTTTTTATTTATTTATTAAAGATAATAAGTTATTTACTTGAAAAAAGAATGTGTACAAAAGATATTGGTTACAATATAAACATCCTTTCTACTGTAAAAATGATGTGATCATTTGGACAAAATGTAATACATTTCTAAGTTTTTGTGATCCTTCATTCGAATTCTTGCCCACTTCTATATTAAAATGAGCCAGAATTAAAACAGCTTCTACGAAGTGTTTGTTTCATGGTTTGCTCGATGGTATAAGTATGGTGATCTTCCCAAACAATCGATTTACATGGTTGGTGGCATCGTCGCATCGACAAGATGGTTGCAAAGGGAGAGACTAAAGATTTAGTATGCAATTTGTTTGTTTTTTTTTTTCCTTTCTACATTACTTTTTGTTTTGGTATGTAAGACTTAACAATGACAACCAAACTATTGTAAACTATATGTGAAGACTAATTTTCTTTTCCTTCTTCATCTTGATTGTGATAATTAAGAACGTGCCACGAGGAGATAAAAATAGGAGATCAATTTGCTACTCAAGGTATAACCCTAATTGATGGTATGTTCAGTAGAAGAAAGACAATTTGAAACTCTTAACAGTTAAGTCCTAAGACATAAGTGATTACCAACATTGAAGCAAATAATACTTGGAACATAGATTCAATCCAAATGAATAGATCGGAGTTTTACATAGGTTATAAAATCTTTTCTCACTTGCTTATCACCATCATCCCAAGTAATGCATCTACAAACACATACAAAAACCAAAATGGTTCCCTTCGTATGTTATCCCTAAAAAACTTAACACAATATATTTATGCAATGGGTTTTTTAAGGCCCATGAAGTGGCCCAGAAACAAACTCGTTCTTATTTTAGACGCCTTGTCGTTTCTCTTATCATCTAAAACACTGTATCCCGTTTTTTTTGTGTCTCGTAGTCATACAAACAGACAACTTCAAATTACTCATCACCACGTTGCCAACACCCCCCCGATCTACGTCTCTCTCTCTCTCCAATCTCTCTACGCCACAGAATCCTCGATTTACCAAAACACACAAAAAAAAATCTCCGATCGTTAACGGCGACCGCCGATTTTCCCGGTAAAAGATGAACGACGGAGATGTATCTAGGCAGATCCAGCAGATGGTGAGATTCATCCGCCAAGAAGCCGAGGAGAAGGCCAACGAGATCTCAGTTTCTGCTGAAGAAGTATATGATCTTCTTTACTGTTTTCTCTTTCCATATCTCAGATCTTTCTGATTTTGAATTCTAGAATTCAATTTGTGTTTCTCGATTCAATCTCGTAATCGGTTATTTTCTGATTTAGCGTTCGATCTGGAATTTTTTTTGGCAGGAATTCAACATTGAGAAACTGCAACTAGTTGAGGCGGAGAAGAAGAAGATCAGGCAAGATTATGAGAAGAAGGAGAAGCAAGCTGACGTCCGTAAGAAGATGTGAGTTCAACTTCTGTGTTATTTCATTAACCGATCGTTTTAGTTTCTGATTTCACTAATTTGGAATCTTCTTGATTTGATCGAAGTTGGATCGCGTTTTGTTCTGGAACTTAGAAATGTAGTATTTATGGTTGATCTAGTTTTGGAAGAGATTGAGATTTTTTTTAATTCTCTGTGAAAACTGTGGTTTGTATATGTATAGTGACAATGTGAAGAACTCATTACTGTGTTAGTGTGTATTAGTTTGGCAGGAAATAACTATGTCATACTTGTTTTTTTTTTTCAGTGATTACTCTATGCAGTTAAATGCATCAAGGATCAAAGTTCTACAAGCACAGGACGATATTGTCAATGCCATGAAAGATCAAGCAGCTAAGGATCTTCTCAACGTGAGTGCCGATGAGAGTGCCTACAAACAGCTTCTCAAGGATCTCATTGTTCAGGTTGGTACTTTAATAGATATTGGAACTTTGTTTTGGATATCCTAGTGACTTAGTTGTAAGCATCTGATTATGTAATTGCTTTCTTTGGTCGGATGGCAATCTATTCTTTTGTGATCTGACTCCTTCTGCTTATCTCTGCTGGTGTCATTGTTCATTTCTTTTACTTTTTGGTGTGTTGAAAGATTGTCTCTTGTTATTGTTGCAGTGTTTGCTTCGGTTGAAAGAACCTTCTGTGTTGTTGCGTTGTCGTGAAGAGGACTTGGGTTTAGTTGAAGCTGTGCTTGAAAATGCAAAGGAGACATATGCTGGTAAAGCAAAGGTTCATGCCCCAGAGGTTGCTGTGGACACAAAAATATTCCTTCCCCCTCCTCCTAAATCTAGTGACCCTCATGGTCTACACTGGTAAAAATTCAAGTTTTTCATCATTACTTTACATTGCAGTCCTGTGTAGTAATTATTTTAGATCTGTAGAAAAGGACAGTATCGGTGTTTAGATCCGGCTTTGATATAGCTATATGTATTTGGAACTTGTTATAGCTCTGGAGGTGTTGTGCTAGCTTCTCGTGATGGTAAAATCGTGTGCGAGAACACTCTTGATGCACGTCTTGATGTGGCATTCCGCATGAAACTCCCAGTGGTATGAAAACAAATTCTTTACCCGCATAGATTGCGTTTTGTGATTCATCATCGGTTCTCTGATTCACTTTATTTTTCGCAGATCCGTAAGTCGTTGTTCGGCCAAGTTACGGCCTAATGAAAGAAAAGGGAGATTGAGAGAGATGATGATACAAACCGGTTTGTGTTTGGTTATTACCCATTTTGGGAGAGATTTCTCTTTGTTGTGATTCTTTGTATTTTACAAACTTTTACGTTGATGCCAAACCCATCGAACTCTTCGTTTTTGCTTTTGTTTTTTTCTTTTTCCTCCTCGAGTGTGTTATTATCATGGTTATAAAGATAAATAAAATGAAAGACATTTTTTTCGTTCTTAACATGTTCTTCTATAACATTCCTCAAATAGATTCAGCCTCTCAATGGTCTTGAATCTTTGGACTTTTAACCCATGTTTATTCGTAAATCAAACTCTAAACCCTCTCACTCACCTTGGATACACTGTACAAGATTGGTGAGATTAAATTAAATATTAAATTAAACCAAATATTAACTTACAAAAAACAGCAAATTACTAGCTCGAATATTTTCTTTTTTGTATGGGCTAAGAATGCTATGGACTTGGGTTTGAGCTCAAATACATGTTTAGGTATCAACAAAAAAACATGAAGGAAAAAATGAGGTTTTTGCAATATAACAGTTTATCAAGTTTATTCATCATTAGTCTTTAGGCTTATGTATATCAAGCCATAACTTGTCTAGCAAGTTCTTTACATACTTTGATAATGACAAATCTACCTATTTTGCAATACAGATATACACAAATACTAACTTTCTGTTTAATTCGATCTCGAAATCCCCGAGATCTCCCAAGAGCTAAGGTGGGAAACCCATGTTTATTCGTAGTGAAACCAAGTATTAAATTAAACCAAATATTGTATTACCGACAGCAATTTAACTCATTAATTTTATTTTTGTTTTGTTTGGGCTAAAAATGCTATGGACTTGGGTTTTAGCCCAAATACAATTTAGGTGTCAAACAAAAAAAATATGGAAGTAAAAAAATGAGGTTTTTGCGCTTTTTGATCTTCATTCATCCTTCGCTTGTAACAAGATTTTTTCTTCTTCAGACTAATCTCTCTCTCCCACGATTGTCTGAAGACAAGACAAGAGTTCACAAGACCGGAGAGATTCACCGTTCGATAATACTTTCCTTACCTTTTCAAGGTTAGATGTACTTGCGCGGCTTAATCTGATTCGTGTTCTCTTCTGAATTTTGTGTGTTGCGCACAAGGTGTTTGTTCATTTGCCTAGACCAAGTTGCTGCGTAATTTTGTGAATTTGATTTAGTTGTGCTTCTCATTCATCTACTCTATTTTCTGCACTTCATCCATCTCTGGTGCAATCCGACTCACACATATGGGATCTGTTTTATTTTACTCCTTGTTCGAATATTTGTGTGAATTTGTGGAGAAGACGCAGAATCCAATGTGCAGTGACTAGAAGCTTCTTTTTAGGGTTTTGGGTTTGATAAGAATTATTTAGGACATGCGTTTTATTCTCTCAAGTTTTGATTTTTTTTTCCTCAGTTCTTCAGTTTTCAGTTTGATGCTAATCAAATTGAGGGTTTTTGGTTTTGATGCAGAGACTGATTTGACATATGAATGGCGTCCAGGCACTTAGGCAAGAAGGTACCTTTTTCGTACTTTCCTGATGAATTCGAGTGAAAAGCTTTTAGATTTTAGCTTCCATTTCATACTATTACCGCGTATTTCCCCAATAGTTGCATTACCTCTACTAGAAGTTCTTGTTTTCTCCTTGGGAAATATTGTAGTTATGTTTGCTGGTTTGGTTAGAAGTTATATGGATAATTATCAGATGTTGGATTCTTGGTTCTAATGCTGTTTATCTCTATAAATTGGGTTCAGGCCTTTAGCTTGGATTTATTAGGGAAGCAAATCTGCATATGCATGAATGTGACTAGGAGTATGAGTATATGAATGTGACTAGGAGTATGAGTATGTGTTTTTCACTTCATTGTCTAAGCTATTTGTATTTTCAAATTGTTGACTATAAATGTATTGAAATATTATTAACCATTCGTTTCGGCATATTTGAGTCTGCAATTTTTTCCAGTTTGTTTGGTTTGGTGATTAGTTGCACATTTTTTTAATTGGGTTGCGTATATATCAGCATCTCGGCCGTCTTTTGAACTCTTGATTAGAAATGTAGTGAACGATAATGAATTGTTTGTTTTACATAAGCATAATTAAGTTCTTCATTTTTTTCGAGTTTGTTTGGTTTGGTGAGTAGTTACATAATGTTTGAATTGCTTTGCATATATATCAGCATTTTAGTGTCATTTTTATTAGCATTTCACATTTGTTTATGGATGTCTGATGTCTCAAGTAAATTTACATATTTTTCAGGGTATTCAAGCCTCTTTTAGAATAGGTTTGGTGCTTCCACGAGTAGTAGCATCTACAGAGAGGCAGATTTCCTCTACGGCTTTTAAAAGAGCTTCTGAAAGTCTCTCTTTTTCATTCGCTCGGTACCTAAATGGTAAGTGTTAAAAGAGTGTTCACTCACAGGCGATTACCATCTTTCTTCTACCTTGTTAGAAAGTGAATTTTGGATAACGAGTATCTCACCCTTTATTCATGTTTAGGATTTGGTTCTAGCTCGCTATCAAATTGGTCTCGCAGTCATGAATCTTTCCCTACTGAAACATCCATAAGGTAAACCGTTTGCATAGTCTTTTTTTTTTTCAATTCTCTCTTAGATATTATTCTCCTGAGAGTACTCAGGGTATCTATCTGACTGTTCGCTGGCTTGGTTTGGATTGTTTTTTGAACAGGTATTTTCATGCGAGCCGAGAAACATTGGCGAAAAGAAAAGAGGATGCTGATCGGCTGCTGAGTCATCGTGAACGCAAGAAACAGACTGTGAAAACAAAAGGAAAGTTTTCAAAACGGGAGAAAAAACCGGATAAGCCACCTGTTGAAGCTCCTTATGTGCCTCCTAGGCTGAAAAGATTGGCAAAGGGATTACCTGAGAAGACTGTCGATATATTCGAAGGGATGTCACTACTTGAGCTCTCAAGGCGTACTGGTGAGTCAGTGGGGGTTTTGCAGAGCATTCTTGTCAATGTTGGTGAAACTGTTAGTTCAGAATTCGACACAATCAGTGTTGATGTCGCCGAGCTTCTTGCAATGGTAAGGTGATTTTATGTCTAGTTCCAGTAACTTGGTTTTTAATTGGATATATATCTTTAATTTCAAAGGTGTTTAAGGTTTGGTTTCAGTTTATCAGATACTGAAAGAACATAGCCCTTATATTAGTATAATTCCGTTTGTGTTTTTCTCATCCTTTGCAGGAAATTGGGATCAATGTAAGGAGGCAACATTCAACAGAAGGATCTGATATTCGTCCACGGCCTCCAGTTGTAACCGTAATGGGCCATGTGGATCATGGAAAAACCTCGTTGTTGGATGCTTTAAGAAACACCTCTGTTGCTGCTAGAGAAGCTGGTGGAATCACTCAGCACGTGGGTGCTTTCGTGGTCGGCATGCCGGATTCAGGCACTTCAATCACATTCCTCGACACACCTGGCCATGCTGCTTTCAGTGAGATGCGAGCTCGGGGAGCCGCTGTGACTGATATAGTCGTTTTGGTGGTTGCTGCTGATGATGGGGTAATGCCGCAGACACTTGAGGCTATTAAGCACGCTAGATCAGCGAATGTTCCGATTGTGGTTGCGATCAATAAATGCGATAAACCGGGTGCTAATCCGGAGAAAGTGAAGTACCAGCTCACGTCTGAGGGGATTGAGCTTGAGGATATTGGTGGAAATGTTCAGGTGAGACTTGAGAGTTTTACTCTGGAATTTGTTTTCTCTCAGCCTTCTAACTTTATCGCCATTCCTCAGTTCAGAAACTGATATAGTTTTTGTTTCAGGCTGTTGAGGTATCTGCAATGAAGAGTACAGGGCTAGACAAATTAGAAGAAGCTCTCCTTCTCCAAGCTGTGGATATGGACCTTAAAGCACGTGTGGATGGACCAGCTCAAGCATATGTGGTGGAGGCTCGGCTAGACAAAGGCCGTGGACCGTTAGCCACCATTATTGTAAAAGCCGGAACCTTGGTGAGGGGTCAGCACGTAGTCATCGGGTCTCAGTGGGGAAGACTCAGGGCTATTCGAGACATGATCGGTAAAACAACGGACCGAGCAACACCAGCGATGCCAGTTGAGATTGAAGGGCTTAAAGGTCTTCCAATGGCTGGCGACGATGTCATTGTGGTGGAATCAGAGGAACGTGCGAGGATGTTGAGTGAAGGGCGGAAAAGGAAATATGAAAAAGATCGGTTGTTGAAAGCAGAGGAAGCAAGAACAGAGGAAGCAGCTAGAACTGAAACAGAGTCTGAGGAAGGGTTTGTTCGGGTTGAATTACCAATAGTAGTGAAATCAGACGTGCAAGGAACCGCACAGGCTGTTGCTGATGCGTTAAAAACATTAAATAGCCCACAGGTGCGTAAAACCAATATGTTGATAAAGGTGGCTGTGCCTTGTTGGCTTTCTTTTTTGTGAATTTGCCTATTGTTTATATTGTGGCTAGGTATTTGTGAACATTGTTCATAGTGGAGTGGGAGCTGTTTCTCACTCTGATTTGGACTTGGCACAAGCTTGTGGTGCGTGTATCGTTGGGTTTAACGTTAAGGGTGGAAGTTGTGCTAATCTTTCTGCGGCTCAAGCCAGTGTCAAGGTACCCCGTTCTGTTCCAAAACATCGTTTCAAGACGTTTATTTTCACATTTATATCTTCGAGATAGCTTTTAGCATTGTAACCAATGGTAAACTCTTAGGTATTCCATCACCGTGTGATATACCATTTGCTTGAAGATGTTGGGAACTTGATCGTGGAGAAAGCGCCGGGAGTATCGGAGATGGAGGTGGCTGGTGAAGCTGAGGTGCTTAGCATATTCAAGATCTTAGGAAAGAGAAGAACCGAAGAAGATGGAGTGAGCATCGCGGGTTGCAAAGTGATGGATGGTCGGGTATGTAGAAGCGGACTCATGAGGCTGTTGCGGAGCGGGGAAGTGGTGTTTGAAGGCCCGTGCGCGTCGCTGAAACGGGAGAAACAAGACGTGGAACAGGTTGGGAAAGGGAACGAGTGTGGGCTTGTGATGGGAGAATGGAATGATTTTAGAGTCGGAGATGTGATTCAATGCATGGAGCCAGTCATTAGGAAACCAAAATTCATTTCCTCTGAGAGTGGAGCTGTGAGAATTGAATGCTGAGATTTACTAAACCACAAAACTCCTAAATCAATTAAATCTGATTGGTATTGATTTTTGGTAGTTACCCTGATGATTATTTCTTTTGTTACAGCAGAAAGTGTCTTATTCTAAACAAAATTAAAAGTCATAGGTAATAAAGTTTTGTAACTTTGTTTACACATTCAATATCAGGGACCCTTGATACTTACATTTGTTGCAAAAATAAAATTACTAAAGTTGAGTGAATTTATAGTTTTCTTTCCAAAAAACTGAATATAAACCGATCTGAAACAACACCTAGTCGAACTCAATACCTTAAACTGAAGAAAAATACTTAGGTTCACCCTTACTTGTATTCAGCTCTTTTTTTTCCAACTAATCAGTACAACGAAACTATTGGGAAATGAGAGCTAAAAAACAGAAACAAAACTAAATGAAGAAAGAAATTAAGGAAACAAATTATGTATATTTTTAATTAAAAAAAGTTACATATAGGTTTGGTTTATATTTTACAATCAGATGCTGATACGCCCAAATTCGAGGATCACTCAGCCGGATTAGAAAAGATAGAAACTCGCCAAGGTGCAAGGTACAACAATGGAGATTTGATGGATTGAGAGGTCGCACAACAGTTGCGGAAGGCTGCTGATATTCCCAACTCTAATCACTGCTGGATATGACACACTAGTCCAGCAAGAGGAGGCTGTTGCTTGGATATTACACACCAAGAAACAAAGAAATGTTCTAGACAAAGAACAAAGAGATAGACTCATAAAATGAAAAGGAAATTGATTGATGATTCTCAAATGAGATTACATGAGTTTATATAGGAATAAAAAACTTAGTAACAAAGCTAAATATTAATTATTCTTGAAACTAAAAGACAATAAATATAGATAGTTGAATGAAGACCCAACTCTTGGTCTTGGTGCATGTTTCTCTTCCCAAGGTTTCCTTCCATTTTCGTCACTCCTCTTTGACCACAAAATAAGGTGATTATTTTGGGCTTTCTTGGACTTGTATTAGGCTCAAAGTGGACTGGACTTGATAGACATCATCCCCAATAGAATTTCCCATGCTCACTTTGCCCATAATCTCTTGAATAGACCCATTAAATGCATTCTTGAACTTCTTTCCCTTTGACTCCTTGGTCAACCTTGCTGATGAGAAACAACATGGATTACATGATTTATTTACATTTGTCTTGATAAAAACAGCTCCTGGTTGCCAAACATAATTTTGGAAGCTCCTAAACCAATTGGACCTAAAACTCTTTAGGTGAATAACTAGATTGACCTCCTTTGACAAATGAAGTGTATCCTTGTATTCCGTGGGCCAAATCTTCTCTTTCTGAGCTTGTTGGAAACATAAGAGATTCACTAACATCCCTCAAGTGGTTTCGTGTTGAAATAATTGCTGAGTTGGTCTGTGTAACATGTTCTTTGGCTCAGACGCAAAACTGGAACTGGGATAGATCCGCTGACTTAAAATATTCATATCTTTCACATATGAACTGATATTAATGTGATTCTAAATCTCCATGGTTTCGGAATGGATCAAGATTCTAGAAAAGTTTGGTTCATAGCTTGAATCCTTCTGACTTGGTCGGAATCCTCCATTGAATGCTCGTAGGTCTAAATCGCGTAGCCATGAGATCACCTGATTTGCAAAATGAATAACTCTTTCATCCGAACTCTGATTGGACTGATTACACTTCGAGATATGCTCAAGATGAGGTAAGAATGTATCCCAAATAGTAGTTTGGCTGGAGGAATTGATCTTCGACTTTGTTCGTGTTGAACAAGACTCAAGGATCTTCTTGGATGGTCTCATGATCACATCATACCCCTCCTCTTGAAAAAGTTTCGTCCTCGAAACTGTAAGGCCATGGGTTGGAGAGTGTTGAAGTGATTCTGGTGGCTTCTCTTTGAGGTAATATAAGATTCCATATTGTTGACCATGATGCAAAGTTGTAATGCTTTTACTTGCTCCTTCAAAGTTGCAATTCTTGAACTTCTTTCCCTTTGACTCCTTGGTCAACCTTGCTGATGAGAAACAACATGTGTTACATGATTTATTTACCTTTGTCTTAGTAAAAACAGCTCCTGGTTGCCAAACATAATTTTGGAAGCTCCTAAACCAGTTAGACCTAAAGCTCTTCAGGTGAATAACTAGATTGACTTCCTTTGATAAATGAAGTGTATCCTTGTATTCCGTGGGCCAAATCTTCTCTTTCTGAGCTTGTTGGAAACATAAGAGATTCACTAACATCCCTCAAGTGATTTCGTGTTGAAATAATTGCTGAGTTGGTCTGTGTAACATATTCTTTGGCTCAGACGCTAAACTGGAACTGGGATAGATCCACTGACTTAAAATATCCATATCTTTCACATATGAACTGATATTAATGTGATTCCAAATCTCCATGGTTCCGGAATGGATCAAGATTCTAGAAAAGTTTGGTTCATAGCTTGAATCCTTCTGAATTGGTCGGAATCCTCCGTTGAATGCTCGTAGGTCTAAATCGCGTAGCCATGAGATCACCTGATTTGCAAAATGAATAACTCCTTCATCCGAACTCTGATTGGACTGATTCCACTTCGAGATATGTTCAAGATGAGGTAAGAATATATCCCAAATAGTAGTTTGGCTGGAGGAATTGATCTTCGACTTTGTTCGTGTTGAACAAGACTCAAGGATCTTCTTGGATGGTCTCATGATCACATCATACCCCTCCTCTTGAAAAAGTTTCGTCCTCGAAACTGTAAGGCCATGGGTTGGAGAGTGTTGAAGTGATTCTGGTGGCTTCTCTTTGAGGTAATATAAGATTCCATATTGTTGACCATGATGCAAAGTTGCAATGCTTTTAGTGAGACCTTTCTTGGTTCCTTCAAAATCCAAAACTTGCTCCATCTTACTTGGCCAGAAGTGTATCGTTGGTTTTCCTTTACTTGGTTCAATAACCTCTGCTAGTAAACTCTTTTTTCTGTTTTCTGGTTTTAAAAATGTTGAATCTCCAAAAACAAAGTCCACTGCTTCCACCATTTTAAAATCAAGAGTATATTCTTCAATCGTAGATAATATTGGATACCTCTTTGTTGGTGCATTAGCTGAATCATCCTTACTGGCAAGTTTGTTGATGATCATGCCTTCCTCCGCGGATTCTTCACTCTGATCTTTGCTGATCTCTTTCTGCTTTGGTTCCTCGGCTTCTGTTTTCTCACTTGGTGAACTTGTTATTTCCAACAGATTATCCTGAACTAGCACCTCCTTATGCTTCTTTGGTGATGGTAACAAATCAAATACAACTTGCTCTTCTTTAGAAACAAGAGACGTCCTTGCTTGTTGGTAACTTGGCGTGACAGTAGACGCTCCATCAGTTGGTCTAGAAATCCTCTTTAGAATATGATTTGAACCACGATGGTGATGGTGGGGAACAAATCGTTTCCTCAAAATATACTTCATTTCTGCCCAAGTTTCAATGGGGTGTTCTCCATTTATCCTCCTTCTTATCACCAACTGATCCCACCAAGTAATAGCATAATCACAAAATCCAGTGGCTGCAACTCGTACCTTCTTCATCTCGCAATAGTTTTGACAACTAAAAATTGACTCAATCTTTTTCTCCCACTCTAGATACGAATCTGCGTTGTTCTTGCCTTGAAAGGTAGGAATCTTCATCTTCAAAATACCCATGTTATCATCCACTCTTTCTCTTGCTTCTCTAGCACTTATTGGTCTCATGTGGCTCCCTCTTGATGATTGACTACTTTAATATTCATGAGCCCTTGCTACTCTAGGTTGATCTCTTTCTCTTCTATGATGCAACATTTGTGTTCGTCTTGGTTGTGCCTCCGCTTAAACTTCATCCAACCTCTTGTAGATAGCATTCATCTCAACCCTCCACGACCTTCGCATCTCTCCCATAAGTGCTTGAAATTTTATATTTGGAATCTCAAGCCCTTCGTCCTTGATGATCCCACAATCTCGACAATTATTATACATTTTTTTTTTTTTTTTGCTTTCTTTTTTTCTCATTTTTTTTTGGGTGAATTACTCAAATGTTACTCATTTTAGGTAATATTACCAGAATCTACAAAAAACTTTTTTATTACTAGAATGTTTCGGGTATTTTGAAAATACCCAGCGTGCCCCTGTTTTATGTTACCGGAAAAACGTTATTACAAAAATGCCATTGCCACGTCGGACGACACGTCGAACTCGCTGACGTGTACCATAACTCAGCCATAACGCGATACGAGTATGTTGTGGCTGAGTTATAGGTATTTTGCGGTTGAGTTATCGAAAAACATTTGAGTAAGAGCGGACGGCTGACTTATGAAAATCTGGCTGAGTTATGCTCATAAGTCAGCCAAGCGTTACGGCTGACTTATCAAATTTGGCTTAGTTATGCGCATAACTCAGCCAAGCGTTACGGCTGAGTTTTCACCTGATGGTTGAGTTGTCAAGATTTTGGTTGAGTTATCACAACGACACGGCTGAGTTGCCATTTTCCGACTGGCTGAGTTATGAAAAATGGCTGACTTATGAGATGTAGTTACGGCTGAGTTATGGTAAAAACTATAACTCAGCCGTCATAGCTGACTTATCGACAAGTCAGCCGTCAAACGGGCTGACTTATTGGCAAAAGATTAATTACTAGAATGTTTTTCAGTTACGGCTGACTTATCAAACGATACGGCTGAGTTACATATTTTTAGTTCATGATGCGGCTGAGTTTGGCATTTTTTTGCTTTTTAATTACTGTAATGTTTTTCATGTTGTGGCTGAGTTTTAGTTAGGCTGAGTTATGGTATTGTTTCATGGCTGATTTGCCACGTCGGATGCAGCATCCATGTCAGCATTCCATGTCATCATCTTTTCTCCGAAATACGAAACGTCGTTTGACTCGGTTCTTCAACTGGTTTAATAAGTGAACTATTTACCTTCTTATTCACCTTGTTCTTCTACTTTATCACATTTTTGAATAAAATTTAGGTCTATGTCTATTTTCATTTCAAATAATAATAATTTAGGAGAAATAAAATAACTAATTAAAAAAATTATTAAATAAAAGAAAAACAGTAAAAAATAATTTTCTTGATATATGAATTAAAACAATTTTTTTTTTTGTATTATACAACTGAATTTTTGTTTTTTTAATTAAAAAAATAGATAACTCAACTTATCACATCTTTAACTCATGAAAATTTCCATGATGTTGAATAATCTTTTGAGTTAACAATTTTACAAAGGATATACCTCAAACTTGTACATCAACCATAACACATGATTATTCAAACTCAACTTCAAAAAAATTAGTTTTGTTAGTGATTGGTAACATTTTTGAATAAAATTTAGATCTATGTTTATTTTTATTTCAAATAATAATAAAAAATAATAATTTAGGAGAAATAAAATAACTAATTAAAAAAGTTATTAAATAAAAGAAAAACAGTAAAAAAATTTTCTTGATATATGAATAAAATAAAAACGAAAAATAATTTTTTGGTATTAACTGAATTTTCGTTTTTCTTAATTAAAAAAAAAATAGATAACTCAACTTACCACATCTTTAACTCATGAAAATTTCCATGATGTTGAATAATCTTTTGAGTTAACAATTTTACAAAGGATATACCTCAAAGTTGTACATCAACCATAACACATGATTATTCAAAATCAACTTCAAAAAAATTAGTTTTGTTAGTGATTGGTAACATTTTTGAATAAAATTTAGGTCTATGTCTATTTTCATTTCAAATAATACTAAAAAATAGTAATTTAGGAGAAATAAAATAACTAATTAAAAAAATTATTAAATAAAAGAAAAACAGTAAAAAAAAATTTCTTGATATATGAATTAAATAAAAACGAAAAAATAAATTTACGGTATTATATAACTGAATTTTCGTTTTTTTAATTAAAAAAAAAATAGATAACTCAACTTACCACATCTTTAACTCATGAAAATTTCCATGATGTTGAATAATCTTTTGAGTTAACAATTTTACAAAGGATATACCTCAAAGTTGTACATCAACCATAACACATGATTATTCAAAATCAACTTCAAAAAATTTAGTTTTGTTAGTGATTGGTAACATTTTTGAATAAAATTTAGGTCTATGTCTATTTTCATTTCAAATAATAATAAAAAATAATAATTTAAGAGAAATAAAATAACTAATTAAAAATTTTTTTAAATAAAAGAAAAACAGTAAAAAAAAAATTCTTGATATATGAATTAAATAAAAACGAAAAAATAATTTTTTTGTATTATATAACTGAATTTTCGTTTTTTTAATTAAAAAAAAAATAGATAACTCAACTTACCACATCTTTAACTCATGAAAATTTCCATGATGTTGAATAATCTTTTGAGTTAACAATTTTACAAAGGATATACCTCAAAGTTGTACATCAACCATAACACATGATTATTCAAAATCAACTTCAAAAAAATTAGTTTTGTTAGTGATTGGTAACATTTTTGAATAAAATTTAGGTCTATGTCTATTTTCATTTCAAATAATAATAAAAATAATAATTTAGGAGAAATAAAATAACTAATTAAAAAAGTTAGTTTTGTTAGTGATTGGTAACATTTTTGAATAAAATTTGAGTTAAGTCCATAACTCAACTTAAATCAATAGTAACACATGTTACCAGTTATAGCCTATATCATCTATTTACTTTCTTGTGAAAACTCAGCAATAACTAACTATAACTCAGCCGTCACATGACCTTTCGTTTTCCGTAAATATTATAACTCAGCCGTAAAGTCGTATATATCATCCATTTACTTTCAGATTGGTTCTTCTGATAACTCAGTCATAACTCACTATAACTCAGCCGTCACATGACCTTTCGTTTTCCCGTAATGATTATAACTCAGCCGTAAAGCGATATTTTGGCGGGAAACCATCAGTTAACCTAATAATAGACATATTTCCATTCTAAATTAAAGTTTTGAGTTATAATAATTTTAATATTCAATTGTTGGAGAAATACTTTTAGAAAAATAAAATTCTAAATTCGAATAATAATTATTTAATTATTTGCAATAATATCTTGTAATTAAAAAAGTTATTAAATAAAAGAAAAACAGTAAAAATTATTTTTCTTGATATATGAATTAAATAAAATTTAGGTCTATGTCTATTTTCATTTCAAATAATAATAAAAAATAATAATTTAAGAGAAATAAAATAACTAATTAAAAATTTTATTAAATAAAAGAAAAACAGTAAAAAAAAATTCTTGATATATGAATTAAATAAAAACGAAAAAATAATTTTTTTGTATTATATAACTGAATTTTCGTTTTTTTAATTAAAAAAAAAAATAGATAACTCAACTTACCACATCTTTAACTCATGAAAATTTCCATGATGTTGAATAATCTTTTGAGTTAACAATTTTACAAAGGATAATAATTAGTTAATGATTTGCAATAATATCTTGTGATAAAAATCTCACTTTATGAATTTATTATGCGTGTGGATTTGAGCAGGCACAGAATTAGTGATTTTTCGCGCTTCCCGAACAACACTTTTTGTAATATCGAGAGATGTTTTAATACTTATTAGGAATCTGACAGAACAAAAGACCCAGGAAAGAATAATACGTTTTCATATTATTGAGAAGACCCTAAACGATAACTCAGCCACAACTTTACCATAATTCAGCCAACCTTCAAATTAAAATGATTAAATAACCGACCAAACCAAACCGAACCGGAAACTATTTTTTCCATTATTTTCGGTTAGTTACGGTTATATTCGGCTTGCTATCAGTTATATTAAGTTAATCGACCTAATTTGGATAACATTTGGATTATTTATGGTTATATATTCATCTAACCGACCCATAACCGGAAATAACCGAAAAGTAATTTCAAAAAAATTTAAATTTTCAAATGGTTATCATATTAGTATATCCAAATTACCACCTTAAACCAAACACAATATAACCAAAACCAAACTGTTATATTAAAACTCATAATGTTGGAAATATGAACTCCAAACCTCAAACCCTAACCCTAACCCTAACCCTAACCCCTAAATGTCATGTTTTGAATGTTATACACATTTTGATCAAACTGTGTAAAAATCAATTTTTTTCTATAATTATTACTTTTTATTGCTTATAATGATTGTAATATTTATTTTTTCATTCTATATTTTAATTTTTGAGTTATAATAATTCTAATTTACAAATATTTCATAAGTCAGCCGTTTATGTCGATAACTCAGCCATATCAGTCAATTGTTTGAGAAATACTTATTAAAAAAAAATTAAATTCAAATTCAAATTCAAATTTTGATTTTTTTTTTTTTTTTTATAAAAATCGCTAAAATCTCATTTATTACGCATGTGTTTTTTAACAATAAACATAATTATTGTTTGCGTCTCCCCAACAACACTTTTTGTATTCTCGAGAAGGTATATAATAAATTAATATATCCGTTGCATAACTCAGCCATAACGTTATCATAACTCAGCCAACCCTCAAATTAGAATGACTAAATAACCGACCAAACCGAAACGAACCGGAAACTATTTTTTCCATTATTTTCGGTTAATTACGGTTATATTCGGCTTGCTATCGGTTATATTAAGTTAATCCACCTAATTTGGATAACATTTGAATTATTTATGGTTATATATTCATTTAACCAACCCATAACCGGAAATAACCGAAAAATAATTTCAAAAATTTTAATTTTTCAAATGGTTATAATATTAGTATATCTAAATTACCACCTTAAACCAAACACAATATAACCAAAACCAAACTGTTATATTAAAACCCATAATGTTGGAAATATGAACTCTACACCTCAAACCCTAACCCTAACCCTAACCCTAACCCCTAAATATCATGTTTTGAATGTTATACACATTTTGATCAGACTGTGTAAAAATAAATCTTTGTCTATAATTATTACTTTTTATTGCTTATAATGATTGTAATATTCATTTTTTCATTCTATATTTTAATTTTTGAGTTATAATAATTCTAATTTACAAATATTTCATAAGTCAGCCGTTTATGTCGATAACTCAACCATATAAGTCAATTGTTTGAGAAATACTTTTATTTTATTAAAAAACATTAAAAAATTCAAATTCAAATTTTGAATTCCTTTTTAAAAAAATTTTATAAAATCTCATTTATTACGCGTGTGGTTCTTAACAATAAACATAATTATTGTTTACGTCTTCCCAACAACACTTTTTGTATTCTCGAGAAGGGATTTAATAAATTAATATATCTGATGCATAACTCAGCTATAACTTTACCATAACTCAGCCAATCCTCAAATTAGAATGACTAAATAACCGACCAAACCAAACCAAACCGGAAACTATTTTTTCCATTATTTTTGGTTAATTACGGTTATATTCGGCTTTCTATCGGTTATATTAAGTTAATCCACCTAATTTGAATAACATTTGGATTATTTATGGTTATATATTCATCTAACCGACCCATAACCGGAAATAACCGAAAAGTAATTTCAAAATTTTTTAAACTTTCAAATGGTTATCATATTAGTATATCTAATTACCACCTTAAACCAAACACAATATAACTAAAACCAAACTGTTATATTAAAATCCATAATGTTGGAAATATGAACACTAAACCTCAAACCCTAAACCTCAAACCCTAACCCTAACCCCTAAATGTCATGTTTTGAATGTTTTACACATTTTAATCAGACTGTGTAAAAATTAATCTTTGTCTATAATTATTACTTTTTACTGTTTATAATGATTGTAATATTCATTTTTCATTCTATATTTTAATTTTGAGTTATAATAATTCTAATTTACAAATATTTCATAAGTCAGCCGTTTATGTCGATAACTTAGCCATATCAGTCAATTGTTTGAGAAATACTTTTATTAAAAAAAAAAATTAAATTTCAAATTTAAATTTTGATTTTTTTTTTTTGACAATTCAAAATTTGAATTACTTTAAAATAAAAATTCCCTAAAATCTTATTTATTACACGTGTGGTTCTTAACAATAAACATAATTATTGTTTGTGTTTTCCCAAAAACACTTTCTGTATTTTCGAAAAAATATATAATAAATTAAATACAAAGATTTTTTGTCTGCTTCCTCTTTCTTCTTCTCTTCCTTTTTCTCTTCCGCGGTAGGTTTCTTCTCTGCCGATTTCTCTTCCGCCGGAGGCTTCTTCTCACCGCCTGAAGAAGGAGGTGCTACAGTAGAAACGAGTTCGACTGGCCTCTTGATTTTGTCGGCAACTTTATCTCGAACTGCCACTGGATCTACGTTTCCGACCACCGTCAATTTGTTATCCTTATAATCAGTCTCCACATCTTTCACACCTAAAAAAATTAGAAACAGAGAGAATTCGCGGTTAGGGTTATATAAATTCGAAAATCAAAATAAAAAATTGAGGAAATTGATTAATTATACTTTAATTATACCTTTGATATGTTTTAAAAGTCGTTTGATTTTCTTGCCGCAACCTTCACAATGCATATCAATCTTCATAACGACGGTGGTGGTCTGATACGTTTCAGAGACAGAGCAAGTAATAAGACAGAGACAGTTTTCTTTGGCAATTAAGATTGCTTATTTTGGCTTTTTCATTTATCTTAAATAGCTGAACAAAACAAGGTGATGGAGTCGCAACTCCTACGAACAAGAAAATGGGGAAAGTGTGAGAGTTGGTTCCTTAACACCAGGAAGACCACTACTCTTGTTATTGACTGAAACATGAAACAACAAAAATAACAAATAACACAAACCACATAATTAATTGTATTTGCGGTTTGGAATCCTTGGCCGGTTTGATGTCCTTCGAACCGGTGCTGTACCACTTTCGACTCCATCATGGTCATCGCACCACCATCGGCGGCGGTAGGTTTCTTCTCTGCTTGAGGAGGTTTCGTCGCCGTTTCTTCCTTTTTTTCAAAAAATCATAAAGTGAAATTGAAATCAATCACTTTGTTAAATAAAGAGAGAGATTAATCGAGATCGAATAAGAAGAAGAAGAAGAAGAAGAAGAAGAAGAAGGAAGAAGAAGAAGAAGAAAGAACAATGACAACAAAATCGACGAGAGACAACGAGAGAGTTGTTTTTTTTTTTTGCTATGAACAATGGAAATGGTTTGTTTTCCTCTTTGACATAAACAAGACAAAGTAATTGTAGATTCTGAAAAAAAATTGTTTAGTGACTTGGAAAATATAAAGTTATGTGTAATTTAATTTGCTGATGTGTAATTTTTTTTTATTTTTTTACTTAAAATCGAAAAACTAAATCTAAGGGGTAAATTGTAATTATACCCAATGCGCTAAACATTTGAGTAATTTTCAAAAGATTTATAGATATGAGTAATAAACCAACTTTTGGATAACATTTCAGTAATTCATTCTTTTTTTTTTCTTTCTTTTATTTTCTCTTTTTTTTTTTTTTTTTTGAAAGAAGATGAAAGAAAGGAAATGATAGAAGATGAAAAGATAGAAGAAGGAAGAAAAAGATGAAAAGATGGATAGATGAGAAGATGAACAGACAAGTACCGGTTGAGTGGCTCTGATACCACTTGATACGCCCAAATTCGAGGATCACTCAGCCGGATTAGAAAAGATAGAAACTCGCCAAGGTGCAAGGTACAACAATGGAGATTTGATGGATTGAGGGGTCGCACAACAGTTGCGGAAGGCTGCTGATATTTCCAACTCCAATCACTGCTAGATATGACACACTAGTCCAGCAAGAGGACGCTGTTATTTGGATATTACACACCAAGAAACAAAGCAATGTTCTAGACAATGAACAAAGAGATAGACTCATAAAATGAAAAGGAAATTGATTGATGATTCTCAAATGAGATTACATGAGTTCATATAGGGATAAGAAACTTGGTAACAAAGCCAAATATTAATTATTCTTGAAGCTAAAAGACAATAAATATAGGTAGTTGAATGAAGACCCAACTCTTGGTCTTGGTGCATGTTTCTCTTCCCAAGGTGTCCTTCCCAAGGTGAGTTGAACTCCATTTTCGTCACTTCTCTTTAAACACAAAATAAGGTGATTATTTTGGGCTTTCTTGGGCTTGTATTAGGCTCAAAGTGGACTGGACTTGATAGACATCATCCCCAATAGAATTTCCCATGCCCACTTTGCCCATAATCTCTTGAATAGACCAATTAAGTGCATTCTTGAACTTCTTTCCCTTTGACTCATTGGTCCAACTTGCTGATGAGAAACAACATGGGTTACATGATTTATTTACCTTTGTCTTAGTAGAAACAACTCCTGGTTGCCAAACATAATTCTGGAAGCTCCTAAACCAATTGGACCTTAAGCTCTTCAGGTGAATAACTAGATTGACCTTCTTTGACAAATGAAGTGTATCCTTGTATTCCGTGGGCCAAATATTTTCTTTCTGAGCTTGTTGGAAACATAAGAGATTTACTAACATCCTCCAAGTGGTTTCGTGTTGAAATAGTTGCTGAGTTGGTGTGTGTAACATGATCTTTGGCTTCGATGCGAAACTGGAACTGGGATAGATCCACTGACTTGAAATATCCATATCTTTCACATATGAACTGATATTAATGTGATTCTAAATCTCCATGGTTTCGGAATGGATCAAGATTCTAGAAAAGTTTGCTTCATAGCTTGAATCCTTCTGACTTGGTCGGAATCCTCCATTGAATGCTCGTAGGTCTAAATCGCGTAGCCATGAGATCACCTGATTTGCAAAATGAATAACTCCTTCATCCGAACTCTGATTAGACTGATTCCACTTCGAGATATGCTCAAGATGAGGTAAGAATGTATCCCAAATAGTAGGTTGGTTGGAGGAATTGATCTTCGACTTTGTTCGTGTTGAACAAGACTCAAGGATCTTCTTGGATAGTCTCATGATCACATCAGATGAGGTTATATATCGGTTTGAGATTATAAATGAGAATTAGGGTTTAGATTTTATAATTAGAACGAAATTATATGTCGGTTTGGGTTTACAAATAAGGTTATTAGGGTTTAGATTTTACAATTAAAACAAAATTATACGTCAGTTTGTGTTTACAGATGAGGTGGTTAGAGTTTAGATTTTACAACTAGAACGAAATTATAGTCAGTTTAGATTTACAAATGAAGTGGTTAGGGTTTAGATTTTACAATTCGAACAAAATTATATGTCGGTTTGGGTTTACAAATGAGGTGGTTAGGGTTTAGATTTTACAATTAGAACAAAATTATATATCGCACTACAAGAAAACAGTCGATTAGCAACTACAATTAGCGATTACATTTGTAGTCGCCAAAAATAACGACCAAATAGTGACCACTTTGCGACTACGTTGTGACTACAGTAATTTAGTCGCTACTGAGTCACTACCTTACCGACCACAGTTGATAGTCGTACTATAGTCGTCAAATTAGCGATTATTGTGCGACTCATTCGGCGAGTCATAAGATAGTCGTAAAATGGTCGTCCATTGGCGACTACGGAACCGACCATAGCTGATAGTCGTATATTTGGCGACTGCTCTGTGACTCTTGCGGCGAGTCATTAAATAGTCACCCCGTAGTCGCCAAATAGTCGTAAAAGACAGTTAAAAAAAAACGCGTTTTTCATGTGGGGGTTGGTGTACCAACTTTTATTAAGTAGTCGCCTATTAGTGACATAGGTTTAGTCTATAAAAACGAATTGCACCCATTTGTTTTCTTCATTCCAACACAAGTGTCTTTCCTTCCCAAAAAAAAAAAATTCTAGATCAAAAAAAAAAAGTTTGGCTTTATAAAAACTTTTATTTTCTCCAAAAAAATATATATATATAGTTGGAAAAAAACCAATATATATATATATATAATGGCGGGATATTACAATTATGGTGGTAATGGCGGTAATTATCGGGAGTGGATGTACAAGAGGTTCGATGAAGTGACGGGAAATTTTTCATCTGAATTTGAGGTGGGGGTGGACCAATTCTTATCGTTTGCAAGTAGCCAAGATACAGTTCAGAATAATGGCGGTAAGTTTCTCTGTCCATGTAGTGTTTGCAAGAACAATAGATGTCTCTCGGGTAGAAGAGTTATGAGTCATCTGTTTAGTAATGGATTTATGCCAGATTATTATGTTTAGTATAACCACGGAGAATAAATCAATTTGGATATAGGAAGTAGTTACAATGATAGGACGTATGATGGGAGTCATGAAGAAATGGGTAATGTAGTAGAAGATCCATATGTGGATATGGTGAATAATGCATTTTGTTATAATGTGGGGTTAGATGATAATTATCCATAATGTGAGTTTAGATCCATATGTATGAAGAAATCAATTTGGATATAGGAAGTAGTTACAACACGACTACATATGGATCTAAACCTACATTATGGATAATTATCATCTAAACCCACATTATAACGAAATGCATCATTCACCATATCCACATATGGATCTTCTACTACATTACCCATTTCTTCATGACTCCCATCATACGTCCTATCATTGTAACTACTTTCTATATCCAAATTGATTTCTTCTCCGTGGTTATACCAAACATAATAATCTGGCATAAATCCATTACTAAACAGATGACTCATAACTCTTCTACCCAAGAGACATCTATTGTTATTGCAAACACTACATGGACAGAGAAACTTACCGCCATTATTCTGAACTGTATCTTGGCTACTTGCAAACGATAAGAATTGGTCCACCCCCACTTCGAATTCAGATGAAAAATTTCCCATCATTTCATCGAACCTCTTGTACATCCACTCCCAATAATTATCGCCATTACCACCATAATTGTAATATTCCGCTATTATATATATACACATTGTTTTTTTTTACAACTATATATATATATATATATATATATATTTTTGGGAGAAAATAAAAGTTTTTATAAAGCCAAACTTTTTTTTTATCTAGATTTTTTTTTTTTTTTTTGAGGAAGGAAAGACACTTGTGTTGGAATGAAGAAAACAAATGGGTGCAATTCGTTTTTATAGACTAAACCTATGTCACTAATAGGCGATTACTTAATAAAAGTTGGTACACCAACCCACACATGAAAAACACATTTTTTTAACTGTCTTTTACGACCATTTGGCGACTACGGGTGACTATTTAATGACTCGCCGCAAGAGTTGTAGAGCAGTCGCCAAATATACGACTATCAGCTATGGTCGGTTCCGTAGTCGCTAATGGACGACCATTTTACGACTATCTTATGACTCGCCAAATGAGTCGCACAATATTCGTTAATTTGATGACTATAGTACGACTATCAACTGTGTTCGGTAAGGTAGTGACTCAGTAGCGACTAAATTACTGTAGTCACAACGTAGTCGCAAAGTGGTCATTATTTGGTCGTTATTTTTGGCGACTACAAATATAATCGCTACTTGTAGTCGCTAATCGACTATTTTTCTTGTAGTGTTACCACAATTGAGATTATTACAGTGGATGCATATCCACTCAAGTTTTTGTCTTATAGCTTTCGACCACAATGTTTTGTCGAACTCAACATGTCGAATAGCAAGTTTAAGCAGCTACAGAGTGGAGTTCAAGTTTGATATAAAATATTGCATTTTTTATTTTCCCTATAATCCTACTATTGGTATAATGGAAGTACATTTTAAGAAATAATCTTAAACCGTACTAAAATTACATAAAAATGTTGAGATGTTAGATGTGTTAAATATCCTTAACCCTCATATGATGAGATGAATTAAATAAGCTTCAACACTTCTAAATATTTGCAAATTCCATTATAATCATTCGGCTCATATATTTGCAATTGCATTGCGACATAAATTCAGTTGTAACCATTATTTGCAATCGCATAATCAACTTAATCCACACATTTACAAATAATTTAATATAGATTTTTTTTTATCTTAGAACTTATTACACAATTATACTATATTAATTTTTATAATAATACGATTATCCCATGCATAATCATGACTATTTTAAAAATAAAACTTAACCAAACTTAAAAACAAAACAAAACAGTATTCTCCTCCATTGTATTTTTTGTTTTGATTTCATTGGCTTTTTTTTTTTTTTTTTTTTAACAAACAGATTTTATCATTCAATATAGAAAGAGTAAAATACAGAAAGGGTAGGGTAGCTTAAAAGATAACATAGGAGGGCATTCCCCAAATTTTAAAACAATAAAACAACAGAGAAAGATTTTAGGGGCTTGAGAGTTATGGACCACAAGCTAGATAGCTTTCTGGAACCTGTGAGATCAAGGCATATCAAATCTACTTCCAAAAGCAAGCCAATGGAAGGGAAGATGACCACTTCCTTCATTCGAGGATTAGGTGGCAAAGAAGCGGACAAAACTGACGTTCTCACCAGGGTGGGAAGGACTATTCTAGGTAGAGCTTTGTCAGGGGTTTGAGCAAGGTTGAGAAAGCTCTGAAAACCGGTCACTACTAAGTTGGTGGCGGTTATGAGAATGGGGTAGAGGTGTTTGAAGAGATTGCAGTAAACTTTACTTCTTTGAGCAGAGGTCATAATGCCACGAATCTTTAGGCTGGACTGAGGGAACTTCAAGAAGTTGATGAATTGCAGATTGGAGAACATAATCAATAGGCAAGGTAAAGGGAGGAGGCAGATGAAACAGAGGTAATCCTCACTCCGTGGAGGTAGGATCATAATGCCAAGTTTGAACAAGTTATCTCCTTCAAAATGTTCAGTCCTATGTGCTTCTGGTAACATGGTTTTCAGAGGACTCTTAAGCCAATCTAGCAACAAAAGTGACTTAAGGTTCACTAGCAGTCTCAAACTAATGGAAACCTTAAGCTAAGTAACTGTTGACTAGGATGGGGAAGAGTGGAATGCAGACCAGACCTAGTTACACTTTGACACTGAGGCAGTCGAATTGTTGGTGATAGGTAGGGTAAAGGTACAAAGGATGCAGGCAATAAAACAAGCCCGACTGGCGGGTAAGACATACTAATGAAGCGCAGCCAAAGAAACCTCCAAAACAAACCAAATGACTGGCCTTGACACAAGAAGTTTTCAAGACAAATAGGTGCATCAACTGTGCTGCTACCAAGTGAAACTCGACTTGACCAAGCAGAGTAAACTGATACTAACCAACTTGAACTTGGTATGAAGCTATAATCGGGTCTAAGGGACTTCCAGATCAGATATGAATCATGATTTATCCAAAGGAAACTAACTTCGAGGGTTCCCAGATAAGAGGGAGAGTTAAACCTGGGCCAAAAGGAATACAAGAGAGCAAGAGAGGATGCCGAGGATGTAGGTTGCTTTGTCAAAATCTTCATCATCTCCAGCGTCAAAACAGAGCTTCCGTCCAACTGCAGCCAAGTAAAAACCTTAGTGAGAGGATCAAGATCCGATCGAGGAGCGGTGAGATGTTGCGGTTGACAGCGAATTGAGACGGTAAGATAGACAGAAACAAAGGATAGTGGAGCAATCATGGCTCTAAAAGACAGTAACAGGTGGCTGGGATCTCGGTGAAGCAAGCTCACTGAGGAGAGACACCAGAGGCGGAGGAGAGAGAGGGGGTTGAAGCTGGAGCATGGTCGGAGGTGAGATCTGGAATCTCAAGGAGTCTCCGATGAAGCTGAAACGAAAACCAAGCAGACTATAGAGAGCAAGGGAACAGCGGAGATGAGGAGACAATGACCCAGCGACTCCGATCAGACTCGGCGCCGCCAGGAGAAGATGCCTCGGTGGTTATACCAGAGAGAGGGTGGCTAGGGCGAACTCGTTGTGTCGTTTTGATTTCATTGTCAATATGAAAAATATAGGAAGATTTTCAAAATTATATTTGTGTTAAAAAAAAAAGATGCTACGTGGCCTAATAGGATCACAAACAAAGTGTCAAATGTCATGATATTAGGGCTTGAAAAAAACCTTAACATATTACATAGGAAACTTTTTTTTTCTCCGTATATATGTGTTGTTCGTACTTTAGAGACTATTTTGAGTGTGAAATTATAGACAATTAAATACATGATGCTGTCTTTGGAGCACATTAATCATATGTCCTTTGTGCTTGCGTTTATTTGCAGCCGCTTAGAAGTCTCAAGCGTATTGGAAATCATTCCTAATCTTTCGGAAGCAACAAACCTGGAAAGCTTGGATTTTGGTTGGTGTGAGTCTTTGGTGGAGCTTCCTTCATCTATACAGAACCTTCATAAACTGAATTGGTTGGAGATGTCTTGCTGCACATGTTTAGAGATCATCCCAACCAACATCAACTTAGCGTCTCTATCTTATCTCCACTTTAGATATTGCACTCGATTGAAAACTTTTCCGGAGATTTCAACAAACATTTTTATCTTAAAATAAAAGGCACTGCCATCACAGAGGTGCCTCTCAATCAGTCAGACATTGGAGTAGAATTTTAGAAATTTGCATGGAGAAGACTAACGTAAAGACAATGGTTCATGTTCCTTATGCTTTAGACGCCCTATGTTTGAGGAGTAATAAAGAGTTGCAGAGTATTCCGAGCTACCTCAAATATCTCCGTTGGCTGCGCATGATCGACATCTCCTTTTGCATAAATATCATATCTCTACCGAAGCTTCCAGAATCAGTATCCAGCTTAACAGCTTTAAACTGCGAGTCACTCCAAAGACTACATAGTCTACATGGCCACTTTCGTAACAAGAGCATCCACCTGAACTTCACTAACTGTTCAAAGTTAGATCAGAAAGCCCAAGAAAAGATCCACCAGTCAGTTTACAGAGTTACTCGATTACCTGGTGAACAAGTACCTGAATACTTCCCCCACCGAAGTACCGGTAGTTCCATAATAATCCATTCAGATAAGGTCGACCTTCAAAAGTTCTCGAGATTTAAGGTATGTCTTGTGCTTGGAGCGTGGACACGTTTCGAAGGTTGAAGAAGACAGCATAAGCCGTAAAAAGGTGTGACATCGCCGACTTACCCCTTCTATAAGTTAATCTGCTGGTGATGTTCTTTTTTAGTGTATCATGTGGCAATAAAAAAAAAGACAATAAAAGGGGAAGCATGAATATAGCAGAAAACCGAAAATTTGATCTGAGGTGTTTCTGAAATATTTTAAAACAGTTCTGTTTTGACAGGGCTGGCGCAATAGATTTTCATGCCTAAACATGTAAAATCTGGTAGGTGTAAGCATATAATTAAGAATATAAATAGGCTCCAAAAAGCATTATACTACTTATCTATATATTTTTTCTAATTTATATTAACAAATATTTCATAATTAACAAATGCCCTTATAAAAAGAGTCTATAAGTATTATTATGTTTTTATAAAGTGAATACTTTATACTAAAAAAACCCAACATTGAATTTCAACCTTTGTCGACGCCTCAAGCACATCAAACTCAAGGAGAAACCTTACTTATCACCTGGTTTATAAGGGCATTAGCCATGCGCTCTGTTTCTCCCTCCTTTCTTGTTCTTTTCTTTTTCTGTCATTGGTGGCAGGTTCTGGGATTGTAGAGGACCTTCAACAGGTAAGCCTCGCCCTTTTTTGTCTATCGGTAAGGAGTTTACCGCTCTGGTTGGTTTTTGGTAAAAAAAAAAGAAAAGTATCAACAAATATTCTTCCGGGCGTAGTCCAGATTAGTCCCTAGTAACATTACAGAAATGTATTTTAGAGTTGGCCGGAAATTAGAATTTAGTTGATTCAAACTTGGGTGCTTATGCGTTCTTGTTTTAGTCTGTGGTACCGTTTATGACTTTTTGGAAAAGTTAATGGTCCTATTTGTGGAATGGTCCTATGATTTTTTTGGAAAAGTAATGGTCCTATTATTACTAAGTCAAGTAAAATATTTGCTCCATTTTCATCATAACTACGGTAAAGATCTCATCCCATTTTCATGATTTTCTTCTTCTTGAGGTGCATTGATGAATCTTAAATTCACAACCAAGAAAAATTAACATGAGCAGATTTTCATATATGTAAAAAAACGTTGTGTAAATTGTAATATTTTATAGCTCACAAAGAGTAATCTGCCAAACATGTAAAACAGTAGAGATACTCACCTTATACATTACCTGTACACCTTTAGCTTTTAAAAGGGGGAGAGAAGAGAGAAAAATTTACTTAATATTGATACCAAAAAAAGAAGAGAGAAAAAGATGAAAATATCTTTCATAGTAGAAAATGAAAGGACTTTAGCAAAAATTATATATACGCAAGGGCGCCGTAAGTAATCTTAAGATGCAAAGTAAGAAATCTGATAATTCCAGTTCGAGTGGACTTGATTCTCTTTGATACGCATGTGCATGATCGCTCGATTCAGTTTTCAGTTCAGCTTTTTGCATTTAAAATATTTGATTTATAAATAAAACAACATATATATTCAGTTTTGGTGTCGATATATTTAATTTCTTTTGTAAAAAATCTAATAATTTTAAAATATGTGAGCTGTTTAAGTAATGATCAATTTATTTTTCCTAACCCTATTGAATAAGCTAATTTGTAATTTTTTGTACTTTTAATATTTGTATAATATATTTGACAAAAAAAAAATTTGTATTATATATATATATATATATTTCACACATGTCAAAATCTAATCAATAGATATAATGTGTCACGATCATGCGACCCAAATGCTCTAGTAGACTTGATTCTCTCTGCAAAAATTTCAGAGACAATCCTCTGTAAATGATGTATTCTTTAGTGGCTCTGATTGGTGTCACTTATTAACATCGTTGCAAACGAACTGCTCTAATAGTCACCAATCAACAAAACGGTTGGAGAAGGCGGTTGAAAATCTTGGTTGGAGAAAGAGTTTGGAGAAGGTAGTTAAAACTTATTTTTAGTGGTTGCAAACACCAAGTTCAGTCACTTGGAGAAACCAAAGTTTAGTGATGTACTGATGTATAAAAGTTGCAAAGTTTTAATTTTGGTATTTTGTTCTTTGTTTTTGGCATTTGATTCTTTTTATCTATCAAAAGAAAAAAATAGTTCATATAATACTTTCATGATTTTTTTATAAAAAAGTTCTATATTTTTCTATAATTTATGATAGTTTAGTATCATAATCTATTATCGTTATGACAAAACTAATTCTTTAGCATTTTAGCAATTTTCATTTAACTATGTTTATATTTCATATTATGAATTAAATAATAATTTCTTATTTCATATTTTTCATTTTCCAACTAAACTATTTTTTTTAACTAATTATTATAATTTATACTATTCAACCACTACAATGTTACCAATCAAATTAAATACTCTACCGCTCTCTTTAAACGCACCGTTCCATCCACTCTCGTTAACCGCTTTTTAAAATCATTTTCTCTACAACGGCCTCGTTTAAACATAGTCACCAATCAGACCCAGTAAATATATGTCTGTAAATGAAAACTTTCAACAACCAACCATATAACAATGCCTCTTATTTTTCCACCCAAAACAAAAAGAAAAGAAAAGTAGATTATATCGAATACTAAGACAACCCCTCTTTTTCTCCCAGGCACGACTATCGAAACCCCTCCACCCCTCTTTTTCTCCGGCGTCGGCACAGTTTCGGCTCGCCGACGTCGGAACGTTTGTTCACTGGCTTTTCTTCACTCTAGATCTGTCTCTTTTAGTCTGGTTTTTATGTTTTTTATCCCCATATTTTCAACCCCTTTTCACCTTTCACAAACTATAAACCCAAATCTGGGATGCATTTCATTCAAAGAAGGGAGGTGGTTTCCAGCGAAACCCATCACCCTCTTCAAGTACCCAGCCCCTGTGACAACGAATCAAAAGGTCACTGATCTATTCAAGCTTAAAGTCGGATCTCGTTTTTCACCTGAAGAACTCTTCACCTTGGATTTAGTGATGGCAGAAGAAACTCCTCTTGGACCATCAGATGCGCCCTTCCAGGGGAAGATGTCGACGGCGCACGATGACTTTTTCTTCAGGGTAATGGCTCTCCGAACTACTAGGACATCCGCATTTGTTAATCACCACCATCGGAGCTCGGCAGGGCAGAATATTCTTTCTCCGGAGATGGACTTTTCACGGCAAATTCACACAACCTCTCTGACCAGCCGCCGCACAATCATCCGCTGTTGATCAATCAAAGGTAAACTAGGGTTTCTTTGGTGAGCCTTAAATTTGAAGCTGGCCTGTTAACAATTCTACAGCCCCAGCCCAACTTCTTCAAAACCAGGTCCAAGTCAAATTTTTTCTTGTCAACCTATAGAGTAGTTATAGCTTGTGTTTATAAACCCAGAGGTCGAAGACTCCTCTTGGGAAAGAAATCAACTATATTACTAGGGTGTTACAATATCTCTTTAAGATGCCTGGTTCTTGCTCTATCTATGGTGAATGTTATTAGTCCCGATCTCTTGAAGACTCTTGGCATTGTAGCTCCAAACTCTAATTGGCAACAGGTTGATCATGGTCTGGAATTAACCTCGGCCAACATTCATCCCGAGTCAATCCTGGCTTACGTCATCAACTATCACCCATTTGTCAACACCTTTGTATGTCAAATATTATCCCAACAACCTTTGTGTGTCAACCTCCATCATCCACCACCTTTTGTGAAGCTCAGGTCTGCTTTGGTTATGCTTGTGTCATGCTGGCTACAAACTTTGTGTAGAATCCTTAATCTCCATGGCCAAAGCCTTGTGAGAGAGGACCTACCTGTTAATGTACAGCTGTAAACTTCTTCATTGAGAATCCTTATTTTAGCTTCAGCTATGATCCCTATCGCTCCTAAGTTATTGAAGTTCCATGGCTGTTTTGTTTGGAACTCAAATTGCCAAAGGCGTGCGTATGGTCCTAGATTGTCTTTGATCAACAATCACCCCTCGACATGTCTAGCTAGCTACTTCAACCACCATCCATGCGCCTTGAACACCTTCTCAACGTCATTTAGTCCTTGTTGGACAATGACTAATTGGTCTACCATCGATCTTTTTGTGGAAGACGCTTCAACAAGCCTTGATCTCACATGTGTCAATTCGCTTCATAGTATTTGCTTCAAAGCTCTCTTGGATCCCTTGTTGATCTCTTTAATTTATCTATGTTTGACTTTGGATAATGCCTCTTGTTATCATGATTCTAGATCTTTGAATCCCACTCTTTGTACTTGGCTTTGTTATTGAATGAATTCAAGTGTTTAACAAAAAAAAAAAAAAAAGTAAGTAAATGGTTACAAAACCCTTTTCATATCCAACAAAGCAATTCTATTCTATTTAATCGTGGGAATCAAAACTTTTAAATTATTAAAATAGATAAAATAACCCAATCAGATTTCCTTTTATAAAGGGGAAAAAGACGTATACCTACAAATAGGATTATACCGAAAAAAGGATTATATCTAAAAAAGGAAGGCACGTGAATTATTACGTCTATAATAAAAGGTTTTGAAACTATTTTGATCACACTCATAAAATCAATAATATTCACTCATTTTCTACTAGACACTCTAACTATGGCAAAACAAATCTACAAACAAGTATTCTCATCCTTCATCTTCTTCACTGTTTTACTCTACTAATCCAATGCCGTCACAGCTCTCCGTAAATCATTCGACCTAGCGAAACCATGCAAGCGTTTCGTCCTCCACCTCCATGATGTTACCTACAATGGTGATAACGCGGCTAATGCCACTTCAGCAACAATTGTGAACCCTATAGGAGGACTAGGAGACTTCAAATTTGGGAAGTTTGTGCTCACGGACAGCCCTGTCACAATAGATGAGAACTTTCTCTCGAAACCGGTGGCCCGTGTTCAAGGCCTTTGGTTCGTCCACGGTAAGGAAAAATTCGACACTTGGATCGCTTGGTCGTTGGTATTCAACTCAACACAACACAAAGGTACATTGAACATGATGGGTGAAAATCCGAGTCTGGAGCCGACTAGAGACATTTCGGTCGTTGGAGGGACTGGTGACTTCATCATGACTCGTGATATCGCTACATTCTCGACCGATGTCGTTGAAGACAATACGTATTACCGTCTCAAAATGGATATTAAACTCTATGAATGTTACCATTAGAGTTACTATTAAACTCTATACATGTCTTGGGTTTGATTTTTCTAAGTTGTTATTTTGGGATTTTTCTAAGTTCTAAGTTGTCATGATGTTTGTATTTCGGCATTTTATTGCTTTTCTCTTTTCTAGTTGATGTTGTTCAAATTTCCAATAAATGGCATTGTAAAACTGCTCTAATGAAACAATATAATGTTATGAATAATTATATTGTTACCAGGATATCAATTGTCGACCCATTAGTAGAGTATAAATTACTTTGGTGTCAAACCTAAAACCTTAATATTAATTGTATCTTTATGACTTTAATTATTTATATGTTGTATCTTACTCCTTCTGTTTCACAAAAAGTGCTATTTTGACATAATGCACACAAATTAAGAAAGTTATCTAAATTTCTATTTTACCCTTTACAAATGCACTAAAATTTTTCTCTTTCTAATTAATTAGCTCAAATTATAAGGATAAAAATGAGAATTTAGTCCTTAAAACTGCATTGAAAACACAAAATGACATTCTTTTTGTAACAAAGAAGATATGTCAAAATGACACTCTTTATGAAACAGAGGCAGTATGAAATATATTAATAAGAGAGAGAACAATTCCTTTATAATCTCATTGCTCATAACAGATAATACCTGATAATTAATTCAAATCAGTCTACTGTTTCTTTCTTTCTTTCTTGCAATTTTTTTTTTTGATGGGTTCTTAACAGCAAATCCCCCCAAGTTTCTCCCTGCCTTTTCTTTTATAAGTTAATAAATGTGCTAATAAATGAGCTACTATATCGATAATTAATACCAACCATTCTTTAATAGGTTAGGTGATATATCATGGTTTTTACGGTTTTTAACCATGATATAAGTGTGCTTTTTGAGTCTTTTGATTTGTTTCTAGGTTGCTTTTGAGTCTTTACAGAAATTGGAAGATTTACAAATTTGCCCAAAATCTTCTACAATTGCAACATAAGCCCCTGGACGTGTTTTAGGATGTATATATATATATAGTATTTTTAGGTTTTTACAAACCATTAAGTTATTTTCTAGCAGTTTTTGAGAGAAAGATTATTGAGAGCTTTGGGAGAGATAGATCTGATTTCATCTGTAGAGAGAAGATTCTTGAACTCCCTCTTTTACTTTTCAATATCTATTGCATGTTATTCAGAATTATGATTTGTTCTTCATTAAACATGTCTGAGTAATTTGCTTGTTAGGTTTAGGGTTTTTTACAGGGTTTTTACGATTTATTAGATATGTGATTTTTAGGGTTCTTAATCTTTTATGATCTTCATCCTTAGTTGTTCTTCACAATAATTTTTGATTGATCACCTAGAATTATTATCTTAGGGAAATAAATTGATATGAGAATATAATTGTTTTCCTGATTAAACCATTGATGAGCAAAATTACTTTCTGCAAAAAGGTTTGATTTACTGATTTTGTGAACTTATCTAAACCTGTTCTTAAAGCTGATTTTTAACTTGGAATTTTACAAAGAGATTTGGATTTTCTGGTTTTAAATTTAAATAATATTTGCAGTGAGATTTATTTTACCAAAAGTTTAGAGTTCTAGATCTGATTTTTCATTGCTTGAACCTTAATTATTTTATTGATTTATTATTTCATAATTACCTGAGAAATTTTCTAGGCTTAACTTTTTGATCATCTGAATTTACACAGCTTTTATTTAATATTTTGCATTGCTTTTTTCAATAACTAATTTAACTTGTTTAGCGTAATAACAAAACTCTATAATACATTGTGTTTGATCTTGAGTCTCTGTGGATTCGACCCCTAAATACTACATTGATCTCTTGTTTGAGAGAGTAGTTCTATGGATTAATTTGAGCCTATCATTAGGAAACGAGAATCAGAATCGTATTGAAGTAAGTAATCGTTCTGTTCCAAAAAATCGTTTCAATATTTTCCAATGCCAACTTCTACGTTTCCTTTCACATTTATAACTTGGAGATAGCTTTTAGCATTGTAACCAATAATAAACTCTTTAGGTATTCCATCACCGTGTGATATACCATTTGCTTGAAGATGTTGGGAACTTGATCGTAGAGAAAGCACCGGGAGTATCGGAGCTGGAGGTGGCTGGTGAAGCTGAGGTGCTTAGCATATTCAAGATCTTAGGAAAGAGAAGAACCGAGGAAGATGGAGTGAGCATCGTGGGATGCAAAGTGATGGATGGTCGGGTATATATACTTTAATTATTTTATTCAAAGTACATATTTTGTTGCAAAAATAAAATAATTAAAGTTGAATAAATTTATAGTTTTTTTCTTTCAAAAAACCGAACATAAACAGATTCGAAACCAACACCTATAGGTAATAAAAGTTTGGTAACTTTGTTAACACATTAAATAATACTATGATTAACCAACTGCTTTGTTCGTTTCAAGATCAATAAGAACAAACCAACGGATGTGTGCCATATAGGTCACGCAACCCTTTCTGTTGTTCTTTTCTTTCCCATACGAATTCTTGGGTAGGTCTCAAATCACAAATGATAAATTATAATTACAAAATGTTGTTAGGAAATAATTTGGCGGAAAGATAGTTGGAAAAATTTGGCTACTTGACGAATAACATAGTTGGACAGTTAAATCTAGATCACCCCTTAATTACTAAAAAAAAAGTTCTGAAATGTTCTCGACAAAACATTATATATCTTGCCATATATTTTAAGGGATTTCTTAATTTTTTTTTTCGAAAGTCTACAAAGACTTAAAAAATCTATGAGACTTTTGAAAGTTTAACTGTAACTCGATAAAACAATAGTCAACGTAACCAACCCTTTCTCAGATCAGATGGAATGGTTTTAATTTATGTTATTATCAAGTTGATATATACAAATTGTATGTTGACCTGTTCCATATATACAAGGGTCCAGTTGCAATATGATAATACAAACGAAATTACCAAGTCCATTCATTGAAAACTTATATTATATAACCTTGGCACGATATGTAATTCCATAAATTGTTCTTCTAAGAAAACTACAAACAAAGTGAAGATTCCAACAATTTTATCTTCAATCCTCTCTCCTCCATGGCATTTGCTTCTTCAAACTCTTGGAGATATGATGCCTTCCCTAGTTTCAGAGGGGAAGACGTCCGTAATAACTTCCTCAGCCACTTGCTCAAAGAATTTGAAAGCAAAGGAATAGTGACGTTCAGAGATGACCATATCGAAAGAAGCCACACGCTCGGTCCTGAGCTCAGAGCAGCCATTAGAGAATCTAAAATCGCGGTAGTCTTGTTCTCAGAGAACTATGCTTCTTCAAGCTGGTGTTTGGATGAGCTGGTCGAGATCTTGAAATGTAAAGAAGAACAAGGACAAAAAGTGATACCGGTTTTCTACAAAGTGGATCCATCTCATGTAAGAAAACAGACCGGAAAATTTGGAATGAGTTTCTTGGAAACTTGTTATGGTAAGACGGAAGAGCAACAACATCAATGGAGGCAGGCGTTGACTCATGCTGCCAATATTGTTGGAGATCATCCTCAAGATTGGTGAGTTTTTATATATATTTTATTTTTGTGTGATTAGATTTTGAAATGTAGTGGTATTAGACTAAAATTGGACATAATATAGTTTTGTTTTACAGTAATTGTTAGAGGCAGTGAATTATATTATTTCTAATCGTCAGGGACAATGAAGCATATATGATCACAGAAATAACCAAGGATGTAGTAAACAAATTATTAAATGCAACACCATCAAAATATTGCAATGACTTGGTTGGAATTGAAGCTCACATTGCAAAGATGGAGTCTTTGTTATGCCTTGAGTCTCAAGGAGTGAGGATAGTAGGGATATGGGGTCCTGCAGGCGTTGGTAAGACTACCATAGCTAGAGCTTTATATAACGAATATCATGAAAACTTCAAACTTTCTATATTTATGGACAATGTTAGAGAAAGTTATAATGGTGAAGCTGACCTTGATGACTATGGTTTGAAGCTGCGTTTACAACAAAGATTTTTGTCCAAACTTCTTGATCATAAGGATTTGAGAATTCGTCATTTAGGCGCCATCGAAGAAAGGCTAAAGAACCAGAAAGTTCTAGTTATTCTTGACGATGTGGACAATATTGAGCAACTCAAAGCCCTGGCAAAGGAAACTCAATGGTTTGGTAACGAGAGCAGAATCTCATCGTGACAACTCAAAACAAACAACTTTTGGTTTCACACGAAATCAACCACATGTACAAAGTGGCTTATCCTTCAAAACAAGAAGCTCTTACTATATTTTGCCAGCATGCTTTTAATCAAAGCTCCCCGTCAGATAATTTCAAGGACCTTGCAATTGAGGTTTCAGCTCTTGCTGGTCATCTTCCGTTGGGTCTACGCGTTCTTGGTTCGTTTATGCGTGGAAAGAGTAAGGAGGAGTGGGACTTTTCCCTGCCTACGCTAAAAAATCGACTAGATGGAGAGATAGAGAAGGTATTAAAAGTCGGGTATAATGGCTTACATAAGGATGACAAAGCTTTATTTCTTCATATTGCTTGTCTTTTTAGCGGTCATCACAAAAACTATGTGAAAGAGATGGTCATAGCTAACAATGACTCGGATGTTAGTTTTGGACTTAAAGTCTTGGCTGATAAATCTCTCATACAAATACTTGAGAATGGTATAGTCGAGATGCACTCCTTACTTCGACAATTGGGGAGAGAAGTTGTTCGAGAGCAATCTATGTACGAGCCAGGCAAACGTCAGTTCTTGATGAATGCTAGAGATACATGTGGCGTCCTTGCAAATAATACTGTAAGTTCTTCTTTTCTTTTTTTAGACACCAAAGCAACAATTTGAGAAATAAATAAATATTTTTTTTAATTAAGAATTTGCATCAACATATTTGTTAGAGAGTAAGCCAATTTTTGAATATGAAATGTAAAATATCAAAACTCTAGACGATATTTATTTATAGAACTAAATAACATATCATATCCTACTAAAAATTATGAAATTGTAATAACATATCTCATCAACTATTACAATTTCATATATTCAAATTTATGGTTATGCTTAGAGATTGTTCCTCTATAAAATTATATGTCTTTTTGAAACATTTTTTTTTTGTTTTGTAGGGCACAGGAACTGTATTAGGTATATCGTTAGATATGAGTGAGATCAAAGAGGAGTTATATATAAGTGAGAAAACTTTTGAGGAGATGCGAAACCTCTTATATCTAAAATTCTATATGAGTAGCCCTGTAGATGATAAAATGAAAGTCAAGTTGTTGTTACCAGAAGAAGGACTAAGCTATCTACCACAATTGAGGTTATTACAGTGGGATGCATATCCTCTCGAGTATTTCCCTTCTCGCTTTCGACCCGAATGTCTTGTCGAACTCAACATGTCGCATAGCAAGCTTAAGAAGCTATGGAGCGGAGTTCAGGTTAGATACATATAATATTTTTTTATTCAAAGTTTAACTAATTGATATATTTATAGGTTTCTGGTTCAATACCAACAATTGCAATGAATATAGTGGTCTTTGTCTTTTACATACTATCTTTAATCCCATCTTAGTTTAACGTAAGATTTGATATTTGTTGTTACAATTTTGTATAGTTTCTACATCGTTTTCCCAAATAGAGATGATATAACTTTCTTTTTTTTGGGTGTTCCACTGTCCAGTTTGCATAGTTTGAGGTTTTTGTGAGTTTTGTGTTCTGTCTTGAATTGATGTCCTTTGTTGCTTGTGTTTATGTGCAGCCACTTAGAAACCTCAAGATAATGAATCTGTATAACTCTCGGAATTTGGAAATCCTTCCAAATCTTTTGGAAGCAACAAACCTAAACACATTGGATTTGGGTTGGTGTGAGTCTTTGGTGGAGCTTCCTTCATCTATACAGAACCTTCAAAATCTGTTTTTGTTAGAGATGTCTTGTTGCCAAAAATTAGAGATCATCCCAACCAACATCAACTTATCATCTCTAGAGTTCCTCCACCTAAGATATTGCGCTCGATTGAAGACCTTTCCAGAGATTTCAACCAATATTCGTCTTCTCAAAATAAAAGGCACTTCGATCACTACAGTGCCTCCATCAGTCGAATATTGGAGTAAAATTGTAGAAATTTGCATGGAGAGGACTAAGGTAAAGAGATTGGTTCACGTTCCTTATGTTTTAGAAAGGCTATGTTTGAGAGGAAATTTAGAATTGGAGTCTATTCCAAGCTACCTCAAATATCTTCGTCGGCTGAACATGATTGACATCTCCTATTGTATCAATATTATATCGCTACCGGAGCTTCCAGGCTCAGTATCCGCCTTAACAGCTGTGAACTGCAAGTCACTTCAAAGACTACATGGCCACTTTCAAAACAGAAGCATCACCCTTAATTTCACTAACTGTTTAAAGCTAGATCAGAGAGCACAAGAAAAGATCCACCAGTCAGTTTACATCCACCAGTCCGCATACAAAGTTGCTACCTTACCTGGTGAACAAGTACCTGCATACTTCCCCTTTCGAAGTACGGGAAATTCAATAATGATCCATTCAGATAAGGTTGATCTTTCAAAGTTCAACAGATTTAAGGTATGCCTCGTGCTTGGAGCGGGAAAATCTTTTCAAGGTTGTGATATAAAATTCTACAAACAAGTATTGTGTGAACCGAGAACGTATTCTGTGCCAAAGCGTCTTGATGCTCCATTTCTTGAAAGTGATCATCTTTGCATGTGCGAGTTTGGATTACTGCCACCACATCCTCCAACGCAATGGGAGCTTCGACGGCCAATCAAAATGATGATGGTTTCCTTTGAGAGTCGCGGCCCTAATGGATGCGAAGTAAAAGAATGCGGTTTACAGTTCTTGGAGCCTCATGAGACATCTCAATTTCGGTCTCTATCAGTTCCTCATTACTTTGGTAGTAGTTGGATTGGTAGTGATAGTAGTAGTAGTAGTAGTATCGAAGAAGTTATCCATGCAGATCAGGAGGAAACTAGTAGTGATATTGAAGAAATTATCCAAGGAGACAAAGAAGGAACCAGCAGGAATAAATCTGTTAGGAGATGGATTAAGGTTGGAGCAAAAAAAATGAGGCTTAGCTTGGAATGTCTACAGCCCTGTAGAAAAGGTTTCAACATAAAATAAGATAACGACTGTGAATAATGATAGTTGATGAAGAAGGCTTCGTTCGGTGAAGAAGACAGCATAAGCCATAAAAAGGTGTTACATGGCCGACTTAATTACCCCTTCTATAGGTTAATGTGTTGGTGCTGCTCCTTTTTAGTGTACCGCATATTTCATTCGCCACAACTATTTACAAGACAATAGAAGGGGAAGCGTGAATATAACAGAAAATCAGAAATTGATCTGAGGTGTTTCTGAAAAGTTCTAAAACAGTTCTGTTTTGATATGTGTGAGCACTTTGAGAACATATGAGACATGTGTCTACTTTATTTGATTTGGGGAGTTTAAATGTTTGATTTTTTTTAGAGAGAACTAGACATGTGTCTACTTGGAAGTAAATTTATTTATTTATTTGTCGAAAACTTGGAAGTGTAAATTAAGATCAAAGAATAGGCTTGACCACAGTTACAGTTTATTAACCACCGGTTATAGTTAGAGCTTTTTTTTTTTAATTTTAACCGTAAAAATTTAATAAACATTTAAACGGTTACGGTTAACTACGATTCCGGTTAAAACGGTTACGGTTATATTATGGTTACGATTATTAGATAATATGATATGGTTAATATTATTTGATAATATTAATTGATATTATTTATTTATAATTAATATGTTCTTGTAGCGTACTCATATTTTTACATATCATATGCTTTCTACTAAATAATAATTATTAGTATATTTTATTTTGTTTTTAAAACGGTTACGGTTAACAAATTATGGTTTAACTATGCGGTTAACCAACAGTTTTGATACAGTTATGATTAATTAACAGTTATGGTTAATATAATTTAACTATATATTTACAGTTAACGGTTACAGTTTTTAATCATTTTATATGATTACGATCTGGTTACGGTTTGGATATGGTTCGGTTACAGTTCGAAAGACAGTTACGATTTAGTTTTTGTCATGCCAGTATAGAGAGAGTTTGGGCCTTTATGTAATTTGCATCTGCCTCCATTAAACGCAGCGTATCATATCCTAGTAATAACGCCAATTTTGGACCAAAGGCTTTTCGACAAAGCTTGTGGTCGTTTCAAAAGAGGATTGATAAAACTAAAAAAACTAAAAAAAAACAAAGCTTTAGGGATTTGAAGAAGATAAGAAGCAGCGATACACAATGCTTCAACTCTGCTCCACGTTCCGTCCTCAACTTCTTCTTCCTCCCCGTCAGTTCCGGTTCACAGATGGTGTTTTGATTCGGTTAGCCTTCTCAATTTTCGCGATTCTTCCCATTTCATATTTTGAAAATTAGTTTGGTGATGAATTAACATCACTGTTTGTTTACAACACTCGAAGTTAGTTCCTTCAATTACAGTTTGCTAATTTGGGTTATAAATAAAAATCGATTCTTTTGATGGTTTTATGATAAAAAACGATTCTTTTGGTTATTTTGATTGGTCTGGTGAATAAAAATCGAGTCTTTTGGTTGGTTTGATGATTGCTTAGGATCATCTTTATGTCAACATTTCAAAGTCGAAATCTTTTGAAACAATCTTTCAGCTAACTGTTTTGTTTGATTTTTTTTGTGTGTTTGTAAACACAGCCAAATGAACTTTGGTGCAAGCAATTCAGTGAGTATCAGACCAGTGATACGTTGTCAGAGAGCTAGCGGAGGTAGAGGTGGAGCAAACAGAAGCAAACCCGCCAAGCCGCCTGTTAAAGAAGGGAGCAACAAAACAGTAATCGAAGGTTTGGTTACAGAATCACTACCTAATGGGATGTTTCGAGTTGATTTGGAGAATGGGGACAACATTCTTGGTTACATTTGTGGGAAGATTAGGAAGAACTTCATACGGATACTCCCCGGGGATAAAGTGAAAGTCGAAATGAGTGTTTATGATTCAACTAAAGGTCGTATCATTTTCAGAATGAGCAGTAGAGACTAAGTAAAGAACTCATCACTCTTTAAGTGTGTTTTGTGTTCCTGTCAATTCTTATTTTTCTAAGTTTAGGCAAGTTTGAATGGGTAAAAGAATCATGTAATCGTACAGCAGGGTTTTTACATCGTCGTTATTCAGGTTTTTACGCGTGTTATGTTCTTCTTCTCCTAAATTCGTTAAGCTTGCACATACATTTTGGCCTGTCTTTTTTAATGGACTACTTACTCTATGCACCGTGATTAGTGTGTTTTTTATCCGTCGGTACAGCGAGTCTGAATGTCCAACTTCTTTAGTTTTAGACTTTTAGTAGTCTTGTACTGTTTGTTTCCTAACTAAAAGCCATTGTAAACGCCCTTTTGTGAACGAACATGTATGTAACAAGAATGCTCTGTTTTTTATCCTTTGGAAACCACATACATTGTTCCAGGTTTAAGGTTTTGGATTTGGTTTGCTTTTATGAAAGTTTAGATGACTATTGCGAGATGAAATCTTTGTTTTTTTTTTTGGTAATTTATCAATCTATGTCCCAAAATTATTCTAGACCATACTCCCTACTCCATAAGTCCACTAGTGGTTTAGCTTTCAGCGTTGAGGCAAACTTGATCTCTATTAAACGTTTAAAATCTGTTTAATTCTAACATAATCATTAACCGACCTTAGCTCAGTTGGTAGAGCGGAAGACTGTAGTAGTTGCTGTAATCTTTAGGTCGCTGGTTCGATTCCGGCAGGTCGGATGTTTTTATAAAAACATTTTTTGGTTTTTTTATTATTATTTAAAAGATCATAATTTCATTATTTTTCTTTTACCACTTTTGGGCTTTACTCGTTCAGAGTTCAGTTGTCTATTGTCACTAATTGGGCAAAAATATAGAAATTTTATGTCCCTCTATTATCTATATATACATTTTTAGAGACAATTATAAAAGAAATACTGAAGTTTCCACTTATTTGCAATTCTACTATTGGCATTTAATGTTAAATATTTAAAATTTAGTGTATAAATTTTAACAACCAAAATTTACATTTACATTTGAGAGAAATCTATACTTAAACACAATTAATTGCCGAGTATAAGATCTCCTCGTCGATATCATGGATTCACGGCTCTTCCTTCTTCCAATAATTTTTCAAAATGATTTTTAGAAACAAATCAGATATTACTAGATATGGCTTTCCATCTTTTCCTCTAATTTCTGTAACAATCAAACTAAAGAAGCAATGATAAATGCCAATGAGTATAGTATTCCTTCAATCTTCCAAAATAAAATCGATTACAATAGATTTTATACCTAACTAGATAATGATCCGCGCTGGTAGCGCGGGGAATTTTTATTTTTTGTTATTTGTTAATGATATGTTTATATTGTATTATTCAGTTACATACTATATAATATAGTACTAAATGGTGAGTTATGATTCATATTAAACTACTAATATGTTGGCCTGGAAACTACTACCGATACTCGTATTCGATCCGTCTTTTGGTTTGTATCCGCCCCAAAAAAAGGTACCCGCAGCTTTAGGGTCGAGTGAAAGGTATAATAATTTTATTATCCGTGAATAATGATCGAGTATCGGATATTAATTTAATTTTTGAGCGTTCCGTTACCCTTCTCATTACCCATTTTATTACCCGACTCATAAATGCACGTTAATATTTTGTAGAATAATGTTACCAGCGTGAGGAAAATATTTATGTAAATTTAGATTTGTTTGTTACAAAATAATAGTAGAAAAATTATTAATTCTATACATTTTATAAAATCATATATTTTATTTTGCTGAAGGTATTTTGGTTTGGTGCAATACCAAATTCATTAATTATACATTTGGTAAAGCTAAAAAAACCCAACAAAACATGTATTGACCCGTGATTTGGTATTACAAATTAATGTGATCGTGTTTAGAGATCTTAATATACCAAATTTACAAATTGAAGTTATTGATATAACATGTTATATATTAAATTTATAGGTGAAAGTTACAATTAGGTTATGAATATTATCAACATTATACACTTAGTTAATATTGTGTTTATATAGTTAATATTGTGTATAAACAATTAATTTTTAGCCAATTAAATAGTTTGTTATTATTTCCTAAGATTTATGAAATAATAAATAGAGTTTTATTATTTTGTAAACAAATCTAAACTTTTCTTTTGTTTATTAAAATAATTAAAATATAATGGCTGTGATTGGTAACCAAAAACAAAGCGGTATAAGTGTACAGCTTTGATTTTTTACCAATCACAAAAGTTTACTAAACACTTTATTAAAAATTTTACTCTCAACTTTTTTGTACGCTTTCATGTACAGCCAAGGGCGGATCCACGTTAATAGGAAAGGGGTCAGATGACCCCGCTTAAATATTAAAAATAAAAATTGTAAGCTTGATTGAAATTAATTCTTGGGCACATTTGGTTAAAGTTCTCTTCATTGACTCCCTTAAATTCCTTCCCAACATGGGTTCAAGTCCTACTTACTACACTTTTAGTTGATATTTTGTTCATAATACTTGATTTCTTCTAGTCTTTTTTAAAAAATTAGGAGGTGTATTCAAACCAGGATTTTGGAGAATTTGATGGGATTTAGGAAATTTGAAATTTTGATAGATTTTAGGGAAGTTCATATGATTTTCTGTAAAATTCTTTCAAATCCTACCTAAAACCATGAGATTTGGATTTCTGTATTTTTAACAAAACAAATTCCCCCGAATCCTCCAGAATCCTAAAAATTATTAAAATCCTAATCCACAAAACTGTTTTGAATAACAGTAGATTTTTAAATCATCAGTTCAATAACAAGGGATTTTAATGGATTTTAAAGTAGATTTTTAAATCATCAGTATAATAACAGTAGATTTTAATAGACAATTTAAAATCCATGATTGAATAACATAGAATTTATAAATTTCATACAAATCACTTTAAATATCAAGTTGAATACCTCCCTTTATAGTCTATTTACTCTGTTTGATTTTTATTTTAAAAACAAAAACGTAAAACCCTTATAATTTATATAAAAATCAAATAACATTAATATTATGGAACAAATTTAATTTTATTTAACTTTTATTTTATATTTTGACCCCTCTGAAAAAAAATTCTAGATCCGCCACTGTGTACAGCTCTTTCTTACAGCTTTGCACTATTTCGTAAAAGCTTACAGCTCCAGCTTACAGCTTTTCTGTACAGCTTTGGATACGTTACCAATCAGACCAAATAGCATTTTCGTAATATGTCACATCAGAACTGGTTAAATTTTTAACAACATAGCTTAAATAAGTATATAGATATATTTTAAAAATAGAAACAATGTTGTATCTTAATTTTAATACTCCCTCTGTCCCACAAAGATTGATGTTTTAGGATTTTTTTTGTCCCACAAAGATTGATGTTTTGTACACTTCAAGAAGTAATCATTGAAGATATTTAAAATCTTGAATTGTTATTGGTTTAGAATTAAGCAATATTTTTTTAATCAAAAAAAAATAAATATTTAAACTTACTAATCATTGTTTTCTTAAAATGTGTAATCTCCCAAAACATCAATCTTTGTGGGACAGAGGGAGTATATATTTGTTATTATTAAATGATTTAGATATGTAAATATTTAATCTTAGTTTTATAAATAAATTTAAGTTTTATATTTTTTCTAAATAGTTTGTTATTGTTTCCTAAAATTTCTAAAACAATAAATAGAATCTGTTTAATAACTTTATAACAAAATTTCGAGATTATTTTCTTATTATTTTATTAAATAATTCCGAAATTATTTTAGTAATTATTTCTTGTAATCTAATAAATTAATAATTGCTATTTTTTAGGTAATCATTTTCTGGTTACAACAAATTAATATTAAGATTCTGTTATTATATTTTTGTATTGAAAATACAGTGGCATTTTGTGTAATAACTTACATAAAGTAGGGTTATTTGTTTATAGGGTTGCTTAAAAAATATAATAGAGATTAGTTTCTAAAGCCGTGATTTTAGCATTGAAAGATTATAAGAATTATCGACCTAATGATTAGCCTATAAATACTCTAAACCATCACGCTAATTACCATTATCACCAATACAAAACACACAAACGCTTACTTAAAACTTTGAAGATCGCCTTATTTCTCTTCACAATGGTTACTACTTTTGCCTTCTGCAGATCCTAAAAACAGCTTGGAGGGTTCATCCTCCATTCCTGGCATCTGTACACACAAGCGATTGGTGACTGGGTTTTCATTAATACATTTGGGTAAAGTAGGTAATATGAAGGTCCATGATAAACATCATGCTCTCTTTCTATGCTTTATTTGATTCTTTAAGTTACTTATCTAATCAACATATAAGTCATGTTAACTAAACATAACCATCTACGTAGCTCTAAGTGTGGGTCGAGTCTGAAAATCCGATTGATGAAATCTTCAATTGAATTGTTTACATCTGGATTTATGGAGTACAGTCTGATGAAATCTTCAATTGACAGCTCTAATCGAGTAAAAAGTTAGAATGGTGACAAATCATGATTATGAAATCGATTATCAGACCATAAATCAGATCAGGTACCATGCTGACAATGAAGGAAATAATGTGACCGAAGAAGATGATCACTACAAAAAACATGAAAATAACGACTGCACTATTAGTCGCTATGACTAAATAGCAACTAAAACCTGTTGTCGTAAATCGTTAGTCGGTAAAAAATTTTAGTTGTAAGATATGTTTCTGCTTCCGCTTCTAATTGTACTTTAGAATTTTTTTTTTGGTGTTGGGCGGAACTAAAGATTAGATTGCTTTGTGTGAAGATTTTGTTTGTAGTTGTGATGATTTTATGTGAAAGTTAAATTAGGTAACAAGATTTTGTTTTATCTCTTTGGGGACATCCAATAATATCTCTACGGTAAATTCAAATTTTGAAGACTCATTTAGATCTAAACTCCAACTACAATCTTTCTTCTTGTTGACGTACATTGAAATATAAACTAGGAATCAAGAAAATTCAGCATGAACATATTTTTTTGTCGTTACCAAAACAAGACAGATATTGTGTTGTCTTTTAGCTCACAACGAACTAGTTGCCTTACATGTATAAACTAAACCAACTGAGATCAATCATTTCATAGGAGCTGAGATGGTGAGTTGTCAATGCTATAGCTCTTTGTACTTTGTGTTTTATTTGATATTACTAATTTTTGAGGTTGAGTATAATGTTTTGAAACTATCCGAGTGAATAAAATGGAAATGAATTGGCTTCGGGTAAATAAAAGCAAGACGAGTGGTAGTTGAACCATCAGCAACTATCCGAGTGACGAATGTCTTGAAATCTTAAGTTCGATTTTAATTCAATGATTTTGGCAATATAGCTAAAAAAAAAAAAAAAAAAATACAAATATCAACAAAACCAATATGCGTCTCTCAACCCAATTCTTTATACCAAAAGAACAATAAAACATATTAATTATGTATATAAATAAAGGTTTTAACGCCCACTTCATACCCACAAAATCAATATACTAGTCATCAATACAATAAATATACAAAGTTTCTCTCCAGAGGTTGACACCTCAGCTTCAACTTTGAAGCATGTTTTGACACCTCAGTAAAAAAAACTCTGGCCTATCAAATTATAACATTAATACACTTAAGCTAAAAAGCAGTTTTCTGTAATCGGATTATCCTCGAAACCTTTACGGTCACCTTTCCTACAGATGCGAATGGGTCTCGTCTGATCCGACTCAAGATCCGATTTTAACCAACAGGTCTAAAATACTAACCGACTGAGGCTACGGCGGATCTACACAACAGTCGTCGTTAAATGCACATTCTCGTCACTCTCCACTGTGAATCCACAAAACTTCGGCGGTAATCTCATCCTCCACGCCACCACCGGAGATCCAGAACTCAACCTCACCGATTCAGTCCCAATCCTAACCGAATCCCCAAACTCCGTTGATTTCGATCTATACAACTAGGCACCACAGCCAAGAAGAAGTACGATTACCTTTACGACGGCTCTTCCCTCTACGATAACCTGAGCCCGCAGCGAGTCAGAGAATGGATCGCTTACCACGTCAGATTCTTCGGCGAACGTTCCCATTTCATTTTACACAACGCCGGAGGGATACACGAGGAAGTGTTTGAGATTCTAAAGCCGTGGATTGAGCTAGAGAGAGTGACGTTACATGATATCAGAGTTCAAGAAAGGTTCAATGGGTATTACCATAACCAGTTCATAGTTGTGAATGATTGTATGCATAGGTATAGGTTCATGGCTAAGTGGATGTTTCTCTTCGATGTCAATGAGTTCGTTTACGTTCCAGTGAAAGAGACGATCTCGTCGATTATAGAATCTTTGGAAGGATATTCTCAGTTTACTATTGAACAGATTCCTATGAGTAGTCGGATTTGTTACGACGGTGATGGTCCGGCCAGAACTTACAGGTAAACAAACATTTATCATTGAGCTTTTCGTAAACCAAAATCCATGTGCTCTATTGTGTTGAGTGACTTAGAATATATTTTTGGAGTATATAAATAGTATAGTATACAATAAGGATATGATTCTGTCAACACTTGGCCTGCAAAAGTCTTTGTGCATTTCCATTTTAGTCTCCTATGTCGGTCCAGATCTTTGCTTTTATTTCACATCATGTGCTTTGAGTTAGTAATGTTTCAATTATTCTATCTTTTGATTCCTCATACGGTTTTGGTTATAGATTTGGTTAAGTTCTAGGACTGATAATACTGAATTGATCTCTAAAATGGTACTTTTGCTTTTTTTAATGTTTTTTTTAAGAAATGGGGGATTGAGAAACTGGTGTATAGAGACGTCAAGAAAGTTCCAAGACGGGTGAAACATGTTTTTTTGTGGTGGTGAGATGGTGAATGTGTGTGAATGAGTGTGTGCAATGGAATGGTGGTGGGTGTTTCAATTCCCCTTATGCAGTTGCAGTATAAGAGGTGTCAATCCAGTCTGAGTGCTTGTGAACAATCAAGATATGCATATGATTCTAAGTTAAGCCAGATATGATGATGATTGTCTGTCACTAACAATCCTAAGATGATAATGATGAAAAGCAGAAAATAAACTACAAGAGCTAGGAACTAAAAGCAAACAAGACAATATGATTATGATCTAGAAACAGAAACAGAAACTGTAAATACTAGAATGGAACTAATGCAAGGCAAGTAATGAACTAGATGCTAAGTGAATGCAATGAAAATGCAACAGGAATGAAACAAGAATGAAACAAGACAAACACAAAACATAAACAAGCAATCTGGGGAACAGCTCGATCAGCACTCGACCGAGTGTAGGTCGAGTGGGTGGTCGAGTTGGGTAAAAACGTGAAAACAGAGCAATACAAGAAAAACAGAGCAATATTAAATCAGATCAAACAACAAGCAAACGATGATATTTAAACTAGAAATTCAATAAACAAAGAAGGTTCCTGAGGATGGATTCATGGGATAAACTGATCATTGTGGTGATCTAACTTAATCAACAAATCTCAAGCAAAGCTATGAGCTGACCTCTAGACATATTAATCTAAGACAAGTCTCTCCCACTCTCATGGTCAAGAGACAATCAAACCTATGCAATCCTAGACTTGCTCTCACAATGAAAAGAATCTACACAAGCAGGCATTAAGCAATACATCTCAAACCAAACAAGACTCCTAATCTCTTAGCAAGCCTAATGGTAAGCTCTAGATCTAGCCTTATCTATGCTTTCTAAACATTGGTGTGATGCTAAAAGCTTAAGATCAGATCCTACCCTCTCAGATATAGAATCAGCATTAAGAACATCTAGCCTAGAAGAGATCTACAACAAACAAGCTTGATCAAGTCAGAAACACCACAAGATCAATCTATCCTAACCCATCCTCAAGATCCTAAGAAGACTACTCACAAGACATGATCAAACAAATCATAAACCCAGAAATCAATGAAACCTGCATGATTAGAAAGATAAGAATGAGATCTACAACTTTAAAGAAGGAATCAAACTTAAATTCTTAAAACCCAGAAAGTTATTCAACAACCAAGTTTCAAGGAATCTCCTTTTTCTCAAGAACAAAATCCAAAAATATAAGAAAAGGCAAAAGGAATATTCTTCCTAAAAAGGTAAAAACTAGGTTTATCAAAAGCTGACTAAAAATCTAGAATAAAACTTGGTTCAGGTGGCTGCAGTACAAGTCCTTATATAGTGGGTGAGGTGGAAGCCCTAAAAATAGGAAAAGTCAAAGTGGTCCACGAATCGGTCAACTCGACCAGTGCTCGGTCGAGTGACCGGTCGAGCTGGCTTCCCTGGTGCATCTCCACTCGGTCGAGTCCATCTCCCACACGGTCGAGTGCTTGGTCGAGCTGGACTCCGGGTCTTGGTTCTTCAGCCTTTAACTTCCTTGTTTCCTCCTTATGACAGCTTCACATCTCTTCTCCTTTGCTTCCATGCTCCTTAAGCTCCAAAATCACCTGTTTATGCATGAAAAGATGCAAATGCAATGCAACTACACTCTAATGCAAGATTGGTCCTAAAGCTACACAATAAGGGTGAAAATGGATAGAAAAAGATGCAAAAGATGTGAATAAACTAAGGGAAAACATGGTAAAATATATGAACATCAACACCCCCAACTTAGTCTTTGCTTGCCCTCAAGCAAATAAACAAGACATAAGAAGGTAAGTGAGGTTTAAAAATGGGATCTCAGCTCCTAAAGCTTGCAAATAGACCATCTAGAATCAATGTCCAAGTTACTAGTACTATGATGCAAGTTGAATGAGCTGGAAATAAAGACTTTAGACAAACATTTCACAACCTTTATTGACTTGAACCTTAGATATCCACATGCATTCAAATCAACCATTTCCTTTAACATTCATTAATCAAGAACATGAATCAATTCTATGCAATGCTTAAACTCATTTGGCTTGCAATAAAGGGTTTTGAGACAATGATGGTCTCTTTTTAGAGTGGGGTTTGTCAAATTCAAGGTTCTCTCATAAAAATGGATTGAGCTTTAGAAGAATGCTAAAGGTAAGAACACCTAGACACATACAAGAATAAAGCCTTGTCTACCCAAAGGTACCCAAAGTGTTTATTCCTAACAATCTAAACCCAAATGATCCTAGTGCTACCATTTAACTTCTTCTTTTCTCTTTAACCCTTTTCTCTTTTGGTTTTCAAGTCTTAGGAGAGGTTTCTTATTTGATCTTTCTAGTGGGATGGGGGATTCTTATTGATTGCTATGGTTCTCTTTTCTTCTTATTCTTAAGACACTTAAGCTTTTTGCTAAACTGCTCTTTGCTTTCTTTTCTTTTTCCTTTAACTAGAACCATCTTAGATAACATTCTCTTACTTCCCATCCTTTCACTAGACATTAACTTTCACTTAAACACATCTCTCTCCTAAAGACTCTACCCTTTTTCTTTCTCTTTTCTTTCTTTTCTTTTATAACAGCCAAGTCCCAAACCCAACAAGCAAATCACCTAGTCCTATCTAGTTTGAAAATGCAAACTAGAACTACACAAGGTTTTACTCTTGTCAGTTCAAACCTAACACTTTCTACCAAGCTCAATCCCAAAAGGCCTCACACACACAAAAATAAACATGGCTTGAAAGAAAGGTTTGGTTAAGGGGTAGGGGAAACTGATCTAAAAGTGAAATCAGCTACTTGGATCAACAAGAGTGGTAAAAAGGAAAAAGATGATCCAAATATGTATATGGTATCCATGAGTTTAAAGCAATGCATACATTGATAATTAAAAGTCAATATTAGGTTCTTATAAATAGGAAATGGAATCAAATCACAACATGCTTCAACTTAGACCAGCAACAATGCAAGAATTCTATGCTTGGTTCAATCTTATGCTTCCTACTACTCAACTAGCATCAAAGTACTAATAACTTGGGCATTGATCCTAGTCTAGTGAATTAAGCAAACTAACAAGGAAATTCTCATCATAGATCCCTAATGCAAATATTATACAATTCTACATGAAACATGCTAAATAAGATCCTAATATGCAATGCAAACTACATGAACACTCTTTTTATAAAGATTTTTTTCAAAATTTTTCAAATTTTTATGGTTTTTCTATGCCTTAGATGCTAATGCAAGTGCTAACATGATAATGATAAAAATTTGAAATAAGAACTATCTAGAACCCTCCCCCAAACTTAAATCACACAGTCCCTGTGTGTAAAAGTTGTGAGAAGACTCTAGACTATAAACAAAACACAACACAAAATTCAATATGAAATGCTATGGTATAAACAAGGGAAGGTGATGATGGTACCTTAGGGATTGTGGAAGAAGTTGTCCACATCCATCTGCATGCTATCATAGGAGTAGCTGGGATCAGGCTGGTGGCTTGGAGAAGGGCTTTGGGGCAGCTCGACTATGCCAATCGAGTGGGACTCGGTCGAGTGCTGGTCCGAGTGGGGTGGTCGAGCTGGGTTGCGAACCTCCCAATCTTGAGTCTGGAACTGCTGGTACTGATGGTAGAGTGCTGGATCCATATAGTATTGGGGTGGGATGGGTGGGTAAGAAGGATAACCTGGATAAGCAGCTGGAGGTGGGAAGCCATAGGGTGCTCTGGGCTGGTGCTCGACCGAGTGCATTGGAGGTGCTCGGTCGAGTGGTTGCTCGAGTGACCCGGTCGAGTGCCTCGGAAAGTGTTGTTCTCGGGTACTTGAGCTCCTCTTCCTCTGATTTGGCTCGTACATGGAAGCCCTAGCTGGTTCCACAGGATTTGTAACCCTTGAAAGTGCTCTAGTTGAGCTGCTTCTTCTCAAAGGGCTTGAATGTTGGCTAGGAGATGAGTTTCCACTCTTCAGCTCAGCAATCTCCTTCTTCAAGCCTTTGATGGTCTTAGCCATGTTGGTCACCTTCTTCTTGAGCTTATCAAACCTCTTCCCATTCCATTTGTTCCATCTTTGCAAGAGGGTCAGCCTCTTTGCATTCTCCCTCACTCCTCTACTATCTCTTGGGTTTGGCTCATAGTCTTCAAAGTAGAATTGTTGCTCTCCATCAGCTACTTGTTCATTCTCAGCTTCCTCAACCCTTTGTTGAATCACTCCATCAAACCAATACTCCTCAGTTGGCCAAAAATCAATGTTGGCTCCTTCTTGAATGTTGGTTAGCTCTTGGTTAGGCAAAATGACCTGCTTCTTCCCAAGTGTTGGAAGCTCAAAGTTGAATATATGGTTGCCTTGGTGCATCTCTTTGGCTAGGATGAGGGTGGAGGCAAGGTAGCTTGAGTCTATCCATCTTGGTAAGGCTTTTCTCCTCTTAGTTGGATGTTGGCAGCTTGAAGGATTGGAGTGATGATGCCTCCAATGGTGAGTGCTCCTCTTGAACCCTTGTTCTCAAGCTTTCCTACCCAACTCCTCAACTGTATCATGTGATCTATCAAAACCATTCCAAGATCTGTCTCAACAGTGCTACCAAGGATGATGGTTCCATTCCTTGCTTGAAGAAGAACTCCATTAAGGGCCAAATCAATCATCTTCAGCTCCCCTTCATTGATGTTTCCAGTCTCCTTTCTTGCAAAGAAAGTATTAGCAAGAGCCTTGTGGAAATACCTTAGGACTGGGCTCCTAATCCTTGAACTCTTGTAGTTGGAGGATGAGTAATACTTGTTGTCCCCAATGGTCTCCCATACAGCATACAACTCCTCTCTTGGAACCATCAAACTCCTATGGCTCCCAACCTCAAATCCAAACACCTCAGCTAGCTTCTTCAAGGTAAGTTCATGCTGCCTCCTCTAATGGTGAAGGAGATGTGACCAGCTCCATGCTCAGCAGTCTTTCTTAGTTGTTGGTGCAGCTTGACAGTGGCTAGGAACTCACAGCTTTCCTCTCTATAGCCTTCCAAGCAAAGCTCCATGAACTTGGTGAGGTTGCTCTTCTCAAAAAGGCATACCACATCTTCATCAATACCCAACTTCTCCATGGTCTCCTTGTGAGGATATCTTGTTCCTAGGAACTCCATTCTCATAAAAGCATCATATAGCTGCTTTTTGATAGCCCACAAGATTCAGCCTCTCCATCATCCCTTAATTCTTCTTCCTCACTCATCTCTTCACTTTCACTCTCTTCTTCTTCTTGCTCCACTTCAACTGCTGGCCTCTTCCCTTTGTTTCTGTACCCCTTATCATCTCATCAATAGTGGGCTCCCTTTCTTCCTCACTCTCAGTCCTCTCAGGATCCTCCACAATTGGCTTTTTCCTGAGACTCGGCACCTGGCTCGACCGACTGCTCGACCCAGCACTCGGTCGAGTGGTCGATCGAGTGGTCCGTCGAGTGGCTCTCCTAGCTTCCCTCTTGGTTCAAGATCAGCATCACGACGTTCCTGGGAGCTTGCAGCGGATTTGTGGGACTTCTTGGTGATCTTAGAAGACATTTTCAAAAAGAAACTGAAGGGAAATAAACTCAAAGCTCAAAGTTAATAGGTTAGTGACCCAAAAACTTGAAAGAACAAAGCTAGAGCAAGAGATGAACTTTGAGAGAGATTTGAAGCTAAAATTTAAAAGTTTTGAGCAAATGAGCAAGTGTGAGAAGTTAGGATCAAGCTAGAGCTATTTAAAGAAGCCTAGGAGACAAGAAAACAAGGTTGGAGCGTCCTTACATTTCAAATTTGAAATGGGAATCTTTGACTTGCTTTTTGGCTCCCACTCGACCCCACCACTCGACCAGCTCCTTGACCAAATTCAAAATTTTGAAAATTTTCTCCTTGTTCTTCCCCCACTTGATCATTCTAGAAGATTGGGAATAAGTTGGGCCTCAATTAGTATCCAGCTCGGCCGAGTACCTCTTGTTTTGTGGTCGAGTGGGCCTGCGAACCTTCTTCTCTTTGGCCACATCTCTCCTTACCCAACTATATCATCACTTAAAAGCCTGTCCAACAAAATCATAAAACAAAACACATCAAACTACTAAGAAAATTAAACCATATGTACAAGGGATACCTTAGGGACTTCCTCCCTAGTGAGCTTGTTTAAAGTCACTAAGCTTGACTTTGGTTCCTTCTTAACTTTGGTTTAGATACCAAGGAGGTGATGAAATCCTCCCTGGAACCTCCTGATCAGTGTGAAGTTGATCCTCAATCACCTCACTCTTAACACTCAACCCATATTTCTTCTTAAACTTGAGCCTAGGCCTTGCCTTCCTCAAAGACTTCTTGGTCAGCTTGACTTGAAGATCCTTAACCATACTAGTCAACTCCTGAACTGACCTCTTAAGCTTCTCAACAATCTCCTCTTGAGGTGGGAACTCAGCCTTTGGGGTTGCCTTATCACTTAAGCTTCCTTGACCTCCCTTGTCTTTGATAGTGAAGGGCTGGTCATCAATGGTAGGAAGGTTAGTAGGATTGTGGATATTGAACTTCATAACCACATCTTCAGCTATGTTTAAGGTCACAAGACCCTCCTTCACATCAATGACTGCTCCTACAGTAGCCAAGAATGGCCTCCCTAGCAAGATTGGATCCTCAGGCTCCTTATCCATTTCTATCACCACAAAGTCAGTGTGAATCCTTGCTTCCCTATCTTAAGTGGGACATTCTCCAATCTGCCTACTACCTCTCTATTTGTCCCATCAGCTAAAAGCACATGGAGGTTGGTAGATTTGAAATCAGTCCTTCCAAGCTTTTGGGCTATGGAGTAAGGCATGACACTTGTTGAAGCTCCCAAATCACAAAGACACTGGTTGTAGTGAAGGTAGCTGATAGTGCAAGGTAGATAGAAAGGTCCTGGATCACTGAGCTTTACTGGAATGATCACTCCTCCAAGGTTCTCAAGATCTTTCTCATCTTGAGCTTCAGCCCTCTTACTAGACAAATCAAGCAAAAAGTTTTTGTAGAGAGGATAAGGCTTATATTGTTCCAAGGCAGGTCCTCTCTCCTCTTCTTGGTAGGCTATTATGATCTCTTGAATGGCTGACACTTGTTCCTCTTTCTCAACCAAAGCTTCTTCTTTCAAAACCCTCTCTTCCTCTTGTTGCTTAGCCAACAATGCCTTTTTCTCAATTATTTCCCTTAACTCCTTGATCTTCTGTGCTTTGAAACGCCCAGGGAATGGTAGAGGAGGCTTGTAAGCAGGAGGAATGTACTTAGCAGGCTTGACAGCTTCCAATTGCTCAGCTCGATCGACCACTCGAGCATGCACTCGATCGAGTGTGTGGTCGAGCTGCTGGTCGAGTTCTCCTGCTAGTTCCTGTTTACTTGCACAGATGTCACTTGGGGCTTCAGCAACTGGTGAATTCCCCCAAACTTGGACTTCACTGTCCTCAGTGACTTCTTCCTCTTGAATTAAGATGGCCTTGGCTGTGAACTCCCTTGGATTTTGAACAGCTTTTCCAGGGAGTTGGTTGGGTTTTGGAGCTGAAGAAGAGGCTATGTTGCTCTCCATATACTTGACTCTAGAGTTAAGACCTTCAAACTTCATGTTCAGGTCATTGTACTGTGAAGTAAGCCTTTGGTTCAGTTCAGCAAACTGCTTAGCCTCCTCAATCTTCCTTGTGTTTGACCAATCAACAGCTGCTGTATCATAGCTCTAAGGTCTTGTTCCTGGCCTTGGTTAGTCTGAAACCCTGGTGGGGGACACAATTGGGGCTGGAACACCTGTTGCTGTTGTTTGGGAATATAGTTTTGGAACCCTTGAGGCTGTTGAGGCTGTTGAGGAGGGTAGACTTGATCTTGTGGATTAGCCACATTGGTGCTCCTATAAGATAGGTTGTTGTTCTTGAAACCACCTTGATTGTAACCTTTGAATCCACCTTGGTTCTGCATGTAGCACAACTCAGCAAACTCTGTCTCCCCTCTTGAACTGGAGCTTCTTCTTCACCAATGAAGTGAACTGACTTGGACTGGCTGAGAAGGATCTTATCAAGCTTCTCATTGACCATCTTCAAATCTCTCTTGTACTTGTCCTCTTGATCAGCTGAGGAACTCCTTATGGTCCTATCATAGTCTTCATTATAATTGCCATCTGATTGAGCAAGATTCTCCACTAACTCCCAGCCTTCATCTACATGTTTGTTGAGGAAGTTGCCATTGGAGGCTGTGTCAAGGAGCATCCTGAACTTTGGAAGGACTCCTCTATAAAGTGTACTCAACAATGACTCCATACTGAATCCATGATGAGGGCACTGAGTTTGATAGCCCTTGAACCTTTCCCAAGCTTCACAAAAGCTCTCATTGTTCCTTTGAGCAAATCCAGAGATCTCATTTCTCAATCTAGCAGTCCTAGCATTGGAGAAGAATTTGGCCAAGAAAGCCTTCTTACACTGGTCCCAAGTAGTGATAGCACCAGTTGGCAAAGTCTTTTCCCACAAATGAGCCTTGTCCCCAAGAGAGAAAGGGAACAACCTCAGCTTGAAACCATCTTCACTTACTCCATTTATCTTTGTTAGGCCACAGATCCTGTCAAACTCATCAAGATGATCTAAAGGGTCCTCCATAGGCAATCCATGAAATTTATTGGCCTGAATCATTGAAATCAAACCACTCTTGATCTCAAAGTTGTTGTTGGCAACTGTTGGTGGAACAATGCCAGCTCTTTGGTTATGAGTGTTAGGTGCATCTCCAGCACCAATATGTCTTGGTCTCTGTACTTGATCCTGATGATCCATGGCTACTGGAACCTCTTGTTGTTGCTGAACAACCCTCTTCTTCTTGGATCCCACACCCTTGGTCAACTTGTTGATGCTGTCACTATGCTTAACAAGAGTATCCTTTCCTTTGGACCTTGTGTGCATCAACTTTCACAAGCGATTTTTCCTGAGCAAGCGACTGAGCACAGGCTCTAAGGAAGGTATGGCAACTGGAAAAAGAGACGAACAGAGATCCGGGGTCTGGCTCGATCAAGTGCTCGAGCACTACTCGGTCGAGTGGTGGTCGAGTGACTGGTCGAGTGGTACCTGAAATGGAACTTCAACCCCAAACACAAGATTCAAGTGCAGAAACTTCACAAATGCAAAAAGGAACTTAATCTTAGACTAATATGGATCCTAAATGTCACAAATACTAACTCAAACAGGCAACGGCGCCAAATTGAAACAAGGTTTTTTTGGTGGTGAGATGGTGAATGTGTGTGCCAATGTGTATGGAATGATATGATGGTGGGTGTTTCAATTCCCCTTATGCAGTTGCAGTATAAGAGGTGTCAATCCAGTCTGAGTGCTTGTGAACAATCAAGATATGCATATGATTCTAAGTTAAGCCAGATATGATGATGATTGTCTGTCACTAACAATCCTAAGATGATAATGATGAAAAGCAGAAAATAAACTACAAGAGCTAGGAACTAAATGCAAACAAGACAATATGATTATGATCTAGAAACAGAAACAGAAACTGTAAATACTAGAATGGAACTAATGCAAGGCAAGTAATGAACTAGATGCTAAGTGAATGCAATGAAAATGCAACAGGAATGAAACAAGAATGAAACAAGACAAACACAAAACATAAACAAGCAATCTGGGGAACAGCTCGATCAGCACTCGACCGAGTGTAGGTCGAGTGGGTGGTCGAGTTGGGTAAAAACGTGAAAACAGAGCAATACAAGAAAAACAGAGCAATATTAAATCAGATCAAACAACAAGCAAACGATGATATTTAAACTAGAAATTCAATAAACAAAGAAGGTTCCTGAGGATGGATTCATGGGATAAACTAATCATTGTGGTGATCTAACTTAATCAACAAATCTCAAGCAAAGCTATGAGCTGACCTCTAGACATATTAATCTAAGACAAGTCTCTCCCACTCTCATGGTCAAGAGACAATCAAACCTATGCAATCCTAGACTTGCTCTCACAATGAAAAGAATCTACACAAGCAGGCATTAAGCAATACATCTCAAACCAAACAAGACTCCTAATCTCTTAGCAAGCCTAATGGTAAGCTCTAGATCTAGCCTTATCTATGCTTTCTAAACATTGGTGTGATGCTAAAAGCTTAAGATCAGATCCTACCCTCTCAGATATAGAATCAGCATTAAGAACATCTAGCCTAGAAGAGATCTACAACAAACAAGCTTGATCAAATCAGAAACACCACAAGATCAATCTATCCTAACCCATCCTCAAGATCCTAAGAAGACTACTCACAAGACATGATCAAACAAATCATAAACCCAGAAATCAATGAAACTTGCATGATTAGAAAGATAAGAATGAGATCTACAACTTTAAAGAAGGAATCAAACTCAAATTCTTAAAACCCAGAAAGTTATTCAACAACCAAGTTTCAAGGAATCTCCTTTTTCTCAAGAACAAAATCCAAAAATATAAGAAAAGGCAAAAGGAATATTATTCCTAAAAGGTAAAAACTAGGTTTATCAAAAGCTGACTAAAAATCTAGAATAAAACTTGGTTCAGGTGGCTGCAGTACAAGTCCTTATATAGTGGGTGAGGTGGAAGCCCTAAAAATAGGAAAAGTCAAAGTGGTCCACGATCGGTCAACTCGACCAGTGCTCGGTCGAGTGACCGGTCGAGCTGGCTTCCCTGGTGCATCTCCACTCGGTCGAGTCCATCTCCCACTCGGTCGAGTGCTTGGTCGAGCTGGACTCCGGGTCTTGGTTCTTCAGCCTTTAACTTCCTTGTTTCCTCCTTATGACAGCTTCACATCTCTTCTCCTTTGCTTCCATGCTCCTTAAGCTCCAAAATCACCTGTTTATGCATGAAAAGATGCAAATGCAATGCAACTACACTCTAATGCAAGATTGGTCCTAAAGCTACACAATAAGGGTGAAAATGGATAGAAAAAGATGCAAAAGATGTGAATAAACTAAGGGAAAACATGGTAAAATATATGAACATCAACGGGATCGAAAATACATGGTTCAGCCTGAGAATGTATTTGCAACAGGAGCCCATATGTCTCAGAATCTACAAGGGAGAACATACCACAAGGCCGAGAGCAAAATCCGTTACTTCCATTACCACGGTTCCATCTCTCAGCGACGTGAGCCTTGTCGTTACTTTTTCAATGATTCTAACGTCTTTTTCGAGAACACTCCGTACGTGCTCGATACTACAATCTGTGATGTTGGCCTTGCTGTGAGGACGTTTGAGTTGAGAACGATCGGTGACCGGTTGCTACGGACACGGCAATGAAGAGAAGAGATGATAAAAAATAAAAAATAAAAAACTGAATAGTAAATGTAATATTCATCTTAAGAAAAAAATCAGAAGTTGTTAAGATTGGGACATTACATTATTGTTTTCTTTTGGGGATATATTCTTTTATTGTATCATAGTTTAGGTAATGGGTTCAGTAATACAAATTTTAAACTCTTTGGTGCATATATATATATATATATATATATGTTCTTCTGTATGGATTAGAAAAGGTCACTTTTTGAGTGTAATAATCACCGATCTTGTAAATCAATTCGTAGGTCTTGTAAATTGGAAGTGAGAAAATTATGTTTTTTATTGGATCTGATTTTAGTAGTGGAAGTGTGAATTCTACAAATATGAAATCAATCTTCAGTAAAAACTGAAAAAACAGTTCAAAGGTATGGGTTCCTCAACTTGGCCTACTAACTTCCACAATAAATAACATAAGAATATATGTTTTCTTCTTTGAAATTTCCCTCAGTGTCCATGGATTCCACGCGCCTGCTGGGTAAAATCTACATTGACTCAAGAAAAACTAGAGAAGAAGCCATGAGAGTAGCTGATTAAAGAACAGTCAGGAACAAATCTTTATGTCATTGTATTTCTCGAGAAAAGATGATTGATATAGTCAACCAAAACGTTTCATTAAAAGCAAAGAGTTGAGGCGGCCCAACACCGGAGAGAATAAAGATGATGATAAAGATAAATAAAACAAATACCAGTGAATGATAAAAACAATCTAGACATAGTAAATTTTTGTTAACTACTTAGAGAGTGACTTGTTTTACATGAGACTTAATTTGATTTAGTTTGTCTGGAGAAGCATAAGTTGTAGAAGTGTGACCTCTATCTATGACTTGATTTTTGTTATCTTACAATTTTTAAAATTTTTAATGGTGTTAAGTAATTGAATTTTGGCTTCCATTTTCTCACTGGTATCAAAAGTGGAAGAGAGAAGCAAAAGAAAGAATAAGGAAGAGAAATAAACAAAAGGAGCGAGATCTGAGTTCGTGTTTTGTGAGACAAATTTTCATCGAGCTAGAAGGACTTAGATCGCAAATAAAGCGTCTTTGGAAAATTCTTGCTGTCAAGAATCTACAGCCGCTGATAGAGATTCAATCGAGATCATATTGACGAAGTTATGCACGTTTCTTCCTCGTAAAGTAATTGGAGGAATACAAAAAAAAAAAAACAGTTCTACTGCAGAAATTTCAAGAACACATTTGAAGGCCCGAGAGTATTCCGATTGGGACAAAATTTGGTGGAGAGATTTAAGGTACTACTGAATAGATAACGAACGGTGGGATTGCTTTTCCAACGGTTAGTTCTTCATTTATTTGTATGTTTCAGGTACTGATTAGGTATAGTAAAATAAACTGTGATAAGTTGCATTGTTTGGTTTTTTGGCAAACGAGGTTGGATTGAGCTGAAGCTCAGCAGGTGTATTGTGATGCATAAATATATGTTTTTGTTTATGGAGAACCAAGCTGTAAGTCTCCAATAAGTTAAGGCTAAGGTGAGGGTAGTATTTGTGGATATGCAATAATCTCTTTATTTATTTACTCTTCAACAGTTGTTGAGTATATGCTCAACAATTTTCTATGTTGTAAAACTTTCTATGATACGTTGAATTATTTGGATTAGAGATTTGCATAACTTATTTTGGATCTTTTGATGGAATCTTTAAAGTTTTATTATATGAGACTATGCTTTTGAAATCTCTTTATTGGAAGTGGTTTAGCATATTGAGTTTATTATTTGAATTCGTATAAAGATAGATAATGATTTAACTTTTTACTGAAGACTGTATTATGAGTATTGTTTTATAAAGGCATTAACAAGTGTGAGTTACTATTTTTAACAGTGATATGTACTCCTTAGCTTTATGAGGAAGGGTTGCTGAAATGTCTGCCTATAAATGTTGGTCTATTTGGATTTTCTTTATTTATAATGATAGTCTATAGATTGTATGAGCTATATGAGAAAGCTAACAGACTTTAAATTACAAACATACAAAAAAATAAGCATAAAAATATATATAACAGAAAAAATACAGAAAACAACCCGCGGCGTAGCACGGGTACTATCCTAGTTTCTACTAAATACTCTACTGTCTAACCATGAAATTTCCAATCTACAAACAAGTGTATTCTTCTTCTTATCCATTTTACTTCTCCAATCCAACACTGTCTCGTGTGTAACCACGAGGTGATGGGCTAGTGGTTCTAGCCTTGGTGGAAGAGTCTCCCTGTTGGTCTAGGCCAGGGATCGATTCTCCCCAAGCGCATGAATTGTTCAGCTTTATCCCTTTGGCCACATGGGTATGAGCCCATTGCTTACTGCCCATTTGCATAACGGGGGGAACCCTACCCGTGGGATGCCCTTCCCCCAAAGAGATTAGTCTCGGACCCCTCCATAGGTCTAGGGATTTACACTCTGAGTTAACAAAAAAAAAAAAAACACTGTCTCGTGTGTATGAAAGTCATTCGACCTAATGAAACCATGCAAGCATTTCGTCCTCTACCTCCATGACATCACCTATGATGGTGATAATGCGCTAATGCCACGTCAGCAGCAATCATGAACCCTATAGGATTCGGAGACTTCGATTTTGGGAAGTTTGTGATCATGGACAACCCTGTGACAATGGACGAGAACTATCTCTCGGAACCAGTGGCTCGTGCCCCTGGCTTCTACTTCTACAACATGAAGTTGAATGTCAACCCTTGGGTCGCTTTGACATTTGTATTCAATTCGACGATGCACAAAGGGACATTTACCATAATGGGTGCTAATCCGTATGCTATGGAGATGGAGCTAACTAGAGACTTATCGATCGTTGGTGGGACTGGTGACTTTTTCATGACTCTTGGAATTGCTACGTTCAAGACCAAATTCGTTCAAGGCAGTATATATTTCCGTGTGGAAATGAATATTAAACTCTATGAATGCTACTAGTTATGTGTCTTGGGGTTTGATGTTTGTGTGTTGTTGAAATATGATCCAACTTGAAACAGGAAGCTGTAGTAGAATAGAAGTTTGTCTACGTTTGTTTAACATGGGCCTTTTTGGTCTTTCAGTAACTGGGCCAGATATTGGCCTGAAGCCCATATAGGAACCGATTATGTATTAGGTATAAATACATACAAACGGATGAAAGAGCAAAAAGAGCTGCGCCGAACCCTAGTTTAGGCGGTTCTGAAGAGGTGAACAGAGCTAGAGAGAGATGTAGATTCTCGGTGTATCTAGGCTCAATCTCTTGTTATACTCTTTCATATGTTGTTCTTGTGAGACTCTATCTAGGATGTTAGATGAGTGTGAAAGGTATGTTGTAACCATAACACATATGTAACTCTTGATCTATAATAGATGTTGAGGACTCTGTTTCCTCCCCAGACGTACCTGCTGATGCAGTGAACTGGGTTACCAAATCTCTGTGTTTCTCTGTTTATGTGTTCTCTCTATTTCCGTGTTTAAAGCTTGAGTTAGATCCATCAATCAGTACTTGACTGAATACAAAGTTGTTGTATCGATTTACAACAAGTGGTATCAGAGCCTCAGGTTCTTGAGGGCAAGCTTTGTGAGAAAGCTTTCAGATCTGTGGAGGAAAGTGATAGCTTTATATCAGATATGAAGTTCGCAGAGAGGTGCTACAATAACATGAGAGAAGCAGATGAAGGCTGCTCTGGGATTCAGAATGTTAATTTTGGAGGAAGGAAGATTCACTACATCGGATCCGATAAGATCAGATGTTTTCAGGTTTATGAACTCTGAAGGATCTACAGCTTGTCTCCTCCAATGGCTCGAGAGTTGAACATCAGTGTGATTATTAATCAAGTTATTCACTAGTGATGATGTTGATATCAATTATATGATATATTTTGAGGCTGGTACAAGAACGCTCATCCATAGAGTTTGTTCTTGATTTATGGTTCTAGAACCAACTGGAGATTAGTTTGAGGTGGAGTTAACCTCTACTTGCTTTAGGCTCAAATATTGAAGACGTCAAGTCTGTATCCTCTACAGTCACAAGGTCAAAGTGTGATGTTCTGAAGAGTTGTTTCTATTTGTTGATGGTCTGCATGAGTTAAGAGAATCAGAATCTTGGTACAGCACAAAAGGTGCAAGGGATCATCCAAGATTCAATGCTGGGTTTCAGGTTGTGTTTTTGGTATATTTAGTTTGCTGAAAGTCTGATGCAGTTTGTGTGCGAGTTTCAGAAGTTTGAACAATTCATATGAATAGGATTCTGCTACAATGGGACGCCATAAAAGCTTGAATTCCTATGTGTGTTAATGGTTGTTTGAGTATCAATAAGGTTTTCTGGTTCAGATCAAAGAAGAAGTTGCAGATGTGCATGAAACGGTTTCAGGTTAATCTATTGGAAATAAGATAGGTTAGGATCTTTGAGGAAATTCAAGTCTAGCTAAGATTTGAGAAAGTGTGTAGTTGATTGTATGATGTGAGTATCAGTGTTAATGGTTAGATTCTTGTGAATCTAAGAAAGGTTCAGAGTGATGATGATCAAGCGTTAAAGGAGATCATCAGAGAGCTGAAAGGAGTCTAAAGAAATTGGCTCAAGACTACAAGGTCTGTTGTTTGATATTATGTGGCACACGAGTGCTGAAGTAGAAGGAACATATGGGTGTTCTGTTGGAACAACATGTAAGTGTGTAGTCATCGCTTAGGTTTCTGTGGATGTTGCAGAGACTGATCAAGCTCAGGATATAGTTGATGTGACACATGAGTTTTGTGAAGACAAGTACAAACTCATGGTGAAAGCTGATAAGGAAAAATCAGTGATGTGGTGACTAAAGGCTTCAATTTCAAAAGAAATGAGATAACATGGTTATAGTGAAATTCAGACGTGGAAGACTCAAGGTCTTAAGTTTGCATTGTAGGCCATCATTGTCGGTTGGACATGATGAGCAAGAGAAAAAGATGAGGTTGCATTGATAATTGGTAACTGATCAGATTGGTTTTCATCAAGGTGGAGTTTACATTTGATGATAGAAATCAATATGATTGTGTAGCTTAAACTGGATTGGTAATGTCAGTTGGAAGCTAGTTTAATCAAAAAAAAATCATGTGATTATTCTTAGAATGTATCAGACATCTTACTCTGGTATATTTGCGACTAGTGCAGAAGTATACAAATTCTTGATAATAGCAGTCAAGGGAGTATGTGAATGAGTCAATATTGTTTGAAGCTATAAGAGAGTGTGGAAATTCGCATTCAAGAGGTGTTTATCTACATGATGGAGTGTATCAGAGGTCAGTGTGAATTGAACAAAGGTAAGCTGAGATGGTTATTGTCAAAACTGCTGGCTGAATATTTGTTATGTGTAGTAGATTGAATGAAGTTTTGTGTCGAAAGTCTTCCTAGCCTTAGGACGTTAGGCGGCGTGACCTGTTGGAAACAACAGCGGTGCATTTTGGGATTCAATTTATTGTGTCATACAAATTGCTGTTGAATCGAAGACTCTTTCAGGTGTTTGGAACATATTTGATTCTAAAGTTATGCTATGTGGTTCAGAAGGATTTTCTGAGTTAGTAAGCAGATATTTAAAGGTTTTGATTCAGTCACTAGGACAGTCTCTATGGAGTCATTCAGAACCATAGATGAAAGACTGTTTGTTTTGAAGACACATAAGTGATTGTGTTGTGTCCGAGGTATTCAATCATGGAGTGATCTCTGGTATTGAAGTAAGTTACAAGGTTTTATCTGTGAAATCAGAATGAACACTTACGGTGTTAAGCATGAGATGAATGAACGTTGAAGTGATCAAGGTGTTTTTTTCCTCTGAACGAGGATCTTAGAGACAATTGCAGGTGTTTGTAGGTATGGTCTATGTAATTCATATCAGGAAAGTCTGTTGTGCATCTCGCACGGAAACAAGTTTTATCTCAAGGCTTAAAGTATTTGCAACTGATAATGCAAGGGAGTCAAATTGCATTTGTTGATCAGTTGAAGACAACTACTTGAGAAGTTGTAAGTTGTATGTTTGCATCATAAGGTGGAGTTTGAATAATATCCTTGGTAGAAGGCTATTAAAGTTCTGAGAAGATTTATGATGTTGTACCAAGTTGTTTGGTGGATTCTGCATACTGGTGAATGTGTTACAGAGTTGGAGTAACACATCATGAGCTTAAGGTTTGATGTGAAGAAGTTTTAAGGTATTGTCTCAGACATATCAAATGTTATGATGATATGAGACATGGTTGAAGTGACTGACAGTGTGTCACAAGCTGTTGGTGGTGATTCTGTTTTACCAGGATGTTTGAACCTATGAAGTGGTTCAGGCTGATATGTTAAGACATATGGTTGTAATGGGTAATCTCGGGTTATACGGTGGTGTTTCTGGATGTTGAGATTCTATACATGTCTAACAAGCTCAAGAAGGTGTTGTTGTCAAGGTGTATGATCATACATGTGAGAGACAACACTTGTGATTTGAGTTAACCCGGTTTAGTTGTAACTCGAACAGGTACAAAGAGTCGATTGAGGATCATTGGTTAAGTGGTTGTTATTTGGTTGGCTCAAGTTGTAACCGACTCACTCTATCTATTTGAGTGATAAGGAGGGTTTGTTATTTTGATAAGTTAGAATCTGAGAATTGGTTCAGGTTGAAACAATGGTGTTTCAGTATTTCTGTAGTTGATTCAAGTAAAGATTTGATTTCTGTCTTAGTGTGCACAAGAGTTGGAATTCAAGGGCTAGCGAGTTAGAATCAGGTGTTGCAGAATGAATTTCAATCACTAAAATAGGTATATGGTGTTTGACAGAAACCATGATGAAAACTGTGTGATTGGTTAACTCATAAGTGGTCTAGCTTATGAAGTGATCTGTTGAGAGAACATGTTGTTGGTGTTGTTAACATGTTATTGTATAGCTTATGAGTGGGAATCTCATGAACAAAGCTATGAAGATGTCAAACGCATGACAAGGATGAAACAAGAGTGTCTTGAGTAATGGTTTATCTATGAAGGAATGGACATGAGAATTGTCGAGGTTCAGGGGTCTGTGTGGTTATTCACAGAAGGATGCATTGATGGTTGATGCAAATTTCAGGAGTTGAATTTGCTGAATTGTTTGTTGTATGAGTGTGACTTATGCAGGTCATTGAATATTGTTTAGCCAAGTTTAGAGCTGGATTCCTAAGGTTCTATGTGGCGTGTTTCTTCAAAGTTTCAAGCTTGAATCAAGGTGGAGTTTGTTGAAATATGATCCAACTTGAAACAGGAAACTGTAGTAGAAAAGAAGTTTGTCTACATTTGTTTAACATGGGCCTCTTTGGTCTGTCAGTAACTGGGCCAGATATTGGCCTGAAGCCCATACAGGAACCGATCATGTATTAGGTATAAATACATACAAACGGATGAAAGAGCAAAAAGAGCTGCGCCGAACCCTAGTTTAGGCGGTTCTGAAGAGGTGAACAGAGCTAGAGAGAGATGTAGATTCTCGGTGTATCTAGGCTCAATCTCTTCTTATACTCTTTCATATGTTGTTCTTGTGAGACTCTATCTAGGATGTTAGATGAGTGTGAGAGGTATGTTGTAACCATAACACATATGTAACTCTTGATCTATAATGGATGTTGAGGACTCTGTTTCCTCCCCAGACGTAGCTGCTGATGCAGTGAACTGGGTTACCAAATCTCTGTGTTTCTCTGTTTATGTGTTCTCTCTATTTCCGTGTTTAAAGCTTGAGTTAGATCCATCAATCAGTACTTGATTGAATACAAAGTTGTATCGATTTACAACATGTGTTAAACATTTTATTGCGCTTTGTCCGTTGGTAATTGATGTTCTTATAATAAATACCAATAAATTATTATTGAATAAACCAGCGTGTGGTGTATTGGTGTTGTTAAGTTTAACGTCATAAAGTTTGAATTATGGGGCCACTGTAAAACCCAAAACAAAAAATAAGTTTTTCCGTCCCAAAATGGATATAGAGTCGTATTTTTTTCTTTTTCTTCCTGAATGTATTTAAAGCGTAGTTGTAACTGGTTGTAGTTGTAACTGGTTGTGAGCCGGCCTAGAGGGGGAAGCTACCCAAACGGTCGTTTTGGGTCCCATTTTTTTTTTTTTTTTTGTCTTTAAAGTTTTGTTTAAGAACAATTGATGTAGAAATGTAAAAAAAAAGGACTAATTTAATAAGAAAACATAAATTTTATCTCAAAAATTAGATTTTAGTATGAAATTGATAAAAAAAACTTTTAAATTTAGTATAAATCTACTAAGAAAAGACCTACCACTTTTTTAATAATGTAAAAGATAATTATTTTTGTTACTCTAAGGCCTCTTAGTCGGACTGTGCGTAGGGCCTCCAATAATACTGGATCGGCAACTCGAGTTATGTTGATGCAGACGGAAACTGAGGAAGTGTGTGACACAAGAGTTGATACAGAATATAACAGAGGAGTATGTGTAAGACAAACGTCTGCTGTGACACAAGAAACTAGTGTTAAAGAGTGGTTGTAGAGAGAAACAGACATGAACTGAAAGAAGAATATAAAGTGATGATCCTAAAGTAAAAAAAGGCCATGTGGGCTTCGAGTTCATAAGAGAAGAGACATGGGCTTTGTTATCAATAGGAAGCCCAAGCGTGAGGAGCTTAGGGTTCTTAAAGAATATAAATAGAACACAACTGCGAAAAGAAAAGGTTGCGCGTTTAAGTTTTATTGACAGAGACACACAGGCGTGTGTGTGACTTCGTCGCCCCACCAGAAGAGATTGAAGATCTGCTGTTGCTGGTATCTCTGGGGAATTTGTAGTCGTCACAGAAGACTGCATTGATGTGCTGATGCTGTAAGACATCACAAGATTCAAAAAGTTGGTTTGTTAAAGCTACACTAGTCGGAAAAGACAATGGGTGGTAGTTTTCTTTCATTGTAAATCTAGGGTGGATGTCATATAGCAATTGTAGGTTGTAGCCTTTTTTTAGTGAATGGTTTCTGGACTTGGTCCCGGCGATATAGGTTAACCGAACCAAGTTAACAAACTCTATACTTTATGCTCTTTACACTCGTTATACTAACACATCATACAAACGCGTTGATCTAGCATACACATAGGGTGGAAATGGTTGCATTAGGGATGAATGAGTTGAAAAAATATGAGTTGAATAGCATTCAACTCATTCATCCACTAAATAGGAGATGAAAGAGTTGAACGAATTTCCTTTATAATTTGTTCATTTCTCCAACTTTTTTTGTTGAATGGGTTGAATAAATTTTCCAACTTATTTTTCTCAAATGGTAAAAATTTGGATGAATGACTATTCAACCTCTTCAACCTATTAATTTATGTCATCCATTTGCACCCATAGGTTTTTACATGTATATCTTGTTCTTCTTATAGTTAACGTACGTTTCAGATTGCTTAGATAAATAAATCTTAATATGATCATGATGGTCTTTCAATGGGTTCTATTTTATTGATGTGTATATGTGTAAAATTCATTTGATTTTTACTAGCTTGTTGTTAACAGTGAGTTTTTGTCTAATCTTAAAGCAGATTGATAGGAGAAAAATAGATGTACTCATTATGCTCTCCTTTTAGAATCGTATTTGGAGATTTGAGTATCTATCCTACGTATGATGTATATATGTGCACACTATGAAATGTAAAGTATAATAGGAATTTTCCTTGTTCTCTCGTCAAAAGATCAAAAAAGTCTTGGTTGGGACTTCAGTGGTCATTACCAGTTGTTTCCTTACACCAACAATTTAACTTAAAGGATATTGTATTTGTATCAAATTCGCTTTAGAAACTAACATTAAATGAATATTGTAAGTTGATGATGAATTAATTATAATATTTTAAATTATTTTTAAAAAATCTTTTTTTTAGGTTTAAATTATCTATATTACAATGGGAATTTGGCATCAGTAACGTACAAAAAAAACTTTAATTAAGGCAGTAACCACTTTAGCCCTTGTGCATGGTAAACAGTTGCCTATTTGTCTCTTTTTGAAGTCGAAAGGTTGATATCTCCACAAAACACTTTACTATCCCGTCCAACGCGACAACGCAATTTTTTGTTACAAAAATATTTCAGTTACAGTAACGCTTACTCTCATCGGCGACGGAGAAGCGAGAAACTCGGGTCCGATCGCCACCAATAAGACGACTGAAACCCTATTTGGGGATTCTCTGAGAAAATTCGCTTTCGCCTGTGTGTGATTTAGGTTAGTTGCCGTTTACAACTCGCTATCAGGGATTCAAGGGCGAATTAGGGTAAGTATTTTTGGGTTTCTACATATTCCAATTCGCCGTCCTTACTGTCGGTCTTTTTGGCCAGTTTTTTTAAGATTTTCTCGATTATTAGAAATCTCCATTGTTATCACCGCTGTTATTAATAGTGTTAATTTGGCCTTCAGTAAGGGCAATTAGATACGGGTAGTGTGTAGTTACACTTGATTTTGTAACCCAGCATTGACTAGTTAACATGCAAGCCAAATTTGGCATTAGATTTAACCATCTACTTAACTCTGTTTTTTGATTTTTGTAAAACTCTTGCATCAGTAAAATTTCTATTGACCAAATCCAGATAAGAATCTCATAAAGTTCTGTAGCAAGAATTTCGTTGCTTTGAAATGCCTAGTTTACATGCACTCAATTTATTTGAGATGGACAAAAGCGTCCGCTTAACTCTTTTTTAAGATTGATGGGGAACTATTGCATCCGTTTATAATTTTAACAACATGGTACCGAGAAGAAACTGAATTTGTTCAGCAGTTATCACAAACGCATATTTCACGAAATAACTAACCGTTTGTTTACTGCTTCACAGGGTCTTATCGAGATGGAAGAATGTCGCCTACCTCAGCGTCTATTCCGTAGTGGTTCTGAGCCGTCTGGGAGAAACCGCGTGAACAACTACTTCAACTTGAGGTGGATTGAGAATTTAAAAAAGGCTTTGGACGATGATCATCTACAACAGCTTGGTTCTTCACAGTTTGGTAGGTTACTTGGCATGGGTAACCACACTTTCTCTGTCATGTTTGTGCATTACCTCTTGTCAAGGCAGCTTGTTACGAAGAGGAAGTATGAATTGTGGTGGGTGTTTGCGGGGAAACCAATATGTTATGCGATCGAGGATTTTGCACTTGTCACGGGTTTGAACTGTTTGAAGGATGGATTCAAGTTGGACAAACGAAAAGGGAAAGTCGTGAAGAAAGGATGCAGCTCTTCTTCACCAATATGGAAATCTCTGTTTGGCAGTGAGCCTAAACCAATTGTCACATGGATTTTGCAGAAACTGCTGCTGGGGAAGAAATACAAAGATGCGGATACTCGCTTCCGACTTGCTCTGTTGCTGCTGGTAGATGGTATCTTATGTCCTACGTGTGGGAATACCAACATAAGCCCACTCTATGTGGAAATGGTGGCGGATATAGACGCCTTCCTAAAGTATCCATGGGGTCGAGACTCGTTCTTGAAGACTGTTGTTAGTGCTAAAGCGCGAACCGTCAAACAGTTAGCGGAGGACACATGTGCAATTCAAGGCTTCTCACACACACTCGTTCTAGTAACAGTTGCGAGTTGCCCAGAGATCATTCAAGGTCCTCCTGTTGGAAATATCAGCCACCCTCCAGCCACTGCAGTCGAAGATATTGTGAAGAATATTGTTGAGAGGAGTTTAACTATAAACGTCCAATCGGCTCGTCTAGTTGACCAAACAGGACAGGTTAGAACTAAAAACACACCTAAACACAAGGATCAAAATCTTATATTATATATCTAACAAAGTTGCGTCTTCTCGTAGGCGTGTGTTTGTTCGATGCTGTGTACCTCGAAGTCAGACAATGGTCGCCTCTCATTCTCTGACGAAGAGGAGGATGAAGAAGTGTCTTGTCTTGTGGAGCTTGTCTTAGATGATCATCCATTCGAACACAATAGCTGGAGTGGTGGTGTAGATGTGGCTGCTGTCAATGATGTTGGAGATGAGTCAGCTTCGAAGGATGATGATAGCGATAGAGACAATGTTTGCACAAATGAAGGTCCATTCGACGAGAGTGGCGTTAGAAAAAAAGTGTGCACCGACCAAAGTAGATGTCATTCTGGAGATGTGTCTAAACTGATCGAGGTCGCAGCAGGCGCGTTTGAAGCATGCATGCTGCGGTTAGTTGAGACCAATAATGTTGAGCTGAAGTCATACATCGCTGCTGAAATATCAAAGCTTGAGAAAAGGTTCGCGTCCATCCGCAAAGAAAGGAACCAATGGGTGCCAAGTGAAGATAATTTAGGAGGTGGTGGGGATGAGGATAAACATGTAAGTATTTTTACACCAATTTGGTGTTGTTGTGCTGAGTGATGTTGTTTGATGACCCTCCTATTTATTACATGTGAAATATACATATGCGATTTGTCACTATATTCTTCACAACCTGCATTTACGTGTTCAGGAAACAACCGAACCAGTTGGCGGTTCAAGCTACGTCGATGCTACACAGAATGGGACAGGATATGTATGTTTACTGCCACTTAGCCAGTTCCTCGTTTTATCCTATTAAACATAACATTCGCTAATCTAAATTGGGTGTTTGTCTCAGGCTGAAAACGAGAGTGAGGGTCAGTCCACCCCGCCGAAGGCGCCTGCAACCAACATCACAGAGGTTGAACCTCCCACATTCTCCATAGGACTAACTCAACTAGAGAAAGAATTACGGATCCCCAATAACAAGGTACGCGCTTCCCCCGTCGATCGTGTTTTGTACAGTTTCGATGAGTGTTGATCACAGTGGTACTCTTGCTTAATTTCTTGTAGGAACCCAGTAACACGGAGCTCTGCGCGACATCTGATAGAGATGCTTCAGATGCCATTGTTGATCTAACGCAAGAAGCCTTTGCAGTTGGTCGCAGGAGGTCGTCGAGAAAGGGTACACATGCTGGTAAAATTGTCAGACGACCAACCCGGATTGGACTGCGTTCCCGTAACACTGTCCCCATTGACACTGTTAGGAAGACACCGCCACAACATAATGAAAGTGATTCCCCTGAAGTACCATGTCGCATTAACAAAAATGTGAGGAAACGGACGAGGAGTACACAACAGTCATCAACTGCGACACCTCCAAAGGTTACGAAACAGAACACACCTATGCTTTTCGTGGGTGGTTTCGATGCTTTCACCCCCCCTACTCAGCAAAAGGATCAAGGTTTTTTTACAGTAATGGAAAGGGCCAGGTAAGACATCATTGGTATATTCTATGAAGCTTCCTTCTCATAACGTTGACTACCCTGATATATCTACGTAACCAATTCCCACAGGTCATATGAACTGTCGTGTGGCATATTGGTGGACAACACCGAGTTTCTAAACATTTATGCATCCTCCGCGTTCCTTGATGAGTTGGTAATAGTTTGTTCAATGATCTTTTTGTTATATATTTAGTCTATCTCATACCAGACGTTTTAATAAAGAGTTCATCGTTTGACATTCAGGGAGCAGATTTGTTGATTCGGTTCATCCAATATCGTCACGATGCCGCTCCGGATCAGCGGTGTGATTTCTTGTCAGCTTCGTTTCTGTCCAACCTATACAGGCAGTACAATCATATTGTACTAGCCCCAGAGATATTAAACTTTAGCTTCTCAAACTCCACGGCAGAGCCTTTCGTGACACGGCCAAAATTGCTTAAGGATGTGGATATCCTATACAGCCCCATGCAGATAGAACGACAACATTGGGTAGGTATGGTTATTGATTTGAAATCTTGGCAGGTTTTAGTCCTGGACTGCAATAGAGCTTGTTTGAGTGACCAGCAAATCAATACCTATGTGGAGCACATTGCTGTCATGGTCCCTTATCTAATCCGGAAATTTGTGGTCAACGAGGAGGCATCAAATGTAGGGCTGGATCGCATGGCTGTTTTTCGCCCTTCCTTACCATTCCACTGTTCTTCAAGAGGTAATGCTAGTTTCCAATTCCCACAAACTTGCACATTAGTTGTTTATGCACTCTGACCATAACAACCGTTTGTTGTTATTCTAGCGTTAGTTGGGATTGCGTCGCTGATTCTGCTCGAGCTGCACGCTGTATCTTCCCTAGCATCATACTACAGGCAACTTGATGTAGAGAAGGTCCAAATAGCTGCGAAACAATATGCTGTTGGTGCCTTTGAAGCTTTTTCGCCATTTCCTTTACCACGTTAGTAAATGAGCCGTTTAAACCACAAACCCTTGTTTTCCTCTATTGTTGCACTATAATCGATTAACGCAAATTCTAAGATTCATAGACAATTAGTGACTTCGTTGCAGACAATGTATCTCTTATATCATTGTTGTTCTATTTTAGTAACAGGGACTAGTGATGTATTTGCCTAGTTTCACATTCTATTCTGTTTTTATTTTTTTTCCATTCCTTTTAGGTTTCATTGTACCATTTGGTTTATGTATCGAGTATAATCAGTTTATTCGGCACTGAATATCTACAAAGATTTCGTGCCTACTCTGGTCCAGACATTGGTCATGTACAACAATCTGTGCTATCCAGATCGTGATGCTTTTAATACACACTTCATGTAGTTGTGGTGTAAAACAAAGGGCACATACGTTTGGGTTTCCAAAATGTTTTCTAGGGTATAGCTATCAATACTTGCGAGACGTAGGTTAGATGGCCCTTACGTTGACTCCATCTAGGTGTTGTAATGAAACCCGCTATTCGCATTGGCAAACTCTCTTATGGTTGCCGTTAGGGTTCCGTATATGTTATCTAGGGTATAGTGTCGATCAGACATACCCGTAATCAAAAGCGGCCGGTACTTTACTTCCGATGTAGCATTTGACATTGGTAATTTTATGACATTACACGACTTAAATATAGGTCCATAATGCATTTGCAATGTAACATGTATACAAAAAGAGATTGTTCATTAAACCACCCGGGGGATTGCCGATATATTACAAACTTAACATACATTGGTGTTTTTGGGCCGTACATCACTATATACAACACCACAACCTTACAACAGCAGGCATTACTATTACAAATACGTTGGGGTCTATATATCTCATAATAAAATGGTATACACAAGAAGTGTATATACCAAACTACTATGAGTCAAAAAAAGCCACCAGTCACCGCTACAATACTAGGTTGGGATGCATATAATTCAAAATACAAGGGTATACACCTGCGTGGGATATACCAGGGTATTTTGAGCCAAAAGTAGCCCCCAGTCACCGTTACTATATACATACCATGCGCCGCTTTATTCCAGGATATTTTTGTCCAATCCGAAACACCTTATTGTACCCCCAAGGCTTAGCAGAGTAACTTAGATGGCGGTTTTGCAAGAGGCCTTGTTGTGATCAGTCCGACAACAACGTGAGCATCGCCTTGTAGACTTGGGACGTGGACGCTACGATAAAAAAAACAAACTTACATTAAGGCAAAATATAAAATATGGCTGCCGACTTAAAACAGAGTGATCCGGTTTTACCTTGAACTCTCCACTAGACAATATTCTGACTTTTTTAGGCCTTCCTGGTGGACGCCGTGTAAAAGGTGGGTTCATGTCACCGCGAGTACTAGCAGCTGGTCCCACTGTTGAATTTCCCCAACGGATGGAATAGGATAAATCTTCTCCTCATAAGCATGCCTTATTGTCTCCTCAAAGTAGGCGACGTCAACAAAGGTATCATTGGAAACACCAATACGATTGGCTGCGGCGATGACATGTGGGCACGGTATGCTTAAACACTGGAACTCGTTACACGAACAAGTTGCCTCAACCAATTTAACCGTAAAACATTCACCACTACTTATCTGAACTTGGAATTCAAAATCTCTAATTGGCCTCACGGCCATAGCCATGGCGGCCTCAAAGTTCTCTTCCACGATTTTGCGAACATTTGGAGCTATCAGAGCAGCCAAACGAGCAGCCTTTGATCTTCTCACAGCAAACCATTCCATCACCGTTGTCCTTATTATCTCAAACATGCAAATGAGTGGATACTCTCTTGCTTCCTTCAGGACTTGGTTCCACGATTCAGCAATGTTGCTATCCATTAGATTGTACCTCTTGCCCGCCGAATGCACTCTTGACCAGTGAGAGAAACCTGTACCCCAATTTATAGGTTAACTAGAGTCCGACTGTGAAGAGCTTTGTAAGGTAATATAGACGTTATACTATTTTAGACTATACTGTCCACTTACCAACATCAACTAGGTATGCTGCACAACCAGGGTTTACTCGCTGAATTTCCAGAAACTTTTTGTTGAAATCATCAAGCACGAACGACCTAGCTGCGGCGGACATTAAACCAGCCAGTGTTTGCGGTTTGTACAAATGACAAACATTCCGCCATAGATGCACAGTGCAGGCAGAGTGATGCGCCTCAACAAACACCTGATAACAGGGGATATACAACAGCTTAATTAGCCCCCGTATATATGGCATCTACCACAATCAACACAACAAAGAAGGCGATTTACTATCGACTAACCTTCCTAAGGCCTGCATATATGCTTGAATGTCAGTCAGATATGAACACTAACTCAGTAGTGTCGTGAACAAATGTGGAGAGGCATCTGAAAAACCACTCCCAAGCAGCATCGTTTTCGCTATCAACAATAGCAAAGGCAATGGGAAATATTTGAAAATTTCCGTCTTGGCAACTGGCCGTGAGAAGGCATCCACCATAACGAGCCTTCATCGACGTTCCATCTACAACAATCACCTTCCTCATGTACTGGCAACCTTTGACGCAAGCTCCATATGCAATGAATTGGTATTTGAACCGCATGGCACCATCAGGATCTTCGTCATGTTCTGTGAAACAGAGTGACCCTGGGTTTGTTTGTTCAAGGAGACCAATGTAGGCTGGAAGAAGTGCGTAGCTACCAGCCATGGAGTCCAAAGACATCTCCATTGCCACTTCCCTTGCCCGCCACGCTTTCCAGTATGATATATTGATATGGTACTCATCAAGTAGTATTTTCCTTATACCAGCTGGAGTTGGACCGCGCTTGATACAACCAAAATGGCTCTGCATAATCTCCCCTATAACTTGTGTTGTCGATGGTACTGCCGACACTCATCGACTGTGCACGTATGTTTCTGTTTCGCCTGCCTAATCTGAAAGTTTTCAGAGGCTTCGAGTCTCACCGCATACACACGCCAAGGACAGGTTTTGCCAATACACTTCAACACCATGAACTTTGGGGTCGAACGACTGGTACGAAAATGAAATTTCCTATGGATTGCGTGGATAGCAAGTTTGATCTTGCAGTCAGATTTTGACTTGAACACACGTCCAACAAACAACTTGTCACGTTCATACTGGATGTCGGACAAAGCTGTGTCTACGCCTGAAACATGTAGAGATTGGAAATGGCGTCTAAGTACTACATCTAAATTTAATACCATACTATTCTGTAGTAGTGATCTTAGCATACGAGAAATTAGACTGTATTTACCTTCACCTTTTCCATCATTGAATACCGGTGGAGCATCACGATAAAACAAAGCCGGATCGTCACTCATATCAGTAAGCATTGTGTGCAATGCTTCTTCAACCCGCCCCCACATGGTCACAGAATTAACTTCCATGTCACCTTCACACCCATTTGTGCTCCCAGTTGAGGTTGGTTCTAAAGCAGGTCTTTCGCGGGCATCCTGGGATCCAACATCTTTCTGTTTAGGCCGAGCTTGACTACACTCAACAAGCTGTGAGTTTGCAGGTTGGGTAAATGGTACAATTTGAAACTCGTCCTCTTCGCTGTCGCTAGATGTTTCATCTTCTGTATCGTCTGCCACGGCTTTCCCTTTCTCCCTTTCACCCACCGTTCTTCTTTTCCTAGTTGTTGACCCACCACCTTCAGTTATGACTACCCCATGTTCGGTAGTCGCAGGGACTGAGGCCATCACTATATCTTCCTTGTCACACACTGCTTGTCCTGCCTTCTTAATCTGCTCTGTTCGTAGAGGAGCGTCCAGTGCAAACTCATGCCAGTAAATGTCTTCTGAATCGGTGTCTGAATCTCCATCGCTGTTCTGTGAATTATAATGCATCCAATTGCTATCACACCTCTGTGGGCTAGGATCTTGTGCCATCGTCTTCTTCACAATGGTAACGCAGAGGTCTACTTCTTCTATATAACGCCACATACGGATAAACACCCCAACCTCCTCATCGTCTGTTATATATTGTGGTGGTGATCCATTTCCATCATCTAGATCAAACGACCCAGGAAATTGATACGCCATCTTAATAACGCATTCGTGGGCACGCAGAACAAGCTTCTCCTTAACTTTCGCAACCAGTGCTTTATATGTTAGCCCATCTCGTAAACGAACATAATTCTCACCGGGTGGCGCATCAGGCTCGAAATTCCACACGTTGTTATCAACCCGTACCCACTCTCCCAGCACAACACGAACTTGATCCTTTGCGGACATCTGCACCCAAAACAAATAAAGATCACACCTTTGGTCAGTACTTCAGAGGCTCCACTGTTTTCATTAGCAGGTAATGGTTTTGCATATGTCACAACCAATTATCTAACTTACCCTACTAAAGACCTTGTTGGGTATTGGAGACAAAAAGTATTTAATTACTGCTCTCTTTGGACTATCTTAAAATGGAAAAGTAAGCGATCACTGATCTGGACAAGGGGACAAAATTTCAACTCCCACAAACAGACACTACAATAAATAGACAAGGAAAGATAAACGACATCTACCTTTACTCCTCTATTCGATGACTTCACTGTCCAGCTCATGCTACTGTCACACATAACCCTCGCAGGTGGTGTTCAGTTAGTTGAGATAGAAACAACTGGTACTACTCTATTTATTGAGAGAGGCGAAGTCTAGGTTTTCTTACCAAAGGGATCTTTCACACACCGTAAGAAATTAGTGTGGTGTTATGTTACTGATTAGACAATTTTTGATTACCGCTTGGTCACTATATCTCCTTAATTTGTAGCCCGCCACGTCTTCTTACCTAGTGCCACCGATTTTTAACGAGAATACAAGTTGGGCCCTTTGTGGTAATTTCAACCCATCACTTGGTTAGTTTCTTTATTTCTCAAGTTAGCCTGCTATATTCTTCACAACATTTGCCAAATTGGTTACTGGGCTAATTCGCTCTATTAACATTTTTGAAGTATATTTTGGTTTATGCTTTTTAAGTTTTACTTATTTAATTTTTTTTTACAACATTAACCCCTAAAACAATTCCATAAATAACAATTGCAGAGAAACTCAAATACTAAACTTTCTTAGATTGACCAACATTTGTTACATTTATTGCCATAAAATCTTAACAACATCTATACATTCCGATTTTTCCAAAAACAACTCTACCCATTAAAGTTTTAACCCATTAAATCTCCAAAACTATTTTTATGGATGCTAAAATCTCTCAAATTTAAATGATATACAACAGATTTTCTATAACAAAAGTTTACAATCTCCATAATTATATTAACATTAATAAATTTCCTAAACCTAAAATCCAATTATAGAATGACACATTAAATATGCTGAAAACCCCCCCATATAATTTGGTTTATTTTTTATTTTTTCAGGAATTACTAAAAAAATTAAAATTCTATTAATTATCATAAACTATATATATTGACATGGAAAAATTATAAACTATAAAAATATGTTAATTTGGTAAAACAATTAAAATAATTAAACTTGACAAAAAAAAACTTATTTTGATTATTTTTTTACGCAAAAACTTATTTTTGATTTTGGTGAGACGGTTGGCATTAATCCCATATAGGGAGTTAAGTAGAATTGTTTTTTAAACACTTTTAAATGTGTACCAAGAGATAAATGCCTGTAAAATTTTATATTTTAAAAATTAATAAAAAACAATAAAATAATTAATAAATAAAATATAAATTTTAAATTTTAAAAAATAAAAATATTATCGCGCGTTGTACCACGGGTTAAATCCTAGTATATTTTACATTTGAAGTATGGTGCTATTAGAACTTAGAGACGATGTGCTAAGGAAACAAAACCTTCTTTTTTTTCAATCAAATCATATTTAAATTATTCCTTTTTTTTGTCTAAGGATATTAAAAATCTTAGGCACAATAGCCCTTACAAATATCATCGCCTTTGGGTTCCTTCAGGCTTCCTTATTATAGAACTACGATGTTGAAGCACGTACCAAACTTTTTTTGACATCGTACGTCATAAAATGTCTTTTAGAGTTTAGATTAGTCGATCATTCGAACTTTGGGTGCTTAAGTGGTCTTGTTTAGTCTGTGGTACGATTTATAATGGTTAATTATTTTGTGAAAAGTTAATGGTCCACTGATTAATTAGTTATCTCTCCAGTAGAGTTACATTCTTGCTCCATTTTAATCATAACTACGGTAAAGATCTCAGTCCATTTACATGCTTTTATTTTACCGATTTTAAACCCACGTACAACCAAGAAAAGTTAACATGAACAGACCTTTTTTATCTCCATCTTTTCATATAATAAGAAAAAAGAGTTTGTATAATTTTAGCCTTACATGTAATTCAGTGGCGTACCCAGAATTGTTTTTTACCCGGGTCAATATATAATGTAAAATTGTTATTAAAGATTTTCGAAACAATAAATCAAGAACATTTTTGTTTATGAAAAAACTACGGGTCAAATACATAAAATATATGTAAAACATGTAAATGATAAATTCAAAATATAAAGAAATTGAACAAAATTTAAAAGATTATACACATACTATTTGTACTTTTAAGAGGTGCAAAGCAGAAAAAAAAATAAATAATATGATAAATTTTAAGGACTAAACACACAAATTTTAAATATTAGAGAGGTCAGCTGACCCTCCTAACTTCTTACTAGGTCCACCGGACCACCGTTGCATGTAAAGCGATAGAGATAATCACTTTATGGAGAGATTTTATCTCACTTTATGTTGCCTGTAATTTAATAGAAATTTTAAAATTATTACTACAATAATGAAACTTTTCACTTTTGGCTTTAGAAAAAAGAGAAAGATCCATCACAGAAGAAAATGAAAGGACTTGAGCAACATTTATTTGTAAGGCTGTTAGCATTAAGAGGCAAACTAAGACATCCGATAGTTCCACCACAGATCTATATCATGTGCTTTTAGTTCAGATTTTTGCATTCGAAATTTTAGATTTAATTATAAATAAAAAATTTAATAGTTTTAAGATATATGAGCTATTTTAAGTAATTGAATGCTTTTTTCGTCTCATAGTCAGATATCTTAAAAAGAAAAACTGTTAAACAGTATCTGTAGATAATAATATCAAGACAAATAATTCTTTGAATCTTATGTCTAATTACTTATAAAAAAATAAAGAGAATCTATATAATAATAACAATATGAAAATATGCGACGACAGTTATGTTTTTTTCAAATCGTATTTTTTTGGAAAATGCAACCAACAGTTGTATTTTTTCAATCGTACTTTTTGGATATTTTCTGAAAAGTCGTGATGGATCATTAAAACGGTTATTTATGTAAAGGTACAACTGTTCAGTGTAAATTTGTGTTGATTAGAACATTCATATCTTTTGATTAGAAAATATTTGTCTATTTGAACTGTTTTCATTTTTTTTTTGCTATGAAACAAAATCAACTAAAATTTCAATCTTAACAGTTTTTACATTCTAAATTATTTTCTAACATTCATTCTTTTAAAAGTCAAGAAATTCTTCTATGTATAATAGCAATCCGAATAAATATCACCAAGAGTTGTGTTTTTTCAATCTTACTTTTTGGATAATTTTCTTAAAAAAACTGTAGAATATTAAATTGTATGTTTTACAAAAACTTGCGATTGTTCATTGTAACATTTTATTTTGTAAAGTTGCAACTGTTCATTGTAGAGTTGTGTCTATTCGAATATTCGTATCTTTTGAAATCTATATAAATTTGTCTGTTTGAACTGTTTTCATTTTTTTGCCATGACACAAAATAATATAAAATTTCATTCTCAACGGTTTTTACAGCTCTCTAAATTATTCTCTAGCATTCATTCTTTTAAAATTCAAGAAATTCCTCTAATTCTTGATTTAACAAAAGATTTTTGGAATGATGAACCTAATTTACAACTTTTAGTTAATTTTATAATTAAAAATTTAATGAAAATATCTAGAGTTTTGTTCGAAGAGTTAGATGAATTATATAGTGAGCTTTTGGATTTGACTTTTGAATATGATAATAAAGATGTCTTCTATTTAAAAGCAGTTTATATGAGTTTGTAGGTATAATCAAGTCCAAATACAACAGTTGCAACTTTCGTATACCTTCTCGTAAAAAAAATTGTTTTTTTTTTCTTTTAAATTCAAACGGTTGTATCTATTCATTGTAAAGTTGTGTCTTTTCACTATATTTTATTTATATTTTTTATTCACAACTTTTCGTTCTAATATGTGTGTTTATTTAAATAGTCATGCCTTTTTAACTTTTTTATATTTGTATTTTCTTCATTAACTAACAAGTTCGTTGAAACAAATTTTCCATTTTATGTTAAATCTAAATAATTGAATATTAATATCTAATATTCAACGTTATTGTATAATCTAACTAAAATTTTAGAAATTATTATATCAATAGAGAAATTTAATACAACTTAATATAGAATTTATAGTTTCATCTATTTATCGTAACTTTTCGATAAAAAAAATATTTTAATATTTTAAAATAAAAATATCAAACTGAATAAATGCAAACAACAATTGTGAGTCTCGTACTATTTTTTGTAAAAAATGGTTTTATTATTATTTTTTAAAACTCAAACAGTTGTATTTGTTCATTGTAGAGTTGTGTCTTTCACTATATTTTATTCATATTTTTCATCACAACTTATCGTTCTAATAGGTGTGTCTATTTAAATAGTCATATCTTTTGAACTTTCTATATATTTGTCTCTTCATTAATAACCAACAAATCATCGTTCGGTGAAACAAATTTTTCATTCATTGTTGAATCTTGAATATTAATATATAAAATTCAATGTTGTTCTATAATCTAACTAATATTTTATAAATGATTATCGTAATATATAAATTTAATAAAACTTAATATAGAATTTATAGTTGCATCTATTTATCGTAATTTTTTGTGAAAAACTATTCTAATTTCAATTTATTGTATTTTGTTTTAAGAGTTGCAATTTATTTTATTTTGTTTTAAGAGTTGTGTATTTTAATTTTAAGTTTTTCGATGATACAGTCTCACTCATTATTAAATATAATTTAATTATAATTATTTAATAGAAAAACACATTTGCTCATTACAACTATTAGTTCAATATTCTCAATTACGATCACTTTGTCATAATAATTTTTTAATTTTATTCTTTACCATAATTCTTAATAAAAATATCTTATATTTATAATATTTAAACAATATGTTTTGCAAAGTTGCGTCTATTCTACATAATATTTTTTGTTATAAGTTTTCATTTTGATGGTTGTGTTTTTAATAACAGTTTATGTTTAATTTTTATGTATTCAAACTATTTTAATACATTCAAATAATTTCATAATGTATAATTTTAAATTTTAATTTTTTTTTTCTAAAGTATTTTCCCCGCGACATCGCGGGGAGTCTGAGTCCTAGTATAATAAAATAATATAAAGAAATGACAAACATTATATAACACCACAAGACAATTTGCAAGTGGACCGTAAAGTTCGTTAATGAAGTGAAACCCAACCCGAAGAATATTCTAGATATTGATATTACTTATTGTAGAACCTATTTCCATGTGTTTAGGAAACTTTACATTATGTTGTATTAGCAATATGTCAAAGCTAATTACTATATATATGTACTAGAATAGGACCCGCGGTACACTGCGGGGGAAAATTATTTATAACTAGAATATATAAATTATAAGTTGTATTTGTTGGTTAAATATGTTATAATTATATAATAATTGTTAAATAAACCATATAATACAGTAATATAATTTATTTTCTACATAATATTTATTTAATAAATTTAATTAGATATGTCTATTTTCTGATACCGACAGTGTCAACAAAATAATGAAATGATGTTTTATCCTTGTAACACCAAATTAATAGTATTTTTAATTTATAGAAATATCGATAAAACCCGTCCGCTATATAACCCCATCCCGAGATATTTTAGCTCACACTATATCATCTTAATTTTTAATATTTATTGTGTATCTATGGTAGAATGTTTATCATATTTAACTTTATATTTTTCATATTTAACCTTTTAAAAATATTTAAACTAAAGAACTGGAATAAATCAAATAGAAGTCAATGCATTAAATGTAAAAACTTTACTAAAAGTATTTTTGAGCAAAAACTGCTGCAAAAATACTAGTATAGATACCTTAATCTTATGAAACAACTAAAAATAAACTATTCTATTTCTATAATATTTGACATGAGAGCGAGGGATCCTATAATTCTAAACGTTTTTCTGTTGTGGTAACTTTGTGATCTCAATGATCATGAAAGGTGAAGACGATGAAGACAATGGTGATGGAGACGATGAAAAACCAGCTGAAGACGTGAAACTCTTTTTTCACGTGATTTTAAAATTCAATAGGTTATTCAATTTGATTTTGGGGTATGTGTCTTTTAAGTTAAAGTCAACGTTTTGGTTTTAAAAGAAGTGTTATTTATTTATTTATTTATTTTATGGATTTAGTGGAAGAATTGGTAGTTATGGTTTAACTATTAGGGGAGTTGGGAGTTTATTGGAACGCTCATGTTTAGGTTATTATAAGTCTGATTTATGGACTGTCCAAGATAAAAACAATTGTTTGTGGAGCTGCAGGAATTGCGTCCACGGGAGGTTATTATTCCCTTTTACCAAAACCGAAGACGAGCTGAAGTTCCATCTCTCTTCTCAAGATTGAAGTTTATACTCTTGATGAGTTTGTTGACATGATTTGTCTGATCTTGACAAGTGTCTATGACATACGTACCTTTGTCATGGAGGGGAGTATCAGGGAAGCAAGATGTGTATCTTGCGGACCAAGTAATGTGAACCGTAAAGTTCGTTAATGAAGTGAAGCCCAACCCGAAGAATATTTTAGATCTTGATATTACTTATTGTAGAACCTATTTCCATATATGTTTAGAAAAGTTTACATTATGTTGTATTAGCATAGCAATATATCAAAGCTAATCACTATATATATGTATGCCTTAATCTTATGAAACAACTAAAAATAAATTATTAAATTTCTATAATATTTGACAGCACATAAACTTAACTATTTCGGGTTTGAAGTTCAAAATCTTGAAAAGAGCATTTATGATTTAGCTCACTGCACATATATAAGTTTAATGTATAAATTCAACATAGTTTATTTATGCAGGTATGAAAAAGTCGATTCAATGTCTATGGCAGATATTACGATGACTAGATCTATCTTATTTTGAAAAGTCTTTATAAAATATTAGATAATGACCCGTCCGATGGATGGGTTTAAAGTTTTGTAAATAAAATTAAATTTAATAAAAATATATTAAAATATATTGTAATTTATTTATAATTTTTTTTACTATAATATACTGATTTATATCCATATACAAATATTTTATGTATGTTACCATTGAAAGTATATTTTTTACACCAAAGTATATTGTATGTTACAAATATATTATTTAGCACCACCTAAAAAATGTCTATATGAAAAAATTAAGCCAACTATTATATGTCTCTTTACTTTTAATTTTGCAAAGTTTCTTTAATCACTAAAATTGTTGGCTCAATTTTTTTTTTGAATAAAAAATAAATTACATTACAATAGTGTATGACTAACCATGGAGAACCTCGGCTCTGTCCTCCTCCTTTATGGAGAGAACCTTGCGTCCAACCTCATCTACCATGGAGACCTTCGCTCCGCCTTCGTCTCTTGGGGAGATAACCTTGCGTCCAACCTCCTCCACCTTCCTCCCTTGAGGAGATAACCTTGCGTCCAACCTCCTCTACCATAGAGAGAACTTCGGCTCTGCACTCCTCCTGTGTGGAGAGAACATGTTCACGTCTTTTATCTATCTCAAAGTGGTTTGCTCCAGCAACCAATGAATCTAAAGATTCTTATCTAGCGTCACAAAATCTTTTGATATTAACTAATGTTAAATTTTATAATGTAATCATGGAAGTTTCTTTGACACACCATTATGTAGCCTCTGTCTCCAAGCTCCTATAGATCTGTCAACAAATCAATTTTTTCAATCTATCTATGTTTGTTGTAAGCTTGTGTTTGATTAGTCTATTTTATCTAACCATTAGGTTAATGAAATTTTCCTCTTTATATCTTTTTAAGATTGAACGAATGGTAACAATTGTGTTTGCACGACAAAAAGGTCTATGACCAACCAATCAAGGTTGAGAGATTAGAAGAAAATTAATTTGACATAACTAAAAATATAATAGAAAATTGTTTCCTTCATGGTGTCACCTAATCTCATTTCTCTTCTTCTTCTTCACTGAGCTCTCTACTGCGAACAAAGCAAATTCTTTAATCCTTCTCTCTCTCTCTCTCTCTCGTTTTTTGTTTTTTCAGATCAAGAAGCTTTTTCCAAGGTTAGTTTCTTTCTCAATTCGTTTTTGTTTTTAATAAAAATATTTGTTTTTTAGAACTGGGTTAATCCATTCTTTGATTCTTACGATTTGTTTCTCTGAATTTTTTGTTAGTAGCTGAGTTCTCCTTTAGATATTTTTTTTGATCTGGTTCACGTCTTTCTTCGATTAGGGTTTCGATTTATTTGCTTGAATTCACTTATAGATAGATTTGTCTCCCCTGTAAAATGTTAATTAGGTATGAACAAGTTTTTTTTTATTTATCTCTCTTGTAAAAATAGAGAAAACAGAATAAAAACAATGGCAGCAGCAACATCAGCTTCTTTGTTTTCAATTAGATCTTCTTACTCGTCTAAAGTCAGCTCCTTTACACCACAGTTTAAGGCACAAGCTGTGAACTTTATTGTGTAGGGACCTGAGACGGAGTGGAGTTTATAATGATGCTGGTTGTTCCTGTTCTCGTATGTCTGGTTTAGCCTTATTTTATGATTTCAAACTATATTTATATGTGAATTCATTATCTTCATAAAGTAAGTACCATTGTGGGAGTGCGTTGGTTCTTCTATCTTATCCTCTCATGCAAAAGGCTGGAAAAATTCAGGTATTCATTCCGTTTTAAAACAGCATTTCGATTTTGGAATTTTGTAAGCTTTTTTGTTGTTTATGGATTCAAATGTTGAACATCGTTTGTTTTGGATTATGAATGATTAAAAGTTTTCGGTTCTTATCAAATATCGCTTCTAAGATGATGATATGACAAGTGTTTTGACTGGACATGGCTGGTTAGAGTTTTCCAGGGATCGCTCTAATTGAAGCGGTATTGAGCCAGGACATGGCCCAGGTAACTCTGGAGATCTCGGGCTCTCTGGTTTCTTCAAAAAGGTAAAGCTTTTGTATCCCTCCGCAAACTCTTCTCAATTCGTGTTACATGTGTATGCCACTTATTGAGTTATTGAGATCATATCTCATGTCCAGGTCAAAGAAATCGAAAAGAAATATGAGAAGCTTGACAAGCATCTCAAGAAGCTTCAAGAGGCACACGAGGAGACGAAAGGCGTCACTAAGGCTCCTGCTATGAAATGTAAACCTTAACCTGCAACAGGTAAAAACCTCTCCGAGTTACCTAAAACTCTGAAAATTCATTTTAATTCTTCGCTGATTCTCTTCTCTTTTATGTTTACAGTTAACTGTTGCTCACAAACCATTGCTGGTATGTCATAATATTGCTTTCCTCTGTTTCAGAGTTGTTTAATTAGAGATGAACTCAGTGCAAATGGCTTACTTGAGTTTATTTGGTTTGTTTTTATATTGTAGGTCACGAGGAAGCTGTGCTTTGTGTTTCATTTAGCCCTGACGGTAAGAAATTAGCAAGTGGTTCAGGTGACATCACTGTCAGGCTTTGGGATCTCTACACTGAAACTCCATTGTTTACTTGCAAAGATTTGAACTTTCCCTCACCATCATTCCTCAAATTACTTCCCTTTGTGGATTCGTACTAATAGTTAATCTCTAACCTTTTCAGGGCACAAGAATTGGGTTATGTAGCCTGGGAGACCCTTTTAGCTGAAGTTGCCATTCCGATGGGTTCTGTAGCCTGGGAGAAACTTAGAATCACTCAAGGTTAGTAAAAATATTGTCCAAATGCAGGCGCCATTAGTGTTTCTCGATTTGGTTTTGCACCGATGATCACCTATCACCCGATAACCTACAAATCTAATGTCATGAGTTTGTGGCCTCTAATCCTACTAAAGGCATGATTGTTCGATATTTATCTTATATAGGCAAGAAGCTCATAAGTATACTCTCGGATCTTTGCCTTGGCATTAGCAAAATCAGAATTGTTATATATTGATTTAGTGAATAAGCGGAGAAATTAATATGTTTCTCAGGCCAATAACATTGATGTTTTGCAGGAAGACCAGCACCTGAGAGAGAACTTAGCAAGGAATTTAATGTTTTCGAGGCGGGTCTATGGAATTCGGTATCTCTGAACAAAGGTATTTGAGAAGCTTTTGTTCAGTGAACTAAAACGATACAAGAAACTTCTTGACTAAACAGTCTTCAAACATATCAGGATGTTATAAGGGACAGGAGACTATAGCGAGACAATATAAACACCTTCCAAGCTTAAGTTTTTTACCCATGTCAATCTCTGTCTTCTCATACTGTTGCAACCCTTTGCGTTTTCTTGGTTTGTCATAGGTTTACGCTGTCGATTGGAGTCCAGATGGTGAGAAAGTAGTTTCTGGTGGTAAAGATAGAGTTTTGAAGCTATGGCAGGGTTAAGATGGAAGAGCATCATGGAGCTTTTTGTTTAGTCAGCCAATTTATTTACACATATTTAACTCTTTCAACTTGTTTGGTTTCTGCACTTCAATGCTTCTTCTCTATGGGCTTTTTGATCTTATGCTTAGTTAAAAAAACCTCTTTGTTCTTCCATCGAATTGTTATAACTTTTATATGAAGGTAACATAAAAGCCTTTTTTTACATTAGCTATTACATGAAATCATGCACACATAGAGGTGTTGGGGCTATGACTCTAATTGGACCAGTTCTGACTTCTGAGTCAACCATTATTAAAATGACAATTAGAATGAGAAATCTCTCAACACACATTATTAATTTTGGACCATTTAATCACCATGTATTAGTTATATAGAGTATATAGACATGACATAATCATAACAAAGAAAAGAAATTACTTGGGGTTGACCTTGTATCGATGTCATTTGCCAAACCAATGAAAAAAGAGAGGGACCAGGTTTTCAGAAACGATCCTTGGCTCAGTCTCCTAATGAAACCAACCAAACCCACAAAAACCAAAACGTGGTCATGGAAGATTTCACGATCAGTACCAAGTGATAGCGACCATCACATCATTTTATTCTTATCTCTCCCTCTCTCTAATGGCCCCTCTTTGTAAGGACCAAAAGCTTTAGTCGGTTCTCTCTATCATCCCATCACCTCTATCGAAAGAAGAAAGAGATATCAGCGAATTCTTCTTATAGAGACAACCAAATTGATTCATGGAATGAGTTTTGAAATTTGATTATCAAAAGCACTCTCCCTCTCTTTGGCTTTGTATTGCCTTTTAGACATAAACCAAACTATTAAAACCAATATAGTCTATAAAGGAAGTGAAAGGAACTGTAACCATTAAGCAAACTATTTATACCAATACAGTCAAAAAAAGAAGTGAAAGGAACTATGAAAATGATGTATTCTTTTGACGGGATTAATGAATTAGCTATTTTCAGTGAACATCTCAGCCTAATGAATATGAATGTGAATCAGGAGACAGCAAATGTGTATTAAAACTCTGTTGAAATATATCTTTATCTTTTATATATGTAGTGTGTCAAAACAAATCCAGAAAAACTATTGTAGAAAAAGGGATAAAAGAATCTGAGTATGAACCTTAATCAGATTTACAATGATGAGAAAAAGAAGAGCAAAAGATACCTCCAGCTTCACATTTGTTTCAAGGAAGACCTCAGAGAAGGATGAAGCATAACGGGCATCCTTTGCTGCATAAGTTGTCCGTCCTTCGATGCATAGGGCATCCGGAGGCAATACTGATATCTTTGAGAAGGTTTTGACGTATAATGAATTTGTAAAATATAGATTCCACAAAAGTTAGTGAACTATAAGATGCATGATCAGCTACAATTTACGAATAATGAACCCAAAAGAGTAAGAAGTTTATCCGCATAACAAGTGTGCAATTAACCTAACGATGGAAAAAAACTAAATGCAGTCATTAACAATAGCCTTTCTTACTTGTCTAGTCTATATGTTCAGGAAGAGGGCCTTTCATAGAGCCTCTGACCCATCACCAAACTTGAAAAATCTGGCCACCCACTACCATCGTTGTTGAAACCGGGGAAGAATACATCAGCTTCTACAGAAACAACAAAATCAAGGGCATCCTACAGTAACCTTTGTGCTTGATTCCTAAGATCCACCGGTGAAGGGCTTGGTTCTGTGTCAATCTCAGTAAGCCAACCATACCATCCTTCTTTTTTGTGATGGTAGATAGGTCTATCTAGAGGAGGAGATAGACGAAGACAAGAGGATATTAGTAAAAAATTATTTGGTATACACATAATTATACATAGTTGTCCAGTTGTACTCTCATATTTATAGTTCAACTTTTGCATTTTTTTTCGTATTTCCGGTTAGACTATAATATAAATGATTAATTAGTAGTTGGCCACAAAATTTATCAGTATTTGATATGTCTGTATTTTGCATCTCCTTAGCCTGTATTTGTCATACATTTAGCTAGGACAACTAGTTGTTTTGCATCATTTTAGAACCTCTTTCGTACATTTTGCATGTTTAGCAAGTTTCTGCATCATCCTTGCATACATTGCGCATTTCAGAGTTTTTCAGGTGTTTAGGAGACGTTGGAAGCGCACACAATCGAGCTGCTCCTCACTTCCGCAATCGAGCGCTCCTCACTTCCTAAATCGAGCGCTCCTCACTTCCACAGTCGAGCCATGCTCCTCACTTCCACAATCGAGCGCTCCTCACTTCCTAAACCGAGCCATGCTCCTCACTTCCTAAACCGAGCCATGCTCCTCACTTCCTAAACCGAGCCATGCTCCTCACTTCTGCAATCGAGCGCTCCTCACTTCCAAAATCGAGCGCTCCTCACTTCCACAGTCAAGCCGCGCTCGTCACTTCCTAAACCGAGCCATGCACCTCACTTCTGCAATCGAGCGCTCCTCACTTCCACAATCGAGCGCTCCTCACTTCCACAGTCAAGCCGCGCTCCTCACTTCCACAATCGAGCCATCACTCGAGCCACCGGTCTAGGGATTCAGCTTTTGACGTCTTCATGAAAGTTGTAGAGAATTGAGTCATCTTTCCAATGCCGTTTATTTCAAGCCAATCGGATGTGTGGTTCAAGAGTTATTATCGTTTTAGTGGATGCGTATACACCCAGCTCGAGCCACTTTCACAGACCATGCTCGAGCCATTTTCACTCACACCACTGGAGCCACTCCTACTCATTCCACTCGACCTCACCCTAGGGAGAGATGACACACGACTCGACCGCACATGTCAGGAAGACGTTCCGTCTTATGCGCTTCAGGAGATTCCCAAACCGACGCTTCACCTTGTCGTTTTAAGTTTTAGGGATTTACATGTTTTTACTATAAATACATTTTGTTAAGTCTTGGCTGAGGACATCTTAGTTTTTATCTCGTTTTGTTCTTAAGGTTTACCTAGCCTCCAAAAACGTTCTCAGACTTGTATTTCCGATATCTTTGAGATTATTGAGATTTTGCATTTGATTCCTTTTACAAAGTTGTTCACCTTATTTTTATCCACCTAATGATGCTTGATTCAATGATTTATGTGTTTGCATGATTGATGATGAATTTCGGATCTGAGTAGTGTAGTAGTTCTTGAGGATGGGATAGATTAGGTGGAGGATCTTAGGATGTAGAGTGTTTAAGCTTTGATTGTATGATTCCCTTCTGGACTAGAATTAGAAATACTAGTTTCTCTCTGATCAATTGGAACTAGGTTTTAGACATCTCCGCACCCAAAAGGTGTTCGATGAAATGTCTGACCAACTAGTGCCAGAGACTTACGTTCCTAGCCTAAGAGATTAGTTGTCTAGGATGTTTGTTGACGTGAATGAACTTGTTTTTCATGCCATGCTTGATCATGTTTCTCTAGCGAGAGCTAGGTTTGGAAGTGGTTGAGTTTGAGTAGCTTTTGTCAAGAGATTGGATTAGCTAAGAAGTGATGCTCATTGTTCAGAGATGGTTTGCTTGTGACATGTTAAACACGCTATAGACTAGGATACTCCACCGACATCAATTACTCCCATCCTTAGGACTTCTTTCTTTCTGATTTTATTACATTCCCGGAACTGTTTCGTTTGTTCATGCTTAGAATCGTTTTCAGTTTCTCTCATTCTTGCTTGCTTCTTGTCATACATTTTCGTTTCTGTTTCTGTAATTCATTTCATTTTGTATTTTGACCATTCTAGGATTGTTAGAAAAACTCTCTCTTGAATTGGCTTAACTTGTGAAATCTTGATTGCATCTTGATTGTTAGCAACATCCCATTTGGATTGACACCTTAAGTACTACAACTGCATAAGGTTAATTGAACCTGCTAGGAGACACAAAAATCCTAGTATCAGTATTAATTAGCATATACAAGGTTTTCATAACACAATGTTCATAAAAACTTGGTTTTCACCTCTTTTGCTTCATTTGAGGTGATCACTTACTAAGTTTTTCTTTTACTATAAAGAGTGTTTTATGTGAAAACGATAGTATGTATTAGAAAGTGATTAATTCTTGTATTGTTGATTAAACATAGTTTTTTAATAGTTCAATATGTAAAGAAATTCATATAAACCTTAATTATCATTTTCATATTTTAAATATAAATACAAATCTAAATATATATTTAGTTGTACCTAGTTGAACTGAGTATTATATATTTATGTTATCTAAATATTACCCTCTATAGTTAAAATGTAATTTTGTGTGGTTATTATTCATTACCTCTCAGAAATATAATAAACAAATAAACAATTACGAATTACATAGGTTATTCTAGTAACATCTCTTACTTTTTCTAGTAAAATCTCTTACTTGTTCTATTTTCGGTGAACAACAACGACAATATTAGCTAGGGTTGTAGAAGAAGATATGTTGAAGATGACTACAAAATTACAATAATATTGTTCATTAAAACGGATTTATGGACCTACACTAAGCAAAAGAACGTTATGTACGTACACTAATCTCAAGAACATTATGTATGTATAAGTTCATATGTACGTACACGTTCGATTTTAGGTTTAATGAACCCGAAATTACCATAATATCCTTGTCTTCTACCTCTAACATACAACTGAAAACCCTAATTTTCCCTGCCTCACTTTATTTTTTCACGACTTATGTCTTTTTTTTTGGTTTCACTTGTGGGATTTTTACTCAACTATTATAGATTTTCGTCTCAACATCTGATTTCTAAATTAAAAACCTATAAAAAGTGAGTTATATAGATTTCCGAAACGATATCTTGCTCTTCCATGGATGAACCCATAGGAAAGATTTCCGAAACTGAGTAGGAAAAAGACGTTTGCTCTGGCCGATAAACAGAACACGATTGATGAATCTGCTACAAACTTTATTACATGAACACCATTAATCGGAAGAACAACAAACGTGTTTAGATCTATCCCCAATAAGTCTATCGCAACGCTAGACTGTCTTTGCCAGCTCAAACAAATTCGTATTATTCTGGTAAGACTTTACAGCTGTCAAAAATGCCTACTAAATCTACCACAGACTAGAAGTCTACCAATACACTACGAAAACTATTGAGAAAAACAAACAATGTATACCAAAAATATTTGTAAAGGATGAGGTCTGTCGCATAAATCTGTCGCAACAGACCATTAGTCTACCATAAATATCTTTTGGGTAATATTGACTGTTGAAGGTGTACGTCAAATATTTTTGGTACACTTAGTTTTTGATAGACATATACGTCCACCGATAAGTGTACCAACACTACAACTAAGTGTACCATCTACGTTGACCGATAAGTGTACCAAGACTAAAACTAAGTGTACCAAAAATATCTGACGTACACCTTTAATCAGCCACCTATATAAATGTACCATCAAAGAATCGGTAGACTTTCTCCCAGTTCCCAATATTTTTTTTTCCACTATAGTTATGTTTTTTTTCTCAACACTAGTTTCAAGGGTAGTATGAGTACAAAGTTTATTCTAGTAATTACAAACAATTGTGTGTTACTTTTGTAATAAGGAAGCTTTTATGCAATATTCTAGTAACTCTCCCTTTAAAAAATAAGGAAAATTTGCCTTCTTTTTTTATTGTGTGCACCCAAACTCTTAATTCAATCAGAAAGATACAGAGGATATGGCAAATTCGGACAAACCCGAGTCGCAAAAGTGAACAGCAAAAGTACATGAGCAAGAAGGAATTAAACATAGAGACACAAGCTGTAGGGACCTTGATATGGCATGGCACCAGGAGAAGTGATGAAGCAACCTATCAGAATCAAATCCAAGATAGAGTATGCAAACAACACAAAGTCATCAACTAGAAAGGAGATAGTCACAATGTACGGTGACGTTAAAACAAAAAACAAACCAAAAGAGGTTGTTTTCTTCTGGAAACATCCTAGACCTGCTTCAGACGCGAGCAGGGAGAGTTCGGACAAGTATCCGATAAACAAACTTCGCCGGATAAGGGCGGAATCCGAGCCAGGAGAGGCAGTTCTAGATTGGAAGAAAACAGGTCCTACCTCATACGCGAGCAGGGCGATACCAAGGGAGAAGTTGACAGACAAGCCAGAGGAGTATCCGGTGAAACGACCGGAGAAGTGTCTGGTGGAACCTAGCTCAAAGGATAAGCCGGCGGAGGACCGTCGAGTTTGAAGATGAGCGCAACGGTTAAAAGGCCATACCAAATAAAGGATCCAAATGGACCTGATGATAGCATGGTCCAAGAAGGAAATAGAACCAATCCATAGAGACAACTTAATGGGCCTGGCCCTACAAGAAAGCAACCACTGCTTCAGGAAAGAAATCCCTAGATCGAACAGTGGAGAACCATGGCGGCGGTTGACAGCGGAGAAGTATCCACAAGAAGCAGCCATGACCTTCAGATCCAACAACGGAGCACCGTAGCGGCGGTTGACGGAGGAGAAGTTTCCCCGCGAAATAGCAGGATCCGGTCTAAGTTCCTTGACCTTCGAAGGAAAATACACACAGCTGAAAGCCCAAAACAGGGAGGCTTCAGTATAGGAGATCACAGAGGTGACTTGAAATAGCAAAGATGCGGAGGGAGAGGTGGAGGCAGCGGACCACGACGGCGGGAGGTTGCGAGACCAACAGCTCACAGGAGAAAGGAGTCGCAGATGACAACACGAACTTCTGAGAAACACCGACAAAAGAACAACAACGGATACAAGAAAGGAGACCCCAAAAACAATTCTGGTGAACCGTCTCTGCCATCCCTGAGCAAAGCACGAAAAAGAGAAGGAGGTTCTGTCCTTAAACAGCGCGAGATCTACAAAGCAAAGAACCGGGGGGGGGGGGAAACACACGAGAGGAAGATTCTAACGTCGGCGAGCCATGGCTACGCCGACGTCGGAGCAAGCTAAAAAGACGAGTGCTTCGGGAATGCCGCCTGAGAGAGAATTTGAAATTTTTTTTCCCTTTTTCTAAATGGCATAGAAACTAATTTGAAAAATACATAGGAAAATTTGCCTTCACATTAAAAAAATTTCACCAATAGAACAAAGTTGAAAGCAATATTTTTGAATAAATTATTTTGTTAGATGAATAATATGAGACGATCTATGTTTATATAGAAGTCAGTATTTACATTTTTTAGAATTAATAATTTCTGTATATTTTCCTTAATCCGTTTTCTATTTTTTGTATAATTAATAACTAAAAAAATTATAATTTCGAATTTTATGAATTATATATATATATAATCTCCTTATAATTATTTTAAAAACTGCTTAATTTTTATATTTTTTTTTGATAATTATCTTTTTTAAATTATTGATATTGTTTAAAACAATTTTATTTGTTTTTTTCATAATCTTAAATTCTTTATTAAATATTAACTTTTACACATGTCAAGATCTCAGATTTGTAACTTGACACATGTCAAAATCATGGTAAATACATCCCTCTATATAAGCAAATAGATGATCTTATGATCATAGAAATTATTTTGTTCTAATCGTTAAAATTGACACGTGTCACGATCTGATGAGTTACTAACTTTGATATGTGATTTGTGATCGTTAAAATTGACACGTGTCACGATTTGAAGAGTTACTAACTTTGATATTTAATCGGTGAATTTTTAGTTTTGATTTATGATCGTTAAAACTAACATGTGTCACGATCTAGTGAATTACTAACTTGGAGAACTAAGGTTTATATAATAAGATTTTAAAGTTTTAAAAAACTTTTCAAAATCTTTACTAATTTTTAAAAGTAAGATAGATCTATGGTTTTAATAAACCATATAAATAATAAGAATTTGATTAAATAATTATTTTACAAACATATTGCACTATGGCGGCTCCTACGATGCTTGTGCCTATTTTATGGTAAGATTTTATCTCACTTTATACATGCGTTGGCCTGTATCTTTATAGAAATTTTAAAATTATTTTTAAATACTGATATATTTTATTTTAGTTTTAGTAATTAAATCCTCTTAAATATTTTTAAAATCATCATTAAACCTTTAAAAATCTTTATAATTTTTTTAAATTATTATATAATACTAGATTAGGACCCGTCCGATGTGCGGGTTTAGAGTTTTTAAAATAAAATAAAATTTAACAAAGTAAAAACTATCTATAAAAATAAATTGATACACATGAGTTGTCCAAATGGGATATTTTGTGTAAATGGTGCGATTCTGCGGTTGAGACTATTAATCATGTTTTCTTTGAATGTCTTCGCTCGTGTGAATTTTGAGAATTATCTCCGACTCCGGTTTCGTCAAAGGGTTTTCCACATGAGTTGGTGTACTCGAATTTGGATTTTGTTTTCTAGAGGGGTTTCTCTCAACAGGGTGATCCTGATCAACTTCTTCAATTACCATGGATTTTATGGGCAATCTGGAATGCCATAAAGAAAAAAGTTTTTCAAGGTTCAGAGATCGAGGTGAATGATATAATTGCTCAGGCTTTGGACCATAAGTTAGCCTGGGAAGAGGCTCTCTCTTTTACGGCGGTCATGCCTGCTCCATCTCCGTCTTTGGATGTCCAGGTTTCTTCACCTGGTTGTCAGATTGATGGTTCTTGGAAAGCAACCAATGTGCATTCAGGATTGGGCTTGTGGTGTTGCGTTAGTGAGGAGCGAACCTTGTTGTTGGGGGCCAAGTGTCTAAAACAGAGTCCCCCCCTACATTCGGAGTTAGAAGCATTGTTGTCGGTCATGGAGCGGATACGTGCTGCAGGGATCGCTTGTCAACATTTGGAGACTGATTGTGCTGAGTTACTTAGTATTGTGGAGTCCCTGAAGATTGACCGCCCTTCTCCAACCTGCTCGATGAGTTTAACTCGCTGGAGTCCATCCCACTATTATATATCTCTTTGATCCAGCGTGCATCAAATACGAAGGCAGATTATCTTGCATGTGCTTCGTGTTCTCTTATCTCTAAAGTTAATTGTAACATCTGCGAACCGGAATTCCGGTTTGGGATGTGCATCGATCGATGCAGTAGGAGCATCGGTCGATGCTGGCTCAATTCTGTGCATTTTGACTTAAGTCAAACGCTGCGTTTTGGGGAAAAGAGAAAGGGAAAACCCTTAACTCGTTTTCTTTTGGTCTCATTTGTGTTTGGCCGTTTCTGGGAGAGAAAAGAAAAGAGAGAAAAGTTCTTGAGAGTTCTTGGTGATTCTTGGAGAGTTGGGGCGTTCTTGTAGATCTGTAGCTGGGATTGCTATAGGAGCTTCCTGGAAGCGTGGTCTTGCTTGTTTATTGTTCAGTTTCGTCTTGGCACAGGTAAGTGCAGGACCATGGCTTATCTAAGCTAGAGAATTCAGTGATTTGCTTGTTGTTTGTTGTTAGACGTATTAGATTGTTGCTATGGACGTTAGGAAGCTTTCTTGTGGCTTGGGATTGAGTTTTGTAGTTGTAGGAACGAAATCCGGCGAGAAGCTTCGGGGAAATCACGGTGCTCGATGTTGCGTCGATCGATGCATAGCTTGCATTGGTCGATGCAAGTACGAGGACGGCGCGATGAACTTTAGGGTTTTTCTTGTGCGTCGAGCATGCGTCGGTCGATGCAGACTGGGTATCGGTCGATGCAAGTTACACTAGCATCGATCGATGCAGCTTCTGAATCGATCGATGCTTCTCCTTTTGGCATCGGTCGATGCAAGTGTGGCATCGGTCGATGCTAAGTCATGTTTTGTTATTGTCGTGTGTTGATTGTTGTGTGAAGATTACTGATACTCTATTGCTTGTGTGTATAGCCCAGTAGATGGGAGGATTGCCTTACTGAGTGTTTGTAAAATACTCATGCATTGCAATATGTGTTTGTGGTGCAGGTAAAGGCAAAGTGTGATCGTGGAATCCAGGCAATGAAGAGGAGGATGTTCTAGGGACTCGGATTGTATGTTGTCTGGCATTGCTAGGTTGCTAGAGTTGGGTAATTAGAACATTGCTAGGTTGCTGGTTCTATGATTTATGTTGTTTTGGATCATGTGGAATAATGTTATATTTTTATTATTGGATTCTTATTTGGATAGTAGTATTGTTTTCCGCTGTTGGTTGTGTTTGTGGTTAGGTGGCTAGTGGGTATGGGACCACTAGTTGTAGTTTATACTATTTATTTATATTTATATTATTTATTATTTTTTTTTAAAAAAAAGGTCGGTCGTTTCATTTTGGTATCAGAGCCCTTACGGTTCTTTGTTTGGGTTCACTAGGTTTCTGTTGTAGATGTTTGGGATTGCATGTCTTGATTGATTATGTGAGTTAGTCAATTGTGTGTGGCATGGAGTCCTAGAACATCCTCTTCAAGCCTACTTGTGATTCCATGGTGAGTTTTTATTTCTGTGTTAATTAGAAATTGTGTGCTTAGCCTTCTGTTCATGGTAGTGCAGATGGTTAGAGAGGATGCTGTTGCTGGTCGTGGTCATGGACGCGGACGTGGTCGTGGTAGGGGCAGAGTCCCAGTGGTTAGTGAGACCAGAGTGTGACAGCTGAGGGTGTTGGCGAGTCGCAGGGAGTTCCGGGGGATTCAGTGAGTGTGGCCGGAGGGGGCGGTGTTGATGCTCCAGTGGCCGGTGATGCTAGGGTCCCGAGTGTGGGAGCCCCAGCGGGTGGAGTCCCTGGTGTTGACATTGCGGCTTTGCTAGCACAGGTGTTAGAGCGGTTACCACCAGTGGTACCGGCTCGGGCTCTGGTAGTGCCACCAGTGGTGGCGGAGGAGCGGTAGCCGGCAGCTGCGGATGTGGGAGTTCATGCTCGTTATCTCAGCATGTTGACAAAGATAGGTCGGTTGCGCACTGAGTAGTTTTCAGGAGGTGTAGATCCTACTGCTGCGGATGCGTGGAGGACGAGAGTGGAGCGTAATTTCCATACTTTGAGATGTCCTGAGGAGTTCTGGGTGGACATAGGGGTCTACTTTTTGAGTGGTGATACTGAGTTGTGGTGGAGATCTGTAGCTGCTAGGAGGGTGCAGCGGGAGATGTCTTGGGCTGACTTCGTTTTGGACTTCAACCGCAAGTATTTTCCTAGAGAGGCATTGGATCGTTTGGAGGTGCAGTTCCTTCAGTTGTCTCAGGGGACACGGTCAGTGCGGGAGCTGGATTTTGAGTTCAGTCGACTTCTTTGTTATGGGGGTCGGGCTATGGAGCCTGAGGAGGCTCAGGTCAGGAGGTTTTTGAGGGCCCTACGCGTGCAGAGCTGGTTGAGACAGCAGCAGAGATTGAGGAGGATATCCGGGCACAGTCGGTGGCGTTACTCCAGTAGCTCAGCCTAGTAAGGCTAAGCAGTAGGGTGGTTCTAGCAGGGGCGGTAGGCATGCCCAGGGAACCAAGAGGAAGTGGGAGGCTACGCAGAAGCCGAGTGGTGCGGGTTGCTTTGGTTGTGGGAGCAAGGATCACAAGGTTGCTAGTTGTCCCAAGAGGAGTGTTCCGACGGCAGGGCCTCGGGTATGTTATCATTATAGGGAGGCAGGGCACATCAGGCCTTTCTGTCCCAAGTTGCAGCCGGTAGCAGTGGCAGTGTTACAGCAGGTGCAGCCTGGAGGTCAGCAGGTGGCATGGATTGAGCATACGCCACGTGCTTACACGACAGCAGAGACTGGTGGAACCAATGCCGGGGCGATCACAGGTATAATTTCTGGTACTTAAACTTTGTGAGTTTTTAGTAGGTATAGATTTTATGTTTTCCTGTGATAAAGTGTTAGGTTCTCAACACATGAGGTTTGTGTAGGGACCTTGTTGGTGGGCGGGTTTAAGTCCCACGTTATGTTTGATTCTAGAGCTTCTCATAGCTTCATTACTCCGGAGTGTGCAGAGTGTGCGGGAATCAGAGGGGATTCCGGGGAGCGTACAGGAGTAGTCAGAGTTGCTGGAGGCAAGTTCCTGAGAGTTATTAGACGAGCTAGAGGGGTTGATATTCAGATCGCGGGAGAGTCATGGCCAGCGGATTTTCTTATCAGTCCAGTGGAGTTATATGATGTTATTCTCGGGATGGATTGGTTGCATAGGCATAAGGTGCATTTGGATTGCCATCGGGGTAGAGTGGAGTTTGAGCGTCCAGGAGAGAAGTTGGTTTTTCAGGGTATTAGACCGACTTTGGGGAGTCTCGTGATCTAAGCCATTCAGGCTGGGAAGATGATCGAGAAGGGCTGTGAGGCTTATTTGGTTACTATATCTATGCCAGAGTCAGTGGGGAAGTCTACGGTTAGCGGTATTCCAGTAGTGGAGGAGTTTGAGGACGTGTTTCAGTCTTTGCAAGGATTACCACCATCTCGGTCGGATCCTTTCACCATTGAACTGGAACCGGGGACGACACCGTTATCCAAGGCTCCTTACAGAATAGCTCCAGCAGAGATGACAGAGCTGAAGAAGCAGCTAGAGGATTTATTGAGTAAGGGTTTCATCCGTCCTAGTGTATCACCGTGGGGAGCGCCGGTGTTGTTTGTGAAGAAGAAGGATGGGAGTTTCAGGTTATGTATCGATTATCGGGGTTTGAACCGGGTCACTATGAAGAACAAGTATCCTCTTCCTAGGATCGATGAGTTGTTGGATCAGTTGAGGGGTGCTACTTGGTTCTCTAAGTTGGATCTGGCGTCGGGTTATCATCAGATACCGATATATAAGGCAGATGTGAGGAAGACTGCTTTCAAGACGAGGTATGGGCATTATGAGTTTGTGGTGATGCCTTTCGGGTTGACTAACGCACCAGCAGCGTTTATGAGGTTGATGAACAGTGTGTTTCAGGAGTTTCTGGATGTATCTGTCATCATTTTCATTGATGATTTCCTGGTTTATTCTAAGAGCCCTGAGGAGCATGCAGTGCATTTGAGGGCAGCTATGGAGAAGCTGCGGGAGCAGAAGTTGTTTGCCAAGTTGAGCAAGTGCAGTTTTTGGCAGCGTGAGATGGGCTTTCTGGGTCACATTGTTTCTGCAGAGGGGGTTTCTGTAGATCCAGAGAAGATTCAGGCTATTAGGGATTGGCCTAGACCGCAGAATGCTACAGAGATCAGGAGTTTCCTTGGATTGGGAGGATACTACAGGAGATTTGTGCAGGGGTTTGCAAGCAGAGCACGTCCTATGACTACGTTGACAGGGAAGGATGTTCCTTTTGTCTGGTCAGAGGAGTGTGAGGAAGGCTTTGCAAGCCTGAAGGAGATGTTGACTACTGCGCCGGTATTGGCTTTGCCTGAGCAGGGAGAACCCTATGTGGTTTATACAGATGCATCTAGAGTTGGTTTGGGGTGTGTTCTGATGCAACATGGGAAGGTGATTGCCTATGCATCGCGACAGTTGCGGGTGCATGAGGGCAACTATCCTACTTATGATTTGGAGATGGGTGTTGTAGTTTTTGCCCTGAAGATTTGGAGATCTTATCTTTATGGTGCAAAGGTACAGGTGTTCACAGATCATAAGAGTCTAAAGTATATATTCATTCAGCCTGAGCTGAATCTGAGACAGAGGCGGTGGATGGAGCTTGTGGCGGATTATGATTTGGAGATAGCCTATCATCCTGGTAAGGCTAACACGGTTGCAGATGGTCTGAGTCAGAAGAGGGTAGCTTCGGCTCAGGAGCAGGAGATGGAGTCCCTGGTAGGGGAGATCAGTGCGTTGAGCTTGTGTGCTGTTTCACTGGAACCGTTGGGTCTGGAAGCAGTTGACAGAGCAGATCTTTTGAGTAGGGTGCGGTTGGCACAGGAGAAGGATTTGGGGATGGTGAATGCCTCAAAGGATGTTGATTCAGAGTATCAGGTCTCAGATAATGGTACTATCTTTGTGCACGGTCGGGTTTGTGTGCCCAAGGATGAAGAGTTTAGGCAGGAGATTCTGAGAGAGGCTCATGCGAGCAAGTTGTCTATTCATTCAGGAGCGACTAAGATGTACCGTGACCTTAAGAGGTACTATCATTGGGTCGGGATGAAGAAGGATGTAGCTAGTTGGGTCGCGAGGTGCGATGTGTGTCAGCTAGTGAAGGCTGAGCATCAGGTTCCTGGCGGGTTACTGAAGAGTCTACCCATTCCTGAGTGGAAGTGGGATATGATTACCATGGATTTTGTTGTAGGATTGCCATTGTCGTGGACTTTTGATGCTATTTGGGTCATCGTGGACCGGTTGACTAAGTCAGCACATTTTCTGGCCATTAAGAAGACTGATGGAGCAGCGGTCTTGGCTAAGAAGTATGTGAGAGAGATAGTCAGATTGCATGGGGTGCCAGCGAGCATTGTGTCTGACAGAGATTCTAAGTTCACTTCGGTGTTTTGGCAGGCTTTTCAGGCAGAGATGGGCACTAAGGTGCATATGAATACAGCTTATCATCCCCAGACAGATGGACAGTCTGAGAGGACAATCCAGACTTTGGAAGATTTGCTGAGGATGTGTGTTTTGGATTGGGGTGGCCATTGGGCAGATCACCTGAACCTGGTAGAGTTTGCTTACAACAGCAGCTATCAGGCGAGTATTGGTATGGCTCCTTATGGGGCCTTGTATGGGAGGCCGTGTCGTACACCGTTATGCTGGACTCAGGTGGGGGAGAGCAGCATGTACGGGGCAGATTTTGTTCAGGAGACCTCAGAGAAGATTCAGATTCTCAAGCTGAACATGAAAGAGGCTCAAGATAGGCAGAGGAGTTATGCTGATAGGAGGAGGAGAGATCTTGAGTTTCAGGTAGGAGACAGAGTGTACCTCAAGATGGCCATGTTGCGGGGTCCGAACAGGTCATTGACTGAGACTAAGTTGAGTCCAAGGTATATGGGTCCGTTCCGAGTGATTGAGCGAGTTGGACCAGTGGCATATAGACTGGAGTTACCTGAGGTTATGCGTGCTTTCCACAAGGTATTCCATGTGTCTATGTTGCGGAAGTGTCTCCGTGAGGATGATCAGTTGTTGGCTAAGATTCCAGAAGATCTTCAGCCTAACATGACTTTTGAGGCGAGACCAGTGAGGATTCTCGAGAGGAGGATAAAGGAACTTCGGAAGAAGAAGATTCCTTTGATGAGAGTCCTTTGGGACTGTGATGGTGTGGAGGAGCAGACTTGGGAGCCTGAGGCGAGGATGAAGGCAAGGTTTAAGAAGTGGTATGAGAAGCAACCACGACTTGAGCTTGCCTAGTCTGGTTCCGTCTGTAATCCATGGCTGGAGCGGGAATGGAGTATTCCAGCCCATCTCTCTTGTTACTCGGTCGCTTGGGGTGGTTAGTTGTGCGACTCAGTAACAAGATGAGGTGGTGCTCGGGGTACAAAGTTTCCGTGAGGCGGGATTTAGGGAAAGTTTCCCGAAATAGAAGTTTTCCTGAAGTGGAAAGTTTCCAGAAATGGATTGTGCTATTTATGGAAAGTTTTTCAGGAGAGAGAATTTGTCCATTGTAGCGGTGGGAAGCCTTGGAGGGGGCTTTTGTGGCCTTGTGGCGGACTTTCGAGTAAGTGTGCCCGTGTGTGGCGGTCTTTTTGGACAATGTGTGGTCTTTGTGACGGTCCTCTTTAGGACATTTGTGTGGCCTTAGTGGCGGTCCTTTTTAGGACATTTGTTTTGCCTTTGTGGCGGGCTGTTTAGCCAGAGTGTCTTTGTGACGGTCCTTCGGGACAGATGGCCTTTGTGGCGGGCTGTTTAGCCAGAGTGTCTTTGTGACGGTCCTTCGGAACAGATGGCCTTTGTGGCGGGCTGTTTAGCCAGAGTGTCTTTGTGACGGTCCTTCGGGACAGATGGCCTTTGTGGCGGGCTGTTTAGCCAGAGTGTCTTTGTGACGGTCCCCTTTAGGACATTTGTTTGGCCTTGGTGGCGGTCCTCTTTAGGACATTTGTTTGGCCATGGTGGCGGTCCTCTTTAGGACATTTTGTTTGGCCTTGTTGGCGGTCCTCTTTAGGACATTTTGTTTGGCCTTTGTGGCGGCCCTTGTGGCATGTATATGATCCTTGTGTGGTCATGAGGTATTCCAATGAGGGGATATGTGGTTGGTAAGACATTGAGATGTTTTACGCGAGCCACGGGAGGGAAACCTGGATAGGGATAGGACTCAGACGTGTTCAGAATTCTTTGCTCGCGACTCTTGGAGGACTTTGGTTTTCCTAGTACTGCCATATTTGGAGACTTTGTGACTTTGGAGTATGGTTGGTATATCGACTTCGGACGACGGTCCGGAGGCGCGCTGTAGGGTGACGACCCGAGAGACGAGTTTGGATTTTTCCTTATATATATATTATGGCATGCGGGCTTAGGCCCGATGAGGAGCCAACATTGGCATGCAGACTTAGGTCTGATGAGGAGCCAATGAAACTCAAGGTTTAGGCCTATGAGAAAAAGGAAAGTCCAAAACTCGAGAGCAAATGACGCCTGGAGCGTGAGTCTATCGCCTAGAGGTGACCTTCTGTAGAACAGTCGGAGGAGTGCGGGCCGTGGAGACGGTTGCACGGGAGTCCTTGGCTGATGGGTGATCGGTATTCGAGGACGAATCCAGTTTGGTGGGGTAGAATTGTAACATCCGTGAACCGGAATTCCGGTTCGGGATGTGCATCGATCGATGCAGTAGGAGCATCGGTCGATGCTGGCTCAATTCTGTGCGTTTTGACTTAAGTCAAACGCTGCATTTTGGGGAAAAGAGAAAGGGAAAACCCTTAACTCGTTTTCTTTTGGTCTCATTCGTGTTTGGCCGTTTCTCGAAGAGAAAAGTTCTTGAGAGTTCTTGGTGATTCTTGGAGAGTTGGGGCGTTCTTGTAGAGATCTGTAGCTGGAATTGCTGTAGGAGCTTCCTGGAAGCGTGTTCTTGCTTGTTTATTGTTCAGTTTCGTCTTGGCACAGGTAAGTGTAGGACCATGGCTTATCTAAGCTAGAGAATTCAGTGATTTGCTTGTTGTTTGTTGTTAGACGTATTAAATTGTTGCTATGGACGTTAGGAAGCTTTCTTTTGGCTTGGGATTGAGTTTTGTGGTTGTAGGAACGAAATCCGGCGAGAAGCTTCGGGGAAATCACGGTGCTCGACGTTGCGTCGATCGATGCATAGCTTGCATCGGTCGATGCAAGTGCGAGGACGGCGCGATGAACTTTAGGGTTTTTCGTGTGCGTCGAGCATGCGTCGGTCGATGCAGACTGGGTATCGGTCGATGCAAGTTACACTAGCATCGATCGATGCAGCTTCTGAATCGATCGATGCTTCTCCTTTTGGCATCGGTCGATGCAAGTGTGGCATCGGTCGATGCTAAGTCCTGTTTTGTTATTGTCATGTGTTGATTGTTGTGTGAAGATTACTGATACTCTATTGCTTGTGTGTATAGCCCAGTAGATGGGAGGATTGCCTTACTGAATGTTTGTAAAATACTCATGCATTGCAATATGTGTTTGTGGTGCAGGTAAAGGCAAAGTGTGATCGTGGAATCCAGGCAATGAAGAGGAGGATGTTCTAGGGACTCGAATTGTATGTTGTCTGGCATTGCTAGGTTGCTAGAGTTGGGTCATTAGAACATTGCTAGGTTGCTGGTTCTATGATTTATGTTGTTTTGGATCATGTGGAATAATGTTATATTTTTATTATTGGATTCTTATTTGGATAGTAGTATTGTTTTCCGCTGCTGGTTGTGTTTGTGGTTAGGTGGCTAGTGGGTATGAGACCACTAGTTGTAGTTTATACTATTTATTTATATTTATATTATTTATTATTTTTTTTTTTAAAAAAAGGTCGGTCGTTTCAAGTTTTATTTGTAAACCCCTTTCCTCCAGTTCGAACAACTAACCGAAGAATTTCCTTTTGATTTATTGTTTGGTTGAAAAAAAAAAGTAAACAGATACACTTTTAGTTAAAGAAAATAGTTGTAGATAAGTTCAAAGTTATTAAAATTAAATTAAATTTAACAGAGAATATATATTCAATTATTTTCATAAGTAAAAACAATGTATAAAAGTAAAGAGATAAACTTTTAGTTATAGAAAATAGTTATTTTTTTTTTTTTGCTATAATACACTAATGTATATCCATATACAAATCTACTATACAAATCTACGTTACCACTAAAAGTGTATTTGTACACACAAATATATTTTACTGTTAAAATATACTATTTAGTCTTTACTACTACCAACAAATTATCTTTATGAACACATTAAATAATTTATTATATGTATTAATAGTTTTGAATTTTTACCTTTTTATTTTAATAAATTTTTAATATTTTAAAAACTGTTAATAGTTTTGTTTTACATTTGGAAGTTTACAAAGGTTTTTTTTTCTTTAAAATATTTTAAATAAAATTAGATTTTCTTTTCTCTATTTTACTTTTATATAAATTATTTTATAGTAGGTTTTGAATTTTTACCTTTTTATTTTTATAAATTTTAATAAATTTAAAATTGACATGTATCAATATCTGAATGATAAAATTGACACATGTCACGATCTTGTTAATGAGTAACTTTGATATCAAGCTTTATATATTAAGATTTTATACCAGTAAGAATTGGATATTAAAATCATTTTATATATTTTTTAAAAATCTTAAAACCTTGTGAAACTATAAAATTGGATCAGTTTCGTGTTTATGTTATATTTTTAATGATCCTAACACTGACGTAATTAGGAGGGTAATCATCAAATTTTTGTTTTGGACTTAAACAATCATATCTTAGATTTGTTTAGACGAGAGGAATAAAATCCAATCTTTTTCCTCAATAATCAGCCAATATCTATGTTTCAAAGTCCAAGTAAGTAAACACAAGGATTTTGAGTTTTAGAGTTTTCCTTTGGCTAACATGTAGCTTTAAGATTGAACTGCAGTAAATTTTATATTTTGAGGTAAGTGGTAGTAAAAGTTATGTGGTGGAAAGTGTAGAATTATGTGGTATGTTTGATGTATGAATATGAGTTAGTATTTTTTAAAAAGAACTGACTGGTAAATGTTATGTGATATAAATTGCAGTATGTACATGTGTTATTATAAATATATTTTTTAATAATATAAAATTTATTACAAATTTAATAGTAATAAAAAAATTATACGTTAACCATAGTAGTTTTCGAAAAAATATTATGTAAATTATAATAATAATTAACAATGGACATTTTCAAAACATTTTGCAACATAAACTAGTATTTAAAATCATATAATATAATAGATTAAAAGTGACTTTCATAGTTTAAAAAAAAAAATAGACCAAATAAAAACAATGAAGTTTACAAAACAAAATTATTAAAGATTCATTGATCATTTTTGAGATTAACTAAAAAGAAATTAACACGAATTTCTTTCAAACTATTACAAAGTGATATTAGAATCACATCACTCTTTAAAAAAGAAAAGAAAAGAAAAAGATAATTTAAAAAGGGGGGTGGGGGATAAGACGCATATGAATTGTCGTTCATTTTTATACCCAAAAAGGAAAGCATGCAAATTAACCCTATAAATAAAGGTTTGCTCTTCTCTTTCATACATACTCACAAAATCAAAATCAAGTACTTTACTCATTTTCTACTAGACACTCTAACTATGGCAAAACAAATCTACAAACAAGTATTCTCATCCTTCATCTTCTTCACTGTTTTCCTTTACCAATCAAATACCGTGTCATCTCTCCGTAAATCCTTCGACCTAGCGAAACCATGCAAGCGTTTCGTCCTACATCTCCACGATGTTACCTACGATGGTGATAACGCGGCTAATGCCACTTCAGCAGCAATTGTGAACCCTATAGGAGGACTAGGGGACTTCAAATTTGGAAAGTTTGTGCTCACGGACAGCCCTGTCACAATAGATGAGAACTTTCTCTCCAAACCGGTGGCCCGTGTTCAAGGCCTTTGGTTCGTCCACGGTAAGGAAAAGTTCGACACTTGGATCGCTTGGTCGTTGGTATTCAATTCAACACAACACCAAGGGACATTGAACATGATGGGCGAAAATCCGATTATGGAGCCGACTAGAGACGTAATGGTCGTTGGTGGGACTGGTGACTTCATCATGACTCGTGGGATCGCTACGTTCACGAGCGATGCCGTTGAAGGCAATAAGTATTTCCGTATCAAAATGGATATTAAACTCTATGAATGTTACTATTAGAGCTACTAATACCTTTCTTGGGTGTGGTGTTTCTGAGCTGATAGTTTGGGTTTGATGTTTGTCTTTTGGCATTTTATTGGTTTTTCTCTCTTCCTAGTTGATGTTGTTTCCAAGTTCCAATAATGGCATTGTAACAATGTGCTAATTATAAAACAGTCTTGTGCAAGTTTTATTGTTTTGTATACCAGGTTTTAAACATACACATCTACTAAACTTTTCAATGTCGTAAACAACATATATGTCGAACAATATCAGATAGTACCAACGATTCTCTTATAAGTTTCCGTCAATTTAACTATCAAAACAAAGACAACAGAAAAATTGGGAAACAAGAATCAGAATCGTATTGAAGTGAAGTAATCTAAAATGAACCGAACCGAACCAAACGAATTACAAGGAGAACCAGATACGGTGCGTTTCACCATAAACCAAAAGAAATTACGAGGAAACAGAAAAGCATCAATACAATACAAGTACAATGTGTTTCTTTCCAGGTGATGACACATCAGTTTCTGTATTGAACCATAAACTGACACATTAATAAAAATAGCTAACCATTCAAATTATAACAATAATACAACTAAGCATTTTAATCCAATAAAAATTAATCTTTTTCACAAGTCACTTTTTATCTTCCCCTCTCTCTAAAATTTTACCCGATCGAGGTTCTAGCCGCTATGTCAATTCTTCTCAAATCGATGATTAAAGTGAAGAAGAATTCGATCGAAAGAAGCTCCCCGACAGATCCAAAAACATTTGATTTAAAAAGTTCTTTAGGGTGCGTTTAAGGCTGTGAAGGATCTAGAAAAGAAGGAGCTATAGCGAACCCAGATGAAGGAAGGATCTACAGTTCTAGGGTTTCAATGGTTTCGATTGATTACGGGTTCTCTTGGTCTCGGGTGTAACGCCCCCGGACCGGTCCTAAGACCACGAAGTTCATCGGACGGCCCGCGGAACGCTACGTATGAGAACTACGCCGGGGTGGTCCAGTCGAGGGACGGAAGCTGTAGACTTCCTGACCGGTCCTCCCTAGCATAATTCCGCCCGCGGCCGAGGTTCTCTTAGGCTTTGCAACCCTCGCGGCCTTGGCGCGTTGTGTTGGCCCGGACAAGGCCAATGTATCAAATGCAACTTGCCATGTTTCCTTGAAAACAATTTTTATTACTTAATAATTATTACATTGAAAATAGTTTATCAAGCAATACACGTAAATAGTCGGATATATCATAGAATACATCTTTGAAAATATAGGGTTTTTACAAAAACACACGAAAACAAGCCCTATCCGGTACCCTAAGTTTGCCCCAGCACTAGACTCCACCTAGACTACCTGCGAGACAAAATATTATCATGAGTAACCTAGTGTTACTCAGTGAGCCTGGGTACCCCAACCTAGATATGCATTCTACTTTTTCCCCAACCCAACTACCCCAACAAACAAGGAAACAAGCAAGCAAATCAAAGCAAACGCAACAGAAATGATAGCAGAAGCAAATAACAAACAAGCAAGCAAAGAGGGTTAGTTCAAGCAAGGTTTGACTTGGAATCGACACTTAGACTCTCTACTCCTACGCGACAACCTAAGATGACTAGAATAGAAACAAGGTAATCTCGACTATCCTAGACTCTTTCACCTAGCAACTCAAAGACACCTAAGATAATTAAGGAACTACTCCACTACCCAAGACTCTTTCACCTATGGGCCCTCGATAATCTGTTCCGCTCCTCTCCTCCCTGTTCATGCAGACACCACAAAGGCGACCCGCATGAACTACCCCAAGCTACGACGTCAAGTAGCAGTCGCTCTAGTAGCTAGCTAGCAGCCGACATTGTCTCGCGTAAGTGGTTGTTGAGAACTTCCCACGAGACATTACACAATAGGAGGAACAGAAGATCGACTACTCTATCCTAGCTACGACTCTAGAAGAATAACTATTATAATTCAGGAGACTAGCTAAGACACGTACTACAAATTCAAAGGTTAGTGGAAAATAACTCTACGAATCTAGTACTAAACTACACGCAATTCAAGCAACGAAAATCAAGCAAGCAAGAAAGAAAATCAAGCAAGAAACACACAACAATCAACAGGAACAAGAATAGAAATTCAAGCAATCCTAGATTGTTCTATATGCATGCAACCGATCTACTAATTTGTAAGCAAGAACTTATTGCGGTTAAAAACTATCAGTTCTCCCTAACATGCAAATCCTAGTCCAAATTTTAAGTAGTCCAATTGCTAAAATGCATCAAATTCATCACAAAAATATGCGGTTCAATTCTACTTAATTCTCACATGCATGGTGATTCCTAGCGTAATTCTATGTGATTTTACATGAATTCTAGCATAAATCCTACCATATTAAGCATGCAACATCTACCTAGTTCTAACATGACCCTAGACTAAATGCAGCAAGCAATCGGTACGCACATGGTCCGTAGGATCCATGCGGTACCCCACACAAAACTACCACAGAACTCACTGTGATTTTGGCGGATCGATGTCTTGAGTTTCACGGCACCACGGATCAGACAACCTCTCTTCGCGCCTGCTTCGTCTCTGAACAGCGCCCTTCTCGTCCCGAACAGTGTCCCGCCTCGTCCTCGATCGGCGTCTTGACAGCGCTTCGCTCTGGTCTCTCTTCTTCTCTCTCATCGACTTGAGAGAGCTAATACTTAAAAAATTTTTGAGCTTTTCTTTGGTGTTTGAGAGAATGTCGAAAATTAAGAGTGAGCTCCTCCTTTTATAGAATTTTTTGGGCGGCATAGCTCGCCAATGCATGTCAAGCATATGGCTTCCTTCTCCTCCACTCCTTTTTGGTGACTTGGTGAGAAAGTTTTCTCAAGATTAATTGAATCTCTTCTCCTCCTTGCATGCAATGGCATTGGGCGATGATGGGGGATGAATCTCCTTTGTCTCCCACTTTTCCACTCCTTGATCTTCCATTGGCCAATTCCCAAAAGACAAAATGATTATGTCTCTCACCTTAAGGTTCAACAACACAATTATTATATTTTTAAGGTTGCATGAAACCTCATTAGTTGATTCAAGAGAATAAATCTCTTCTTGATTTTGCGCCGCCAACATCCTATGCAAAATCCGGAATCTTGTCGGCTCCTCGGTGTTGCGTCCGTCGATCGTCGGTCGCGTCCGACATTTCTCGGTCAAGCCCGCTACGTCCGATGGTTTCTCGGTCTCGTCCGGCATTTCTCGGCAATACCGCAAATCTTTGGCAGTACCGCAAGTTTCTTTGCACTCTTAGTAATCCTCGGTGCGTCTCGGTGCGTCTCGGTGCGTCTCGGCACTTCTTGGTATTCCTCGGCAGTTCTCGGTACATCTCGGCACATCTCGGTAATCCTTGGTACTTCCCGACACTTCTCGGTACGTCTTGGTCGGTACGTCTCGATGCGTCTCGGTGCACTTCGGTCGTCTCGGTCGACTTAGCCTCTCGACCACCAATCTCCGGCCAACTCCTGACTCGTTGATTTTTTGTCGGTCTTTCCTTTGGCAATTGTTCTTATTTTTCCTTTCTCCTTCTGGCTGAGTCCTTGTTGAGTCTTTTTCTCCAAAATTTGAATTTGGATTTTTACTCTTAGTGAGGGTCATTACACTCTCCCCCTTATTAGAATTCGTCCTTGAATTCTGGACTTTCTTCCTCCTTTCGATATGGTGTTGATGCCTCTCGTCATCTGCGTCGTTATCTCCGATATTTGCTGCTCCGCTGCGATGCTCGTATATAGTTTGATCTTCTTCTCCTCCTCGATTTTCCATAGTCTTATTGACTTGGTTCTTCTCTTTCTTCAGCTTTTCATGAGCTCTCCTCCCTTTTCTCGTACTCCACACGACTCGGCTTCTCTAATTCTTTCGCTTCTACGTTTTGGCCTTCTTCGGTTTACTTGAACTTTGACTCTTCTCCTCAAAATCTCCATGTCTTCGCCTTTCATCCTGGTCTCGTTCGAATGATCCTAGTAAGGGTTTTCGACTTCTCCTTCTTCATCGTTGAATCTCCTTCTCCAACTCCTTGTTCGTTTTTCAGACTTTGCTGAACTCCTTCGTCCATCCGCTAGATTGGACCGATGGAACCTTACTAGTTCCGCCACTAAGCATCAATTTGCTTTCTTTCCTTTGCCACCATTATTTTCTTGCACCCTCTTTTTTGTACGGGTTGATTTTTTTGGCCATGTATTATCTTCTTGCACTCTCTTGCTCGCATTCTCTTGGTTTTTTTCCTCAATTTGCTTCGCCATTCTTTGTTAATTTACAACACTCCTTGTTGTTTGATCTCGCCCGTTTGGTTTGCTCTCTATAAGAATTTGTTTTAATTCTTTTTTTTTATCACTCTTTCTCGCATTCTCTTCGACTGATCTGATTCGTCATTCCTTGGCTGAATCTTCTTCGAACTTCTTCGTTTGTCTTATCGCGCGTTGTGGTGTCTTACGTGAAGTCTCAATCGATCTGTTATTGCAAGCTAATTATAAATTAACTATGCAATCCTACACAATGCTAAAAACAATCAAGCAAGTAGCTAAACAAGCAAAGATTAGTTAGCAAGCACACAAACAAGTAGATATCCGCGGCTAGGAATTAACACAAGTATTTTACACCCAAGAGGGAAAAATAGATGAGTTCTTCCTCTCCACCTAGCCTTCTACTGCACAGGGTTTGGATCATAAGGTTAAGTCTAATGGCTTAAACAAAAAGAAAAAATCTATCCGACCCTTACAAAAGCCCCAAAAGAAAACTTCCCTTTTCCCCAACTATCCTATTGGTTTTGGCGGCTCTTACACTCCTCACAATGGCACACAAACTCCCTAATCAGCTCCTCAGGTTGCGGTTCAACGGGAGATTCTGTTGAGGCAGGGGCAGCAGACAATGATGTTTCGGCTTGGTTTGACTGGTTCTCGGCTCGAACGTTCTATCTTGACGGTTCTCCTCTCGTACTCTCGACTTGGTCTCTCGGATTCTCCTCCGCTTGGACAACTCGGCTTGGACAGAGATAAGCAAAATGTCCCCGTACTCCGCACTCAATGCATATGACATGCTCCGGTGATAACAACTGAGGAAGTGTCGTCCTCCAGCAATCCTTGGTTTGGTGTCCTAGTCCTTCCCACACCTCACAGTAATAACTGTTTCTGATCTGGACACGATCCGGGTAAGTCACCCTCTTCCGTGCAGTCGCTCTGGTCCTTGGACGGCCTCCTGGCTGCATCGTCGCAAGGTGCGCTTCTTGGCAAGCAGTCTTTGGCCTCTTGGTGTTACCTTCTCCTACTTCAAACTAGACGGCCTCCTTTCTCCACTCGCTTTCTTCGGCCACTCGATCGATTGTCTCCATCATCGAGTCTCTCGGCACTTTCTCCATTCCTTTTAGACGGTTTAGCGACCTCTCGTTGCCTAAGACTTCTTCCAATACTCTTTGATCCCACTGTGCAAAACTTAGTAACTCTCCATCTTCTTGGTCATCTTCTGGCTGTGGCGACACCATCCGTAGTGGTATGGCGTGAATTGGACTGCTTCTCTCCGGTACAGCTCGGTCTTTCCTTGGCTCCATGATCGGCTCAGTTTCCGGTACTGGGTCTTGTGGTACATCGGCCTGGTCACTCGGCATCCTGTCTCGGTTTCTCCTTAACTCCATCACGAACGTTGGTATTCCCTCGTCGTCACTCGATATTATCTCGATCACCTCCACATGGTATTCTTTGTCCGAAGATATCTCGATCCACTCTATATCTTCTTCTTCCTCCGACGTTGTAACGCCCGCGAACCAAATTGTGTATTTTTGGTGTGGGTGCCGATCGACACCCTTGGAGGAGCATCGATCGACACCATGATTTTCCGGTTTGGTCGGGTTTGATTAATTGCCGAATTGGTTCGGTTTGGTTTGATTAAAAATCCCTAAATCGCATTTAGGGTGTTAAGAGACGAATTAAGGGTTTTGGGAGTCTCATTGTTGTCGCCGTTTTGTGTTTTTGGAGAGAAAGAAAGAGAGAAAAGAGAGAAAACGTTTTTGTGACTTTCTGGGCTTGTTCTTGGAGATTTTGGAGAGATCTGAAGCTGTAGGAGGGTTAGCTGTTGCTGGAAACGAAGGAGGAGCCTTTGGAGGTGTTGTTTTCCACGTTTCTCAATCCTTTCTTCCTGTTCTTGAGGTGATTGCTTGACCATGGTTGATCTAAGCATGAGATTCCTCTTGTTTTGTGTGATTCCTTGTTGTTTGTGTTGTTCTGTTGCTTGGGTTCGTTGTTTGTATGATTTCTAGTGAATTCCGAGATGATTAGACATGATTGGAGTTGATTTTGGGTTGATTGGAGTCGGAGTTCGTCGCTGAGTTTCGCGCAGATCGTGACTGCAGAGGAGGCATCGATCGATACCCTTTCGAGGAGCATCGGTCGGCACCATTGTTGAGTAGCATCGATGGGTACCGTTTGAGGGGCATCGGTTGGCACTTGTTCTTGAAGCATCGATCGACACCGTTTGGCATCGGTCGACACTAGTCTTATCAGAGACTTGTTTTTCCTGGTTTGATGTATTATTGTGTGTTGTTTGTTTTGCTTGAACTTGAGGGTCTCATCTGCTTGTGTGTATAACCCAGTAGATGGGAGGATGGCCTCACTAAGTATTTGTGATAATACTTACGCATCTCAATTGTTGTTTGTGGTGTGCAGGTAAAGGAAAAGTGTGGTCGTGGAATCAAAGGCGATGAGGAGGAGGATGTTCTAGAGGCTTGATTGATTGTGGTCTAGCTGATGTTAGGTTGCTAGATTAAGTCAATGGAACATTGTAGGATGTTAGATGTTGGTTTATTCTTTATTTGATTTATGTATTGGTTATTGGTTTGATTGTTGGAATTCTTCTGGTTTAATGGAATTTGTTTTATTTGGTTATCCGCAGTTATTGATTGATGTTAGGATGTTAGTGGGTATAGGACCACTAGTAAATTTAGGTATTAAAAAAAAAAAAACGGGAAGGGTTGTTTCAGACGTTGGCTCATAAGACTGTGAATCTCCATCACTTAGGTTTCTTTTTCGCTCGGTCTCCGGCACTGCGTCAACACCACCAACTCCATTGGGTTCCTCCGGTACGACTTCGTTACCACCACCTTCATTTAAAGGGTACACCTCGGTCATAAAGTTGAGAATTCTGTCGATTGCTTCTGATTGCTCTCTCATGTAGTCGTACGCGCTCTCGTCACCAATCCGGTCTTCGAAAAGATCTAGCAGTAGTTGTTGCAACTTGTCTGCGATCTCGGCATCTTCTTCTCCATGGTCTCTGACTGGAACGGTTTGAAAGTTCCCTCGCGAGTCCATCCTGACTTGGATACGGCTCGGCTCTCCAATCTCCAACACTACAGTCTGATCGTTCTGATCCACTTCCATCTCCTCTAGTCCTTCAAGGCACTCCAATGGATCGGAGACAAGTCCACATCATTCTCGTCTAACACTCCATGAGTCTGGCTCGTGACTGGTTTCTGTCTCGGTCGATAGATAACAATTGTGACTCTCAAAATCTCTACGTCTCAGTGACTCTCTTCCTGAACCATCCCCATGTCTCGGCCACACTCATGAACCATCCCCGCAACCTGATTCACCTGAAGACATCTAAACACACACAAGGGTAAGTAAGATGCTAATCAATCCTAAGGCTTACACTCAAAACTAGACAAGCAAACTACTGGAATCTAAGTGTGTTTTTGCGACTTGTTTACTCGATAAAACCTTGAAAAGGACAAGTGCGCGCGGGTTTCGAAAACACCGCTCTGATACCACGCCTTGTAACGCCCCCGGACCAGTCCTAAGACCACGAAGATCATCGGACGGCCTGCGGAACGCTACATATGGGAACTAAGCCGGGGTGGTACAGTCGAGGGACGGAAGCTGCAGACTTCCCGACCGGTCCTCCCTAGCACAATTCCGCCCGCGGCCGAGGTTCGCTTAGGCTTTGCAACCCTCGCGGCCCTGGCGCGTTGTGTTGGCCCGGACAAGGCCAATGTATCAAATGCAACTTGCCATGTTTCCTTGAAAACAATTTTTATTACTTAATAATTATTATATTGAAAATAGTTTATCAAGCAATACACGTAAGTACTCGGATACATCATAGAATACATCTTTGGAAATATAGGGTTTTTACAAAAACACACGAAAACAAGCCCTATCAGGTACCCTTAGTTTGCCCCAGCACTAGACTACCTGCGAGACAAAATATTATCATCCTGGGTACCCCAACCTAGATATGCATTCTAATTTTTCCCCAACCCAACTACCCCAACTAACAAGGAAACAAGCAAGCAAATCAAAGCAAACGAAACAGAAATGATAGCGGAAGCAAATAACAAACAAGCAAGCAAAGAGGGTTAGTTCAAGCAAGGTTCGACTTGGACTTGACACTTAAACTCTCTACTCCTACGCGACAACCTAAGATGACTAGAATAGAAACAAGGTAATCTCGACTATCCTAGACTATTTCACCTAGCAACTCAAAGACGCCTAAGATAATTAAGGAACTACTCAAATACCCTAGACTCTTTCACCTATGGGCCCTCGATAATCTGTTTCGCTCCTCTCCTCACTGTTCATGCAGACACCACAAAGGCGACCCGCATGAACTACCCCAAGCTACGACGTCAAGTAGCAGTCGCTCTAGTAGCTAGCTAGCAGCCGACATTGTCTCGCGTAAGTGGTTGTTGAGAACTTCCCACGAGACATTACACAATAGGAGGAACAGAAGATCGACTACTCTATCCTAGCTACGACTCGAGAAGAATAACTATTATAATTCAGGAGACTAGCTAAGACACGTACTACAAATTCAAAGGTTAGTGGAAAATAACACTAAGAATCTAGTACTAAACTACACGCAATTCAAGCAACAAAAATCAAGCAAGCAAGCAAGAAACACACAACAATCAACAGGAACAAGAATAGATATTCAAGCAATCCTAGATTGTTCTATATGCATGCAACCGATCTACTAATTTTTAAACAAGAATTTATTGCGGTTAAAAATCTATCAGTTCTCCCTAGCATGCAAATCCTAGTCCAAATTTTAAGTAGTCCAATTGCTAAAATGCATCAAATTCATCACGAAAATATGCGGTTCAATTCTACTTAATTCTCACATGCATGGTGATTCCTAGCATAATTCTATGTGATTTAACATGAATTCTAGCATAAATCCTACCATATTAAGCATGCAACATCTACCTAGTTCTAACATGACCCTAGACTAAATGCAGCAAGCAATAGGTACGCACACGGTCCGTAGGGTCCATGCGGTACCCCACACAAAACTACCACAGAACTCACAGTGATTTTGGCGGATCGATGTCTTGAGTTTAACGGCACCACAGATCAGACAACCTCTCTTTGTGCCTGCTTCGTCTCTAAACAGCGTCCTTCTCGTCCCGAACAGCGTCTCGCCTCGTCCTCGACCGGCGTCTTGACAGCGCTTCGCTCTGGTCTCTCTCCTTCTCTCTCGTCGACTTGAGAGAGCTAATACTTAGAAAATTTTGAGCTTTTCTTTGGTGTTTGAGAGAATGTCGAAAATGAAGAGTGAGCTCCTCCTTTTATAGAAGTTTTGGGCGGTATAGCTCGCCAATGCATGTCGAGCATATGGCTTCTTTCTCCTCCACTCCTTTTTGGCGACTTGGTGAGCAAGTTTTCTCATGATTAATTGAATCTCTTCTCCACCTTGCATGCAATGGCATTGGGCGATGATGGGGGATGAATCTCCTTTGGCTTCCACTTTTCTACTCCTTGATCTTCTATTGGCCAATTCCCAAAAGACAAAATGATTATGTCTCTCTCCTTAAGGTTCAACAACAAAATGATTATATTTTTAAGGTTGCATGAAACCTCATTGGTTGATTCAAGAGAATAAAAATCTCTTCTTGATTTTGCGCCGCCAACATCCTCCGCAAAATCCGGAATCTTTTCGGCTCCTCGGTGTTGCGTCCGTCGATCGTTGGTCGCGTCCGACATTTCTCGGTCAAGCCTGCTACGTCCGATGATTTCTTGGTCTCGTCAGGCATTTCTCGGCAATACCGCAAATCTTCGGCAGTACCGCAAGTTTCTCGGCACTCTCGGTAATCCTCGGTAATCCTCGGTGTGTCTCGGTGCGTCTCGGCACTTCTCGGTATTCCTCGGCAGTTCTCGGTACATCTCGGCACGTCTTGGTAATCCTTGGTACTTCTCGGCACTTCTCGGTACGTCTTGGTCGGTACGTCTCGATGCGTCTTGGTGGGCTTTGGTCGTCTCGGTCGACTTAGCCTCTCGACCACCAATCTCCGGCCAACTCCTGACTCGTTGATTTTTTGTCGGTCTTTCCTTTGGCAATTGTTCTTATTTTTCCTTTCTCCTTCTGGCTGAGTCCTTTTTGAGTCTTTTTCTCCAAAATTTGAATTTGGATTTTTACTCTTGGTGAGGGTCATTACATCGGGTTTATGACGTTTCTCGGTATTCTTTTTCTCTTGGATCAGTCAGTAATGGAGATTGATATGCTCAAATTTAACCCTGAGCTACTCTCTCAAATTAAGAGATCAATTGTAGTACTTAGGATCGAATCCACAAGAACTCTAGATTCACACAATAGATTTAATAATCTTTTAATTATGCTAAATCAAAATATTAATTCAAAAGCAATGCAGAAACAGAATTAAAAAGTTTGTAAAATTCAGAAGTATTAAACGCTAGGCCTAGGGAAATTCTCAGGAAATCATGGAAAATCAGATCAATTAATTAAACAAGTAAGATTCAACAATTAAGCACCGTTCTTGAACTCTAAACACAATTAAAATAAATCAGTTCTCACTGCAAATATTATCTAAATTTAAAACCAGAAAATCCAAATCTCTTTGCAAAATTCTAGGTAATAAATCAGCTTTAAAAAAAGAATAGATTGTTCACAAAATTATTAAATCAAATCTCTTTGCAAGAAATAATTTTGCTCATCAAAAGGTTTTGTCAGGAAAATCAATTATATTCTCATATCAATTAATAATCCTAAGATCTGAATCCAGATGACTAATCAAAGATCTAGCATTAAGAACAACCTATGATGAAGAACAAGAAAGATAATGAATCCTAAATTAACAGATCTAATAATCCATGAAATCCCGAATGAGAAACCCTAAACCTAACAAGTAGATCTACTCAGACATAATTGCAAGAACACAATTCATGAATAAAATAGATAACATTAAGAGATTAAAGGTAGAAGAAAAGGAGTTCTGAATCTTCTCTGAAGGAGTCTTGATTCTTCTCTCCAAAAACTCTCTAAAATCTCACAGGGTTTTGCTCTCAAAGTTACAGGGAAAAATAAAGCTTAGGTCTAAACAATGACCATAAAAATCCTATTTATATTCCTAAAACACGGCCAGGGACTAATGATGCAAATATGGAAGACTTTAAGGCAGATTTGTAAATCTTCAAAACTTGTGGGAAAACTTCTGATTTCATATTTGGCCTAGCATCGATTGATGCATATACTGTGTCGATCGATGCACTCTCTAAATTTTGTCTCTCAACTTCGTAGCTCAGCCTCAATGCTTGATTAAGCTCCAAATCTTCATATTTAGCTCCATTATGCTCCCATCCATGTTAAATCCTATAAAGACTCAAAAGACTCTAAAAATACCAAAAAGACTCTATAATTAAGACTTATATCATGGCTAAAAACACCTAAAAACCATGATATATCAACTCCCCCAGACTTAGCCTTTGCTTGCCCTCAAGCAAAACATAAACTTCATCTGTGAAAGAGGTTTGAAAACGCAAGAACTCATTTTCTTTTCAAAGTAATGCCATGATCATCCAAACCTTAATCCACATGCTTAGCAGATAAATCCAAATCGAACCACCATGTACTTCTCCGTTGACTTTCATAGCATCCCAAATTCAAACCAAATTCCACTACTTCCTCCATTAAGCTTTCATCGGTGAGTCTTATCAATTTGATCTATATCAAGAACCTTCTAGACTCATTCCCGTACAATACCATAATAAGCAAGACATATCTTTTAAACACATGTGGTACTCTTTCTCTCCCCCAGACTTATAATTTTTAATCTTCCTTAGAGCTTTGCTTTGTTTTTTTTTTCTTTTTTTTTTTCAAAGTTGTAGGCGAATAATGGGGTCATCGGTAATTTACCTACCCCTCGCTTCCAAGCTTTGTATGATCATTTGACTTAAGAGTAGAATAATGAGGTCACAGGTAATTTACCTACCTCTCTAAACTGATCAAAATCATCTCATCTTTTATTCTCTTCTTTTTTTTTTAAGAAAGCTCTCAGGATTTTTCTTAACATGAATAAGGGAGAGGAGTACCATTTTCTTTCTGAAGTCTTACTTGTCAGGTATGAACAAGGAGTCAAGCTCTATGAAAATGAATCTCCTTGATGAGGTAAAAAGAAAAGTACAGAAATTACCTCAAGCTTTTATGGATTCTGTTGGAAATTTGGATGTTTTTGGTTCACTGGTTAGCCATTGGATTTTTCATTAGTCGGATTTTTGGATTCAGTCTGCAGCATTAATCAACCAAGGCAATACACTAAAAAGAAAAATCATAGTTCCCAACAAAATTTTGACTCAACATTTTTTTTTTTCAAAAACAAAAACATAGTTAGTAACTGCCTCCCCCAGACTTAAACAACAGTGTCCCCAGTGCTATCAAGTAAGAGATTGGCGAATAAAATAAAAATAAAATGAAAATCAAAAGAAAAATGAAAAAGAAAAACCTACCAGTGGGTTGCCTCCCACTAAGCGCTTGTTTTCAGTCATTAGCTTGACTGTGTCGGACCTCAGGCATCCGGTGGATCGGAACATGGCAATGAATGCTTCTGAGAGGATGTCCTCTTCATCCAAGGTGGTGTGTAGGCAGCAGATGAATGAGGTCTACAAGGGACATGAGGAACAGGACCAAGGCGGGACTTAGGTACGGGTGGCTTCCTTTTATGTCCTGCAAAATCATCAACAGAAGAAGCAAGCGCTCTACGATAATCTCGTGGCTTGGTTAACTGCACAACAGTTTTTGTACCTTTGAAATTCTTATTGATGATAGGAGAAGGTCTGGGAGAAGGAGATGCATACCTTGGCCTTACCTCTGGGTTTTGGACTGTGGAATGGTGAGATTTCAGCTTTACAACTGGTCTAGAACTTTCAGCTAATGATCCAACGCGAGAATCTTCGGTTTTGGACAAGTCCGAGCCGTCTCTGGAAGGAATGTCGATCGATGCAATAGCTGCACCGATCGATTCTTGGCCTGCAACTCTCGTTTCTTCAACGATTCTGCAGCTTCCCTCTGAAATTGTGTTTCCAGCACAAAAACGTCATCTACCTGCGACTTGTCATGTATCAGAACCTCATCATGGTCTCTAGTACTGATTAGATGATACCCACTCCAATCTTCAAGCTTAACAGCTTGCTTGCTCACTTTCTCAACAATCTCCAACTCTTTGACATACCCAGCATTAATGTCTTCTTGAAGCTCTATGATCAGATTGTCATCAGAAACAACCTCCACAGAAAATGTCTGACCATCAATAGTGGGAACCCTCCTCAGCTTGTCCATCTCAAAGTTCATAACCAAATCTTCTACATTCAGAGCTATGTGTCCCTTCTTCACATCTATGATAGCACCGGCTGTAGCCAAGAAAGAGCGTCCTAAGATGAGAGGATCACTTGGCTCTCTGTCATACTTCAATACCTTTAAGGCAGTGGGAATCATGCAATCTCCAATCTTGATTGGAATATCCTCTAAGACACCTTCAGGAATCCTTCTGGACCGATCAGCTAAGATAAGAGAGATCTTAGTTGGCTTGAAATCTATCATCCCAAGTCTCGCAGCAATAGAATGTGGCATCAGGTTAAAACTAGAGCCAAGATCACATATAGAGTGAGGAAACCTTCCTGTGGAGATAGAGCAATCCAACACAAAACTTCCAGGATCTGGTAACTTCTCTGCAATCTTACTCTGAATCACTGCACTTACTTCCTTAGAGACAACTACCTTCTGCTTCTTATCCTTCTTCCTCTATGGAGGCTGGTTCAACAGAATTGAGCTGACACCCTTTGTAAGCAGTGCTCCTTCCTCAGGACTCAAAACATTGCTGACCATTCTCTTCACATATCTCTTAATACTAGGAGAAAACTTGACTGCATCAATTAATGGCATCTCTATCATCACCTTATCTATCATAGCCTTGCATCTAGCTTCTTCAATCTCCTGTCTGGATCTCCTAGGCTTGGGAAAAGGAACCTTAGGCTTGTAGGCTTGTTCAGCAACTGGAATTGGAGCTTTCGTAACTTCCGTCTCGTTCTCGACATTGCATCGGTCGATGCTAGAGTTGCATCGGTCGATGCTGTCTTGCAAAGTCATCCCTTCTACGACCACTAAGGGTTGCGTCGATCGATGCTTAGCAGCTGCATCGATCGATGCTGGATCAAGTGACGTATCATCGTCTCCTTCCTTCACCAAAATCGCATTACAAGCATGCTTGGGGTTCTCAGTTCTTCTAGAAAGACGTTCATCTTGTCTTTTAACAGACCCAGCAGTCTGAATAACTTGATTCTCCAGTTTCTTGACATGAGTGTTCAATGCATCAAACTTCCCAGTCAGTTCATTGTAGACATTATCAATCTTCCCATTGAATGTCACTGTCAACTGCTCTTGTCCTTGAAGAATCTGATCAAGCATGGCCTCCATTCGACTCTCAGAAGTCTGTGGAGGTGGAGACTGATAAGAAGAATTACCATAGGCCCTTGTAAAGCCGGTGTTCTGTTGTTGCTTCTGGTAATCTGGCTTAGGAGTGTAGCTTGAAGAGTTCCCATTGTAAGGCCTGCTGCCCTGCTGGTTGCCAAATTTTTGTGTCTGATATCCATCTCCATACACAAAATTGACATCTTCTTCTGTAGTCTCTGGCTTTGACTCAAAAATCTCAACATCTTCAGCAAAATGGACTGACTTCTTTCCAACAAGAAGGTTATGCACGGTATCCAACTTAGCATTCACCGTAGCAAACTGATTTGAATCATGACCTTCATGTGCTCTCTTCCGCTCTAGGTCTGCATTCTTAGTATTGTTGCTTGATGCTAGCCTTTCAATCAACTGTTCAGCTTCATCTGGGTACCTTGTCTTGAAGTTCACATCACTAGCAGCATCCAAAGCCATCTGATACCTCCAGTCAATCCCGCTAAAGAAGATATTGATCAACTGCACCTCTGAGAACCCATGATGTGGACAATCCCTCTGGTATGCTTTGAATCTTACCCAAGCAGCTTTGTAAGATTCAGCAGGTCCTTGGCTAAAGGTGGAAAGCTTAATCCTCAGCTCACCAGACTTCGCATCATCATAGAAGTAGTTCAAGAATGCCACCTTGATGTCATGCCAGGTTGTCAGAGATCCTGGTTTGAGTTGTCTTAGCCAATGAGAGGCTTCCCCAGCAAGAGAGTAGGGGAAAAGCTTATAGTAAAGGTAGTCCTCAGTGACTCCATTAGCCTTGATGCTTGTGACTATGTCTTCAAAGTGCTCTATGTGGTCTAGAGGCTTCTCATTTGGAAGGTTCTGGAATGGCCTTGGTCCAACAAGAGCGAAGTAGGCAGGCTTCAGCTCAAAGTCACTCCTTGGGAATGGAGGAGGGACAATCGCAGAGCGGTTCTCATAGAATAAGTCTGGTCTGTTGAAGTCCGCAAGAGTCTTGACAAGTTCTCCATTGTTGTCCCTTCGCCTCTGAACATTCTCCGCATCGGCTTTAGCATTGCATCGATCGACACCAGCATTGTGTCGATCGATGCCTTCCTGGTTGCGTCGATCGATGCCATCGTTGCATCGATCGACACCATCTGCATTCCCATCGGCCACGACAAGTTCTTACTGAATAACCCATCCTTCAGCATCAAGTTTCTGGTCTTGCTCGTTGCGCACATGACCCTCTTGATCCTTCAAAACCCCAGCCTCATCAGGTCTCAATATGATTATATTGGCCATCTTCGCTGATTTGGCTGCTTTTGTGTTATCATGCTCTAGTTGTCCTAACTCTTGGTTTGTAAGATTAATAACCAGACCAGTGGGATTTTTCCTGGTGCTAGGCTTAGGCATGTACCTGAAACACACAAGAGAAAAGAAACAAAAGCGTGTGAGTAAAACAGAAAAAGAAAAACTTAGACAAAATCAAAGACTTTAATCTAATGGTGAATCAAAAGAGTCCCCGACAACGGCGCCAAAATTTGATATGCTCATATTTAACCCTGAGCTACTCTCTCAAATTAAGAGATCAATTGTAGTACTTAGGGATCGAATCCACAAGAACTCTAGATTCATACAATAGATTTAATAATCTTTTAATTATGCTAAATCAAAATATTAATTTAAAAGCAATGCAGAAACAGAATTAAAAAGTTTGTAAAATTCAGAAGTATTAAACGCTAGGCCTAGGGAAATTCTCAGGAAATCATGGAAAATCAGATCAATTAATTAAACAAGTAAGATTCAACAATTAAGCACCGTTCTTGAACTCCAAACACAATTAAAATAAATCAGTTCTCACTGCAAATATTATCTAAATTTAAAACCAGAAAATCCAAATCTCTTTGCAAAATTCTAGGTAATAAATCAGCTTTAAAAAAAGAATAGATTGTTCACAAAATTATTAAATCAAAACTCTTTGCAAGAAATAATTTTGCTCATCAAAAGGTTTTAGCAGGAAAATCAATTATATTCTCATATCAATTAATAATCCTAAGATCTAAATCCAGATGACTAATCAAAGATCTAGCATTAAGAACAACCTATGATGAAGAACAAGAAAGATAATGAATCCTAAATTAACAGATCTAATAATCCATGAAATTCCGAATGAGAAACCCTAAACCTAACAAGTAGATCTACTCAGACATAATTGCAAGAACACAAATCATGAATAAAATAGATAGCATTAAGAGATTCAAGGTAGAAGAAAAGGAGTTCTGAATCTTCTCTGAAGGAGTCTTGATTCTTCTCTCCAAAAACTTTCTAAAATCTCACAGGGTTTTGCTCTCAAAGTTACAGGGAAAAATAAAGCTTAGGTCTAAACAATGACCATAAAAATCCTATTTATATTCCTAAAACACGGTCATGGACTAATGATGCAAATATGGAAGACTTTAAGGCAGATTTGTAAATAAACTTGTGGGAAAACTTCCGATTTTGTATTTGGCCTAGCATCGATCGATGCATATACTGTGTCGATCAATGCACTCTCTAAATTTTGTCTCCCGGTCATGGACTAATGATGCAAATATGGAAGACTTTAAGGCAGATTTGTAAATAAACTTGTGGGAAAACTTTCGATTTCGTATTTGGCCTAGCATCGATCGATGCATATACTGTGTCGATCAATGCACTCTCTAAATTTTGTCTCCCAACTTCGTAGCTCAGCCTCAATGCTTGATTAAGCTCCAAATCTTCATATTTAGCTCCATTATGCTCCCATCCATGTTAAATCCTATAAAGACTGAAAAGACTCTAAAAATACCAAAAAGACTCTATAATTAAGACTTATATCATGGCTAAAAACACCTAAAACCATGATATATCAGAGATCCGAGAAAGGGATTTGATATCTTTACCGGAGAGTTTTCGCGATTGCCTTGGGGATTTGTCCCGGCTTTGGTGGATGGACTTTATCTGGGATTTCAGGCTCATAAATGGGAGATTTCATCAGGATTATCTTCCTATTTGAGTTTTCGGATCTTTCTCTTAATGGGATGGCGGTGGATTGGAGGATCGGATATCACTAATTCTGCTAGTGGGTTATTTGCGGAAGGTCGATATCTGATTTTTTCGTTCAGATCGTTGCAGATTTATCTTGAGGTTTATAGAATACAAGATCGCGACGGTGATCTACAGCCTAAAATAAATTATTTTTGATATACAGAACCCTAGAATACAAATAACATACATAATCCTAGAATAAATTATTTTTGATAATTTATGCAATAAAAAGGAATTATATATAATTCTAATGAAATAAATTTTGTAAAATCAGGGTTCAAATATATGAATTATTTAAAAATTAAATTAAATTTATATAGCGAAAACAAAATGCTAAAAGACTACTTATACGCCGAAAGAGAACAAAAAACTACAAAATAAATTCGCTAATAAGAAAAAAACTATATTAAATCTAGGTGATTAAATTTTGGGAGATTCTCAAAAGTATCAACAAAATAAGTTTGTGTTCCAAACTTAGCACAACATTTCTCAAATTCTAAAAATAGCACTACTTAATCTTTTTTTTTGGTAAGGGACCGGGAGATAATATCTCCCAGAATTTATTATGAAAAAAAGAAATTACACAGACACAACATCACGAGGGTACATAACACCTTGTTCGTCGTCACTAAGAACATGACCCAACCCCGAAGGGACTACATCAAAAGAATGAAAACCTAATGGTAAAAGGAAAGCATGGTTAGCCAATCCATCTGCTAGATGATTAGCCTCCTTATAAATATGAACAACACGGACACACCAGTCCTTTGTAAAGAAGCCATGGCACAACCGTACCAGGAAAAACAGGGGGTGTGAGCTACAGACCCCTGTATTTAGAAAACCCACTACCACCTCGGAGTCCACCTCCAACTCAAGGCACCGGACACCCTTCTCCCAAGCAATGCACAGGCCATAGTAGACTCCCCCAAAGCTCTGCTAGAAGCGCCGAACACCGCCCAATATTCAAACCAAAACCCCCACACCACCGGCCCTCGCAATCTCGCAGCACTCCTCCTGCAGTAGCCGGCCCGGGGTTACCGTGCGAGGCACCATCTGTATTCAACTTCAGCCAACCAACAGCCGGCTTCTTACATCCCACCATCTGTTCAGTCCTGGGCCGCGGAGTGTGGCGGTTCTCCCCTTGACGATTAGCCAGTAAAATCTCCTGGGCAAAGTCACGGAGAAAACGCACACGATCCCTACATCTTCTGTTATCACCAAATACATTACTATACCTCCACTTCCATCCCCACCAAACAGTTCCTGCAAACAAAATGGACCTGGGAACTCCATCAACTACCATCTCATCCGATAAATAGTAATGAACCCACTCCAGCAACGAAGATGCAAAGAAAGCCTGACGTCATCGTATCGGAACCAATCTCTCCCATACCCCAGACATAGCAGGACAATCACGGAGTATATGCAGAATAGTCTCCAAACCGCCCTTGCATACTTGACAGACAGCAGACTCATATAAATGTCGACGACATCTCTCCACATTAGTCATAAGGTTTGGTGGATTGTCAACCAGAGGAATACCCGTATCCGTTCAGGCACTTGTACACGCCACACCTTCCTAAAGAAAAGTGACATATCAGGCTCAGGCAGCCCATCCCAAGAGATAAGTGCATATGCTGAACTAACTGAGAACCTCCCATCTCTAGTCTCACTCCAGGGTAGCTGATCCCTTACTCCATTAGTATTGTCCACAAAGTAAGCCAAAAGTTCGAGCCTCTTTTCCAGCGAGAGATATGGAGAGATTCTAGCAAAATCCCAACCCATACTACCCCTCCATAACTCGCTGACCCTCAGTTATATGACCTCAACAGGGAGATTCCCCACTACTGTGTCCAAGAGTGGTACATTGGATAACCACTTATCAGTCCAAAATCTGACATGCTCACCATTCCCGATGACTCAACTGTGTCCTTTAAACACCACTTCCCGAAGCCCAACACCAATACTTCTCCAAGTGGACGACCAGGTAGACTTCACCATTGTCTAATGCGGACCAGCCGTCACTCCAAGCTTATACTTACTCCGCAACACACGGGCCCAAAGACTCTCTTGGTCATGGATTAGTCTCCATCCCACCTTTGCAATAAGTGCTTTATTCATGTTTTTTGCAGTTCGAATCCCTGCACCCCCTGTTTCTTAGGTCGACACACTCTCCCCCAAGATAACAGATGGAGTTTTCGTTTCCATGCTACACTTCCCCATATAAAAGAGCGTGACACCTTGTCCAGAGCAGATAGAGTAGCCTGCGGGAGAATGATCGTGCTCATTGAATGAACTGGAATCGAACATAACACCACCCTCGTCAAAGTCAGACGCCCAGCTAAGGTGAGGGTATGTATCTTCCAACCCGCCAACCGCGAGGAGACTCACTCCGGTACATCCCTGAATGTCTCCGTATTCATTCGTTTATGTAAAACAGGCATTCCCAAGTACTTGCCTAAGTCTGTTGTAGTTTTAATTCCACTTGCGTCACTGATTAGTAACCCCAAATCCCTGGATACATTCTTAGAGAAGTAGATTTTCGATTTCTCTAAGCTGACCTTCTGCCCCGAGGCTCCACAGAACTGTTCCAACACACTCCTAATAACCCGTACCTGTGCTACTGATTCCTCCGCGAACAAGATTAGGTCATCCGCAAAACATTTGTGAGAAAGCTGAGGACCACCCTGAGATAATCGAATCGGCTTCCATCTTTTATCTATCATTGCCCTGTCAATTAGGTGACATAGTCTCTCCATACACAAGACAAACAAGAATGGCGATAGCGGATCCCCTTGTCGAAGTCCTCGCAATGGCTTGAAAGCTAAATCCTAAATTCAAAATACTAAAATCTACCCCTCAAAACTATACCCTAAATGTGAAATTGAGAATCCAAACATAAAAAAAAAAAAATTCTAAAAATTAATTTTAAATATTTTAATGTGTTAAATAGTGCTATTTTTAGAAATTTATGGAATGTGTGCCATAGTTGTCCATAAAACTTGGTTTAGTGCTATTTTAGGGTATTTCTCTTAAATTTTTATAAACTACAAAAGTAATATAATACACCTTAAAGTCAAGCTATACTTATATATCTTCCCCAACAAAGTAAATAAAATAAATTTGAGACTAATGTTGATAGTCATTTTATATATAAAAACACCAACTAATGACAAATTGAAAGATATTTTAATGGCATGTGAACTTTTGGACCATTGATTGACATGGTTGTATTGATTGTTTTTTTTTTGGACTAAATCATGGTTGTATTGATTAAAAAATACAAACAATGAAGAAAGTAAGCACTTTATGTGTATTTCACGATTGTTAAAAATCCTTCGCCACTCCAGAAAATCAGCAATAATCATATTTCCTCTATTTCTCTTCTTTCTATCGCTGCCTTCAAAAGACTTGTACGTAGCACAGCCACAGAGTAAAAGATCACAACCAGCTTTGCTTCTCTCTTAGTCTTAGTTGGTACTTCAATAGTCATTTCCCATAGTGGTGCTTGCTTACTAGAAAATATTGGGCAATACCCCTAGGCCACATCCTAAAATCATAATTTTTTTTAGGCCACATTTAATAAAAAGAAAGTTAAGTTTATTTGGTTAGTTTTTATGTTTTAGTGTTTTAAAACTAAAAAAATTGATTTTTAATCACTTTTTCATCTTTTATATTATTTTATAATTGATGCAAAAGATTGTACATTGTTTTTTAACTCTAATAAATTTCATTTTACAAAAAATTTTAGATGAGCGTAAGTTTTATTTTTTATTTTTGTAAAATAGTTAAAAAGCCAAATTTTAAAATTTAGTTGGACGCCTCTCGAGTCATAAGCAAGGCACATTACCATTGGTGTTCTTACACCCACAATTTTAAGTAAAAGGCCAACAATATTCTCTAGGTTATGTTTAAGCCTAAAGGGCTAATAGTATGTTACCATTTTGAAGTATCTAAAATTATTTTTATTGTTGCAAATTTCTTTCTGCTATTGACGGACTTGTGACCAAAACAAGTTGAAAGCAAAGTAAACAATACTGGTTGGACATTTTGTTTTGCAGCACTAATAAAGTCCCTTTTTATTTGCACCTATTTAGCAGCTGCATCTAAGTAGCTATCTCATTCCCTAAACTTTAAAGAGAATACCAACCTTTAGAACATGCATTGTTCCATCTTATCTATATATTTGTTGATACATTTTCCTTGTTCACCTTCACATAGTTGATCTTATCTATATATATATAAGGGTTTGTTAGCATTTTAGTACTTTTTTGAAATTTAATTGTCAAAAAATACCCACACTATTTATAATTGAGAAAAGAAGGTGTTGTGAGATAGAGGGTGATAAAAATAGAATTCTTAGTGGAACCCACGAGAGAGAAGAACGTTACTAAAAGGTCCTAGTCAATAGTTTTGGGAAGAAAGAGGAGAGTGAGAAAGGGAGAAAGCGGGTAAATAGGAGAGAGAGTGTAACATCCGCGAACCGGAATATGCGTTTTTGGGTTGGGGTGTCGATCGATACCCTTGTAGCATCGATCTACACCACTAATTCTGGGTTTGTCGGGTTTGTTTTAATCGTCAATTTGGTTCGGTTTGGTTTAAGAAAATCATTGAACCGGGTCTTAAAAGGAAGAAAACGACCTAGGTCGTGTTTCAGATGTTGGGGTGTCGCCGTTTGTGAGTTTTTGAGGAAAAAGGGAGAAAACCTTGTTCTTGAGCTTTTGAGAGAGATTGGTGAGATTCCTTGCTGTTCTTGGAAGATCTAAGGCTAGGAAGGAGCTAGAAGCTTGCTAGGAGTGAGGGAATTCGTTCTTGTTAGTCAGAATCTTCTTGCAGAGAGGTAAGTGCATGACCATGGCTTATCTAAGCTAAGATCTCTAGATTTTTATGTGATTTGGTGCTTATGTGGTTGTTTCTTTGAGTTCTATATGGTATTTCGTCACTGTTTTGGCTGGGTTTGGCTTCTGGGAGTGCAAGGAGCGGATTAGAGAAGATTGGAGGCGAGATTCGAAGTTTTTGATCGAAGGAAATCGCTGCTCGGCAACAGTGTTGGTCGACACCAGTTGGGGTGTCGGTCGACATCAACGCGAGGACGGCTCGAGACTTTGGCGAGTGTCGATCGATGCCATGTGGAGGTGTCGGTCGACACAAAATAGGGTTTTCGGGAGTGTCGGGCAGGGTGTCGGTCGACACTATTATGGTGTCGGTCGACACCAGATTGTCTGTGTCGATCGACACCTTCTGGTGTCGGTCACACCCTTCTTTCACCTACGACGGATTGTTGTATGCCTTGTATATTGCCTGGTTTGTTTATTTGATTGTTGACTGTGGCTTGTAGAGATCTTATTGCTTGTGTGTATAGCCCAGTAGATGGTAGGATTGCCTCACTAAGTATTTGTGATAATACTTACGCATATCAATTGTTGTTTGTGGTTTGCAGGTAAAGGCAAAGTATGATCGTGGAATCAAAGGCAATGAAGAGGAGGATGTTCTAGGGACTCAATTGATTTTTTACCTGGCATTGTTAGGTTGCTAGAGTTGAGTCTTAGAGCATTGTTAGGATTGATGGTTATTTTTTTTATGCTGTTTGGAATCAATACTGGATATTATTTTATTGGTTATTGGTTATTGGTTTATTGGATATTACCGGTATGTTGTTCTGCTGTTGGTTGTGAATATGGTTAGGTGGCTAGTGGGTATGGGACCACTAGTTGTAGTTTATTTATATATATTATTATTTATTATTTATTATTAAAAAAAAGGGGGTCGGTTGTTTCATTTTGGTATCAGAGCCCTTACGGTTCTAGGTTTGGGTTCACTAGGTTTCTGTTGTAGATGTTTGGGATTGCATGTCTTGATTGATTATGTGAGTTAGTCAATTGTGTGTGGCATGGAGTCCTAGAACATCCTCTTCGAGCCGATTGTGTGATTCCACGGGGAGTTTCTGTTTCTGTGTTATAATAGAAATTGTTTGCTTAGCCTTCTGTTCATGGTAGTGCAGATGGTTAGAGAGGATGCTGTGGCTGGTCGAGGTCGTGGACGCGGACGTGGTCGTGGTCGCGGACGTGGTCGTGGTAGGAGCAGAGCCCCCGTGGTTAGTAAGACCGAGGACCAGAGTGTGACAGCTGAGGGTGTTGGCGAGTCGCAGGGTGTTCCGGGGGATTCTGTGAGTGTGGCAGGAGGGGGCGGTGTTGATGCTCCAGTGGCCGGTAATGCTAGGGTCCCGGTTGTGGGAGTCCCAGCGGGTGGAGTCCCTGGTACTGACTTTGCGGCTCTGCTAGCAGAGGTGTTGGCGCGGTTACTACCAGTTGTACCGGCGCAGGCTCAGGTAGTGCCACCAGTGGTGGCGGAGGAGCGGCAGCCAGTGGCTGCGGATGTGGGGGTCCATGCTCGTTATCTCAGCATGTTGACAGAGATGGGTCGGTTGCGTACTGAGCAGTTTCTGGGAGGTGTAGATCCTACTGCTGCGGATGCGTGGAGGACGAGGGTGGAACGTAACTTCCATACTCTGAGATCTCCTGAGGAGTTCTGGGTGGACATAGGGGTCTAATTTTTGAGTGGTGATGCTGAGTTGTGGTGGAGATCTGTGGCTGCTAGGAGGGTGCAGCGGGAGATGACTTGGGCTGACTTCGTTTTGGAGTTCAACCGCTAGTATTTTCCTAGAGAGGCATTGGATCGTTTGGAGGTGCAGTTCCTTCAGTTGTCTCAGGGGACACGGTCAGTGCGGGAGCTGGACTTGGAGTTCAGTCGACTTCTTTGTTATGGGGGTCGGGCTATGGAGCCTGAGGAGGCTCAGGTCAGGAGGTTTATGAGGGCTCTACGGGATGATTTGAGAGTTCATTGTAGAGGGAGGTATTATGCTACGCGTGCAGAGCTGGTTGAGACAGCAGCAGAGATTGAGGAGGATATCCGGGCACAGTCAGTGTCTGTTACTCCAGCAGTTCAGCCTGGTAGGGCTCAGCAGCAGGGTGGTTCGAGCAGGGGTGGTAAGCCTGCGCAGGGAACCAAGAGGAAGTGGGAGGCTACGCAGAGGCCGAGTGGTGCAAGTTGCTTCGGTTGTGGGAGCATGGATCACAAGGTTGCTAGTTGTCCCAAGAGGAGTGCTCCGACGGTAGCGGCTCGTGTATGCTATCATTGTAGGGAGACAGGTCTCATCAGGCATTTTTGTTCCAAGTTGCAGCCGGCAGCAGTGGCAGCGTTGCAGCAGGTGCAGCCTGGAGGTCAGCAGGTGGCACGGATTGAGCAGGAGCCACGGGCTTACACGACAGCAGAGACTGGTGGAACTAGTGCCAGGGCGATCACAGGTATAATTTCTGGTACTTAACTTTATGAATTATTTTAGTAGGTTCAGATTTTATGTTTTCCTATGATAAAGTCTTAGGTTCTCAACACATGAGGTTTGTGTAGGGACCTTGTTGGTGGGCGGGTTTAAGTCCCACGTTATGTTTGATTATGAAGCTTCTCATAGCTTCATTACTCCGGAGTGTGCAGAGTGTGCGGGAATCAGAGGGGATCCCGGGGAGCGTACAGGAGTTGTCAGAGTTGCTGGGGGCAAGTTCCTGAGAGTTATTGGACGAGCTAGAGGGGTTGATATTCAGATCGCAGGAGAGTCGTGGCCAGCAGATTTGCTTATCAGTCCAGTGGAGTTGTATGATGTTATTCTCGGGATGGATTGGTTGCATCGGCATATGGTGTATTTGGATTGCTATCGGGGTAGAGTGGAGTTTGAGCGTCCAGGAGGGAAGTTGGTTTTTCAGGGTATTAGACCGACTTCGGGAAGTCTCGTGATCTCAGCCATTCAGGCTGGGAAGATGATCGAGAAGGGCCGTGAGGCTTATTTGGTCACTATATCTATGCCAGAGTCAGTGGGGAAGTCTACGGTTAGCGGTATTCTGGTAGTGGAGAAGTTTGAGGATGTGTTTAAGTCTTTGCAGGGATTACCACCATCTCGGTCGGATCCTTTTACCATTGAACTGGAACCGGGGACGACACCGTTATCCAAGGCTCCTTACAGAATGGCTCCAGCAGAGATGGCAGAGCTGAAGAAGCAGCTAGAGGACTTGCTGAGTAAGGGATTCATCCGTCCTAGTGTATCACCGTGGGGAGCGCCGGTGTTAATTGTGAAGAAGAAGGATGGTAGTTTCAGGTTATGCATTGATTACCGGGGTTTGAACCGGGTTACTGTGAAGAACAAGTACCCTCTTCCTAGGATCGATGAGTTGTTGGATCAGCTGAGGGGTGCTACTTTGTTCTCTAAGGTAGATCTGGCGTCGGGTTATCATCAGATACCGATAGATGAGGCAGATGTGAGGAAGACTACTTTCAGGACGAGGTATGGGCACTATGAGTTTGTAGTGATGCCTTTCGGGTTGACTAACGCGCCAACAGCGTTTATGAGATTGATGAACAGCGTGTTTCAGGAGTTCCTGGATGTGTCTGTCATCATTTTCATCGACGATATCTTGGTTTATTCTAAGAGTCCTAAGGAGCATGCAGTGCATGTGAGGGCAGTTATGGAGAAACTGCGGGAGCAGAAGTTGTTTGCTAAGTTGAGCAAGTGCAGTTTCTGGCAGCGTGAGATGGGCTTTCTGGGTCACATTGTTTCTGCAGAGGGGGTTTCTGTGGATCCAGAGAAGATTCAGGCTATCAGGGATTGGCCTAGACCGCAGAATGCTACAGAGATCAGAAGTTTTCTTGGATTGGCAGGATACTACAGGAGATTTGTGCAGGGGTTTGCAAGCAGAGCACGTTCTATGACTAAGTTGACAGGGAAGGATGTTCATTTTGTCTGGTCATAATAGTGTAAGGAAGGCTTTGCAAGCCTGAAGGAGATGTTGACTATTGCGCCAGTATTGGCTTTGCCTGAGCAGGGAGAATCCTATGTGGTATATACAGATGCATCTAGAGTTGGTTTGGGGTGTGTTCTGATGCAGCATGGGAAGGTGATTGCCTATGCTTGGCGGCAGTTGCGGGTGCATGAAGGCAACTATCCTACTCATGATTTGGAGATGGGTGTTGTAGTCTTTGCCCTGAAGATTAAGAGATCTTATCTTTATGGTGCAAAGGTACAAGTGTTTACAGATCATAAGAGTTTGAAGTATATATTCACTCAGCCTGAGTTGAATTTGAGGCAGAGGCGGTGGATGGAGCTTGTGGCAGACTATGATTTGGAGATAGCCTATCACCCTGGTAAGGCTAATACGGTTGCAGACGCTCTGAGTCGGAAGAGGGTAGCTTCGGCTCAGGAGCAGGAGATGGAGTCTCTGGTAGGTGAGATAAGTGCTTTGAGCTTGTGTGCTGTTTCACTGGAACCGTTGGGTTTGGAAGCAGTTGAAAGAGCAGATCTTCTGAGTAGGGTGCAGTTGGCACAGGAGAAGGATTTGGGGCTGGTGAATGCCTCAAAGGATGTTGATTCAGAGTATCAGGTCTCAGATAATGGTACTATCTTGGTGCACGGTCGGATTTGTGTGCCCAAGGATGAGGAGTTGAGGCAGGAGATTCTGAGAGAGGCTCATGCGAGCAAGTTATCCATTCATACAGGAGCGACTAAGATGTACCGTGACCTCCAGAGGTATTATCACTGGGTCAGGATGAAGAAGGATGTAGCTAGTTGGGTCGCGAGGTGCGATGTATGCCAGCTAGTGAAGGCTGAGCATCAGGTTCCTGGCGGTTTACTGAAGAGTTTACCCATTCCTGAGTGGAAGTGGGATATGATTACCATGGATTTTGTGGTAGGATTGCCAGTGTCACGGACTTTTGATGCTATTTGGGTCATTGTGGACCGGTTGACTAAGTCAGCACATTTTCTGGCCATTAAGAAGACTGATGGAGCAGCGGTCCTGGCTAAGAAGTATGTGAGAGAGATAGTCAGATTGCATGGGGTGCCAGCGAGCATTGTGTCTGACAGGGATTCCAAGTTCACTTTGGTGTCTGGCAGGCATTTCAGGCAGAGATGGGCACGAAGGTGCATATGAGTACAGCTTATCATCCCCAGATAGATGGACAGTCTGAGAGGACGATCCAGACGTTGGAGGATTTTCTGAGGATGTGTGTTTTGGATTGGGGTGGCCATTGGGCAGATCACCTGAACCTGGTAGAGTTTGCTTACAACAATAGCTACCAGGCGAGTATTGGTATGGCTCCTTCTGAGGTTTTGTATGAGAGGCTGTGTTGTACACCGTTATGATGGACTCAGGTGGGGGAGAGGAGCATGTACGGGGCAGATTTGTTCAGGAGACCTCAGAGAAGATTCGGGTTCTCAAGCTGAACATGAAAGAGGCTCAGGATAGGCAGAGGAGTTATGCTGATATGAGGAGGAGAGATCTTTAGTTTCAGGTAGGAGACAGGGTGTACCTCAAGATGGCCATGTTGCGGGGTCCGAACAGGTCATTGACTAAGACTAAGTTGAGTCCGAGGTATATGGGTCCGTTTAGAGTGATTGAGCGAGTTGGACTAGTGGCATATAGACTGGAGTTACATGAGGTTATGCGTGCTTTCCACAAGGTATTCCATGTGTCTCCGTGAGGATGATCAATTGTTGGCTAAGATTCCTGAAGATCATCAGCCTAACATGACTTTGGAGGCGAGACCATTGAGGGTTCTCGAGAGGAGGATCAAGGAACTTCGGAAGAAGAAGGTTCTTTTGATGAGAGTCTTTTGGGACTGTGATGGTGTGGAGGTGCAGACTTGGGAGCCTGAGGCAAAGATGAAGGCAACGTTCAAGAAGTGGTATGAGAAGCAAGCCGCGACTTGAGCTTGTTTAGCCTTGTCCCATCTGTAATTCGTGGCTGGAGCGGGAATGGAGTATTCCAGCCCACCTCTCTTGTTACTCGGTCGCTTGGGGTGGTTGGTTGTGCAACTCAGTAACAAGATGAGGTGGTGCTCGGGGTATAAAGTTTTCGTGAGGCGGGAGTTTTGGAGGAAAGTTTCCTGAAATGGAGGTTTCTTAAAGTGGAAAGTTTCCAAAAATGGAAAGTGCTAATTATAGAAAGTTCTACGGGAATTGGAATCTGTCCATTTTAGCGGTGGGAAGCCTTGGAGGGGATTCTGTGGCCTTTGTGGCGGACTTTCGAGTCAGTGAGCCTGTGTGTGGCGGTCCTTTTAGACATTGTGTGGCCTTTCTGGCGGGCTTTTAGCCAATTGTGTTGCCTTTGTGGCGGGCTTTTAGCCAATTGCTGGCCTTTGTGGCGGGCTGTTTAGCCAGAGTGTCCTTGTGACGGTCCTTCGGGACGGAGGGTCTTTGTGATGGTCCTTCGGGACAAATGGTCTTTGTGAAGGTCCTTCGGGACAGATGGTCTTTGTGACGGTCCTTCGGGACAGATGGTCTTTGTGACGGTCCTTCGGGACAGATGGTCTTTGTGACGGTCCTTCGGGACGAGTGGCCTTGGTGGCGGTCCTTTTTTTAGGACATTGTTTTTGGCCTTGGTGGCGGTCCTCGTTAGGACATTTTGTTGGCCTTTGTGGCGGCCCTTGTGGCATGTATATGATCCTTGTGTGGTCATGGGGTATCCTGGTGAGGGGATATGTGGTTGGTAGGACATTGAGATGTTTTTACGCGAGCCACGGGAAGGAAACCTGGATAGGGATAGGACTCAGACGTGTTCAAAATCGTTTGCTCGCGACTCTTGGGGGACTTAGGTTCTCCTAGTACTGCCATATTCAGAGACTTTGTGGCTCGGGAGTATGGTTGGTATATTGACTTCGGATGACGATCCGAGGGCGCGCTGTAGGGTGGCAACCCGAGAGACGAGTTTGGACTCTTCCTTATATATTTTGGCATGCAGACTTAGGTCTGATGAGGAGCCAATAGAACTCAAGGTTTAGGCCTATGAGTAAAGGTAAGTCCAAAAAGTCAAGAGCAAATGACGCCTGGAGAGTGAGTCTATCGCCTAGAGGTGACCTTTTGTAGATCGATCGGAGGAGTGCGGGCCGTGGAGACGGTTGCACGGGAGTCCTTGGCTGATGGTTGTTCGAGATTCGAGGACGAATCTAGATTGGTGGGGGAGAATTATAACATCCGCGAACCAGAATATGCGTTTTTGGGTTGGGGTGTCGATCGATACCCTTGTAGCATCGATCGACACCACTAATTATGGGTTCGTCGATTTTGTTTTAATCGTCGATTTGGTTCGGTTTGGTTTAAGGAAACCATTGAACCGGGTCTTAAAAGGAAGAAAACAACCTAGGTCGTGTTTCAGATGTTGGGGTGTCGCCGTTTGTGAGTTTTTGAGGAAAAAGGGAGAAAACCTTGTTCTTGAGCTTTTGAGAGAGATTGGTGAGATTCCTTGCTGTTCTTGGGAGATCTAAGGCTAGGAAGGAGCTAGAAGCTTGCTAGGAGTGAGGGAATTCGTTCTTGTTGGTCAGAATCTTCTTGCAGAGAGGTGAGTGCATGACCATGGCTTATCTAAGCTAAGATCTCTAGATTTTTATGTGATTTGGTGCTTATGTGGTTGTTTCTTTGAGTTCTCTATGGCATTTTGTCGCTGTTTTTGGCTGCGTTTGGCTTCTGGGAGTGCAAGGAGCGGACTGGAGAAGATTGGAGGCGAGATCCGGAGTTTTTGATCGAAGGAAATCGCTGCTCGGCAACGGTGTCGGTCGACACCAGTTGGGGTGTCGGTCGACACCAACGCGAGGACGGCTCGAGACTTTGGCGAGTGTCGATCGATGCCATGTGGAGGTGTCGGTCGACACAAACTAGGGTTTTTGGGAGTGTCGGGCAGGGTGTCGGTCGACACCTTCTGGTGTCGGTCGACACCCTTCTTTCACCTACGACGGATTGTTGTATGCCTTGTATATTGCCTGGTTTGTTTGTTTGATTGTTGATTGTGGCTTGTAGAGATCTTATTGCTTGTGTGTATAGCCCAATAGATGGGAGGATTGCCTCACTAAGTATTTGTGATAATACTTACGCATCTCAATTGTTATTTGTGGTGTGCAGGTAAAGGCAAATTGTGATCGTGGAATCAAGGCAATGAAGAGGAGGATGTTCTAGGGACTCGATTGATTGTTTACCTGGCATTGTTAGGTTGCTAGAGTTGAGTCTTAGAGCATTGTTAGGATTGCTGGTTATTTGTTTTATGCTGTTTGGAATCAATACTGGATATTATTTTATTGGTTATTGGTTATTGGTTTATTGGATATTACCGGTATGTTGTTCCGCTGTTGGTTGTGAATGAGGTTAGGTGGTTAGTGGGTATGAGACCACTAGTTGTAGTTTATTTATATATATTATTATTTATTATTTATTATTAAAAAAAAAAAAGGGTCGGTTGTTTCAGAGAGGGAGTGGGTTTGACTTTATTATTTGTTTTAAAAAAAATTTTATTTATTATATGCTCCCAACAATCTAATACAAAAATGCTGGCTAATTAAAATTTGTTTTTTAAAATTTTAAAGATAGATAAAAATCTATATTTTTATTTGTAATTTGATATGCATTTTGTATGATGATTTTATTTAATAATGTTAAATATTTGAGATTACAAATTTTGTATCCCATACACCTTATTAAGTGTACACATGTCTGTACACATTACTAAGAATATAAATGTATTTACACATTATTAAGTGTACAAATTAATTTGTTTGATTCTTTGGGTTCTAGATGTCTGTATAGATGTTTGTATTGCAATCCCCTATATATTAATACAGAAACATTTTGTTAAAAATGCTGATGTGTCGTCGCCATAGCGATTTGGAGATTATTTACAGTTAAACATTTTAAGATAAACATATTTACAAAAATAAGTTTTTTATTTATTAAATGTGCCCACTAAAATATATAAGGAAATCTTTATCTTACTATATTAATTGAGGTGTATAAATATGAAACTAACCTTAAAATGTGTAAAAAATTACATTCAATTGTTATTGGCAAAATTTAATTAAGATTAATCAGTTAATTAAATAAATAAAATTAATTAAAAATAAAAACGCTAACAGATCAAATATAAAAAAATCTAGAAAAATAAAAGAAATGTATTCAAACCAAAACTAATTTATACTTGAAAAAGAAAAAAATTAACTGCTAATATAATATAGTTTATTTTTCTTCTTTAATTTTACATTGTCATGCAATTGATTTTAATCAATTACGTATTAGTTAAAAAAATATTTTATCTCTAATAAATTATGGAAGAAAACTACAAAATATTTTTTAAAAAAATATAAACAAATAAGAGGTTCATAAACTAAGATTTTATATTCAAGTAGTCAATATAATTATTTTTAGTAACAAGATTTCAAATATTTTGTTAAAATTTCAAATTATGATTCTCCTATCATCTTTATTTTATTTTACTTACAAATTGTTTGGAATTTTCATATAATACTTATAATCCCCTATATATTAATAGAGAAACATTTTGTTAAAAATGCTGATGTGTCGTCGCCATAGCGATTTGGAGATTATTTACAGTTAAGCATCTTAAGATAAACATATTTACAAAACTAAGTTTTTTATTTATTAAATGTGCCCACTAAAATATATAAGGAAATCTTTATCTTACTATATTAATTGAGAAGTATAAATATGAAACTAACCTTAAAATGTGTAAAAAATTACATTCAATTGTTATTGGCAAAATTTAATTAAGATTAATCAGTTAATTAAATAAATATAATTAATTAAAAATAAAAACGCTGAAAGATCAAATATAAAAAAAATCTAGAAAAATAAAAGAAATGTATTCAAACCAAAACTAATTTATACTTGAAAAAGAAAAAAATTAACTGCTAATATAATATAGTTTATTTTTCTTCTTTAATTTTACATTGTCATGCAATTGATTTTAATCAATTACGTATTAGTTAAAAAAAATATTTTATCTCTAATAAATTATGGAAGAAAACTACAAAATAATTTTTAAAAAAATATAAACAATTCAGAGGTTCAAAAACTAAGATTTTATATTCAAGTAGTCAATATAATTATTTTTAGTAACAAGATTTCAAATATTTTGTTAAAATTTCAAATTATGATTCTCCTATCATCTTTATTTTATTTTACTTACAAATTGTTTGGAATTTTCATATAATACTTATAATTAATAAAATGCAGATTTTTTTCTACATATGTTGTGATTTGAACTTTTAAAAACAAAGATATATTACTCGATCTATGAAAATAAATTGTGTGTTTTAATTTTCATATTGGCAGATTGGTAAAACTAAATTTATATAGCTGATAAATTAATTTAAAAAATTTTATAATTATAATATTAAAATTACTACTTCATATTTCACAAAATAATGATGCAAATACAACAAACAAACAATATATAACTGTAATATACATTAACAAATAAAATACTATAATATTCTAAAATAATTAGTATTCAAAAAAACATATCTATTTTTATAGAACAATTACAAATAAATATTATCTCAAATAAAATATTTTTTAAAAAAATATAACAATAACTTTTATTATTCTATTATTTTTTTAAATGTTGATATGTGCTTTAAGCACGGGATATTACCTAGTACTTTTGTAAAAATTACATTTGTACACAAAATAATGTGTGCATACATCTGTATACTTAATAATGTATACATACATCTGTAACCCTAATAAGATGTATAGGCATCTGTACACTTAAAAATGTGTACGGATACAAAAGAATATGTATAATATATTTAAAAATTATTAAACAAAATTTATATCAAATTGTAAAGAAAAAAATATAGATTTTTTGTATTTAAAAAGCTTTCTAAAAAAATTACATTAACAATTATCTAATATATTAAGAAATGGAGAGAAAAAGAGAGGTACAATGGCATAAATGTAATTAATTAAAAAGATTTCTGAATGGCAAATAAGGCTGAGAAAATAGACAAACAGTGATAAATGTGGTTTTTTCTAATTATAAATAGTGAATGTATCTTTTTCCTAACTATGTTTGAAAAATGTATCATTTTGCCAAATAACCCTATATATAATATATATAGAAGAAACATTAGGTTTTGCATGTCTCATGGCTATATATATATATATATAGAGAGAGAGAGAGAAAAGAAACATTAAGTTTTGCAATCTCATGATTTTATGCAGGTTACATGCATTCTCGATAATCGTATACTCACTGAATCCGGATCATTCCGATTCTCAAAACATAAACGTAAACGGTAATTATTGGATTAACACACGATCGATATATATCGAAAACACCATAGACCTATTTGTTATCAATTTATTGATACTTTGTTTACACACTTTTCTTATACTACATTTTACCCATTGCTCTATTATCACTTTGTGATGACACATGACGCCATTTAACAATGGTGGAGTCACAAAGGCTAAAGCTATACAAACATTCAAACTTTTATGGGGCAAAAGTAAAAAAATTCTGATCTCCTACCACGGATCTTCAGTTCAGCTATTTCAATTCGGATTTCTTTATAAAAAAGAGAAAACGAAATACATTTCAGCTTTGGTTTCATTTCATTAATTAATATATTAATATATGTATATACCTGAATCCTAACATAAATATATATATATATATATGAAACCAAAACTGACATTTGTTAGGAACTTAGGATTCAGATCTACATATATTAATTTATGACATATATAGAGAGTTTCATTAGCTAGTATAAGAAAAAAAAAACTAAAAACAAGAATGAGAGTAAAAATATGTGTATGTAGATATTTTCTTACTTATATAATGATATTTTAAAATTTTATGTCAGTTTTTTTACGTTTTAAAGTTGGAATTGTGGAACACAAAAGTCAAAACTCAAAACCCCAGAATAACTTCTTCTTTTTTTTTTTTGTTACAGGTTTTGCTTCAATTTATAGAATGCAGGATTACTACTTAAGATGTTTTAGAAAAACAAAAAAAGGAATGCAGTATTACAACTGAGAGAAGTACAAAGAGAAACAAAAAAATTTCAACAACGAAAACAAAATTAAGAGCAATTACACAAAGAATAAGCACGAAGTAAGTTAATTTGAAAAGACACACGCAGGACCCTTTTCCAACAACTGCTCGTGGGAAGATATGATCCAATCAGGTAGTATCCAAAGTGTGCTCTAATTTATTATAATGGTGGATCCAATTTTAATTTACTAATCGAGAAAGCATTCAAGCATGGGTCAGTGCTTGTGACTACGAGCTCCAGTGATCGAGCACATATACCAAACCAAAAAAACAAGAAAGAAAAATCGAGAAAGCATCTCTGTAGTAACTAACATTTGGTTTGGAAATAGAAAATAGAAAATACTTTAGAAAATACTCCTAATAAAGTACTTTAGAAGTTTTTTTTTTTTTTCTTCATATAATAGAAAATATATAGATTTTTCAAAGTGTTTTATAGATTTTTTAAGAGAGTAATTTCTCTTCTTTTTTTGTGTGTTTCTCAAAACATTTAGCCATGGTTTGTGTTATCTTCAACTGATGTTTTTACAGAATGACAATTGCCGATCGCTTGTTTTGTTTCTACCTAAGAAGGTCTATTCTTCCAATTAGAGTTTCTGACTTGAAGACTAGACTCTTTTTTTTTCTTGTCTTAATGATCTGGTAATGATCACTATGTGTTAGAGTTTTAGGTCATCTTGATTAGATCTGCAAATGATTAGATAAATATTCTAAAAAGGGAACAAACAGAAGTTTACAAAGAATACTACGTACAAGTGAGAAGACAACAAACAAGAATACAAAGGAAACATGATATCTTTCTAGAGTGTAGGATGTGATCTGGCATACCAAATAAATTTTTAGAACTTTAATATCACTAAGTAACCGGTGACATGCCACGAAACACATGTATCTCGTGGAGTCATGGTAACTTGTAAATGATAAATGGATACACTAAATAATGATACTTAGGCCCTGATTGGTAACGGCTGTTACTTTTGGCTGTAAAGACTTTGACTTTAAAATTTTAGCTGTAGAGAATTTGGCTGTAGATGCTTTGACTGTAGAAACTTTAACTGTTAAAATCTGATTGTTTACCAACAACTTTAAAGCTGTAGCTGTTATTTTTATTATTATTATAAGTATTAATAATAAATATATATTATGTCAAAAATTAATTTATATAACATTTTAATGACAAAATAAATTTTATTAATGATAAATTAAAAATTTTAAAAATATAAATCAATCAAATATGAAATTTTGTTTGAAAACTAATTAAAAACAAACAACTATAAGAATAAGAAATAAATAATTGAAGTTGTAGGCATCAATTTATTAACTTATTAAATTTTAAATAATGCAAAAAAAAAAAAAACTAGTCAATGCATTGTTTGAATCTAGAATAATTAATTAATTTATAAAAACTAGTCAAAAATCTATTAACCACTAATCAATGCATTGTTTGAATGTTATTCTTTTATTAATGATGAATTTCATAAACTCTTTTATAGTATTATTAGTGATGATGATGAAAAAGTAAAATTTATTATTGAAATGGGTCTTAAAAGAAAAAGAAAAAAATGAGAATAATTAATTTATAAAAATAAAATATATAAAATATTTTTATATACTTTTGAAGAGCTTTTAAATATAAAAGAGTGAAAAAAAGAATGCTTTAAAAATTGTTTTGTTTTAAAGCATGAATTTGACGCTTTAAAAAAAAAGAGGAAAACAAGGAAGAGAAAAATAAAAGTGACTTTTAAAACTTTAAAAAAATTAAAAGCCAAAAAAGCCTAATTGGCAAAAAAATGGCTGTTATGGCTTTAAAAAAATTTAAAGTCTTAAAAGTAGGCTACCAATCAGGGCCTTAGTTTAAGAGTCATTCACCCAAGCTCCTCCACAGAAAAAGAGTCATTCACCCAAAAAGTATGCAAATTATATTTTTATTAGTTTTTTTTTTGATAAATATTTTTATTAGTTTAAGACTTAGTTTACATTTTTACATTTTATGAGAACATTTAAAATGGTCTAAGACCAATGACATTTGAGGTAAGATTTTTACCAAAAAAAGAAGAAGGTTAAAACCTATGAATAATTGAATACTCCTGCTTTAATATTATATCTCAAATTAAGCAAGTTAAAGACACCACGTGATACCACTTAGGGATTCAAGATCAAGTATCTAATTTAAATAACAGTAAATCAAATAGTAGTCAACCCAATAATTATTTAACCATCCACATGATTTTGAAATCTTTATATTCTATTATAAATACACCAATTTTGGCATTCTAGATCAACAACCCAATTATAGGTGTCTATCACTCTTTAAAATTTTTTAATGCCCAAAAAAGGGAAAGCACCTATCTATCTATACATTTTTGGAGTACAAATTTGTATTTTTCTTTTTGTCATCCGTTTTTTTTAATGATTTAAACCGATTAGAGCAATCAGATCTTTCCTAATTTTGTCATACAGGTCGGTTTTAGATTTTGATTTAAAATCCGATTACACTAATCGGATTCTTCTTTAAATCCTTAATTACTAACATTCTAATTAATCCTTCAAAATTCTGAGATAAACGTATAAGGAAATATATATACAGAAAATCATTTACTAATATGCATTTAATCAGTCGGAATCTCAACAAGTAAAATTCGGGTAGTTTAAACTCAAAAATATAGCAACACAATAAAATTTATAAAAATTAGAGATTAAATGTTGCACAAATCTCGCAATTGTTTAGAGTACTCCAATATACAATCTTCCTATAATATGGCAATCGAGCATTAAACATATGAATTTCATAACTAAAGCCGAGCATGTTTTAAGTATATACCTTATTAATCTTACCTAAATCAAAACACTTCGGATCTTATAATATCTTCTAAACTGCGAATCAATAATTGGACCAACTCACAATATCAAAACCCTATCATCATCGCAAACCCTATTCTAAACAAAATGGCCGCTTCAACACATACGTCATTACAAAACAGCTTAGCAAGTTCAGGTCAAAGTTTTCTACTCATGGCGACAATACACACAATGATCCTATCTCTGATTCAAACTATTTATCCTTGGTTAAGTTTCAGAAAATATTGAGTGCTGATCTAAATATTGAGTGTTTAAATTTTGTTGAATTCTCATTCAACACTAATGTCTAAATCTCATTTAAAATTGTAGATGTGATTGGGCAAATCATCAACATTGGAGAGATTGACTTGACCTTAACAACAAGCCAACTATGAAGCTTGATTTCGAAATGACAGATGAAACGTAAGTTAATTGTTTTTTAAATCTTATAATTATCAGCCATTTTGACATGTACGTGATAACATGAGTTTTCAATACTAATGTTATCAAACAGTGATAAGTGATAACTGATGAGGTACTGCCATGTACCTTGTGCCGACTCTCATAGGATTAATTCTTAGTGATATACAGACTCCCTATGATGGCTATCACCATTCTTGCAAGACACACAATACGTATAATATTCCACTATAAATCAAGTAAGATAAAGAAAGAAGAATCTTCTCCTGAATAAGTTTACAAAGACTCATCTCCATTTCCATGACGTGTTTATATATATAAGTGATAATCTGCTCGCAATATTTTATATGTAACAAATGTTATTGCAGGAAATGGTAGAAAAAAGTTTATATAAAGTTATTGCAGGAAATACAAAACAAAGAGTTAGTTTAGCATATAGTTCAATCGATCAATGACGCGTGTTTCGTAATATACCGGATATAATCCAACATTTTTGATATTTTATTCTATAACTTTTCCCAAGTTCAAATAAAACAATTATATAAATATATATAACATTGTAACATTTATATTCAAAATCAAAGAAACTCTATTTACCTATAATATTTTTATCATTTAATTTGTATATTAAAAAAATTTAAAAATAATTGACCGGTGGTGTACTACGGGGTAAATCCTAGTTATGACTATAAAATAAAAACCCCACCTCTTTCATGCTCACAACAAAATCAATAATACTTGCATATTTTTCTACCCAAACACTCTAACTATGGCAAAACAAATCTACAAACAAGTATTATCCTCCTTGATCTTCTTGTCTGTTTTATTTTACCAATCCAACACCGTCTCATCTTTTCGAAGATCACTCGACCAAGCGAAACCATGCAAGCGTTTCGTCTTCCACCTCCACAACGTTGCCTACGATGGTGATAACACTGTTAATGCCACATCAGCAGCAATTGTCAACCCTATCGGACTAGGAGACTTCAATTTCGGGAAGTTTATAATCATGGACAACCCTGTGACAATGGACGAGAACTATCTCTCCAAACCGGTGGCTCGTGTTCAAGGCTTTTTCTTCTACCACGGTAAGTCGAAATTTGACACTTGGCTCTCTTGGTCAGTAGTATTCAATTCAACACAACAGAAAGGGACATTGAACATAATGGGTGAAAATCCGTTTATGGAGCCGACCAGAGACCTACCGGTCGTTGGTGGGACTGGCGACTTCATCATGACTCGTGGGATCGCTACGTTCACGACCGATCTCGTCGAAGGCAATAAGTATTTCCGTATCAAAATGGATATTAAACTTTATGAATGCTACTATTAAAGAGACTAGTAATACATTTCTTGGCTTTTATGTTTCTAAGTTGATTTTTGTGTTTTGGCACTTTATTGCTTTTCTCTGTTTGTAGTATTGAATATTATGAATATGTTCCAAAGTCCAATAAATGGCATATTGAATATTTTGATAAAACAGTCTTGTATTTTATAAAACAAGTAATAAACATACACACACACACATATATAAACTAATGAATCATTGTCGTAAACAATATATATATCGAACTATGTCAGACAATTCAACTATCTAAACAAAAAAAGATAATAATGAGAAACGAGAACCAGAACCTTACAGAAGTAAGTTCACAATTAAAATACCGTACTGAAGTAATCTAAAATACCAAGCAAATTAAAAGGAGAACAAGACACGATATGTCTCATGACAATAAACCAAAAGTTAAAAGGAAATCAAATAATATAACCAAATAAGCAACATAAGACGAAGATGACTGATCGATCAGGTTTTGGGTGACAAGTTAGCATGGGAAGAGGTGCTTCTTTTTCAGACGTTTTCGTGGGCCAATCTGCACCTTTGCCTGACCTTGATCCTCTTCCCCGCTGTCTGATTGAACGTTCTTGGAAAGCTACAGATATGCATTAATCTGGCTTGGGATGGTGGTGATATAATGATGAAGAGCAGACATTAATGTTGGGAGCGAAGTGTCTTCGTTGGAGTCCATCTCCCCTCCATTCGAAGCTAGAAGCATTACTTTGGACCATGGAGTGTATTCTATCAAGAGGGCTCCACTGTCAGCGTTTTGAGATAGACTGTGCTGAGCTAGTCAAGATGGTCCAGTCCTTCGACGATTGGCCATCTTTTTCTAATTTGTTGGATGACTTCAGCTTACTCAAGGAGTTTTTCCATTCTTTTCACATTCTTGGATTTCTCGTGCGTCCAATTCAAATGTGGATTTCCTTGCTCGAGCTTCACGTTATGTTGTTTCTGATATTTTTTTTGTAAACTATTTCCCTCCAGTTTGGATAACCAATCTTGGAGTTCTATTTTAGTTAATGTTTGGTTGCTAAAAATCAAAAAAACGAAGATGACTGTATAAAGGCAGGTTGTTTTTCTTCTATTATTTAGTTGTGTCGATTAAAAAGACAGCCAATAAACAAACCAAACTCTTATATGTCTCCATATTATCAGTTTCCTGGAGTCTTGGTTTCCTTGGTTTGGTTCGATATGTCTCCATATTATCAGTTTCATGTGGTCTTTGTCTTGTATTTGTTAGGGGTTTCCTCTGGTGTCATTGTAGCATTTAGCCTTTTAGTAATTGTTGTTGCTTCCCTTTCATAGGGTTTTAGACTCTGAGATATCTCTTTCTTCCTCCAGCTTTAGATTCAGGGGATATATCTTTCATCGGTCTGCATATGATTGTATTTCACAAAGTTTCACTTTGGTAATATTAATAACATGAGATGACAAAAGAAAAGAAAAAAAAATAAAAAATAAAATAAAAAAGTATAAGAAACCAAACTCTTAATGTAGTTCACGATCTCTGAAGAGCAAAAATTAAGTTCATCTTTTCTAGGGAAAAGAATCACCTTTCCAAAGAAGAACCTGTTAGAGAACCAGGCATGTTTCAACGAATAATATTTATTTAGTGAGAATTCTAGAAAGGAGTACGGAATCTTTTATTGACGAGCCATGACTTATGCAAATTTCGTGTAATGATTTAACCGACCAGGAGATATCATAAGAAACGAGTAAGGAATCTTTTAAGAAATGCAACGAATGTTTTCAAAGCCATGGAAACCAAAGAAGACTAAAAATATCTCAGGACCTATGATCACACCAGGTTTTAATTCTTCTAACACATTCCATACCTATTTCAATACCATATACTATATCAATATTTATTGTTTTAACGCCATCAAGCTATTGATTCTTGATCGGATAAATTTATGTATATATGATGATCATGTTTCTTAAATTTTGTTTTCCATTTCAAGTACTAGTTAAGAACCGATCCATACCTCGTTAATAACTCATCATCTCAATCTTATTGTTTTCACGCTTTAGGACTTTTGCTTCTTGATCATAAGATAATCATGTTTCCTATAATGTTGTTTGCAGTCTGAAGAATAGAGAAAAAAATGATCCGTAATCTTGTAAATAACTCATATCATCTCAATCTTTTTTGTTTTAACGTGCTACCCATCTTGATTCTTGATTGAGTTAAAATCATGTTTAATATCTAGTTATTGAACGTTTAGATAAATCGTCGAAGAAGAGCGAGAATCACAAGGAAGAGTGAGAGAAATTTGGTTTGGGTGCAGAAGGACGATCGAGCAGTCAACCGACAGCATTAGAACAACCAACACAAGCATTGCAGAAACAAAAAGTATGTTTAATGCATGCAGCAAGAGAAGGAAAAGCAAGACGATGGACTTTCAGATTTAAGTGACATTTTTAAAAGATGTAGAAAGAACTTGAATATAAAGAATATCTCTCTTTATTAATATGTTTAGAAAATCTCCTCTCAAAACTAAACACTTCTAAAACTCTCTCTTAATCTCATATAAATGTTACAACTCAACAATTGATATATATAAAAGTTTTCTTATTCCTATTCTTATTAGGATTATAGAACTAGATAACTCCTAATTTTATTCAAGTCTATCTAAATCTTCTCTCTTATTCTTATCAGTCCTTTGTAAGAATAACTTGGGCCTTAAGGTTCAAAGCTTATCCAACAATCTCCCCCTTAAGCTTTGAATCTCTTTTGTAACATCATGAACTCCTAGCAAGCTTCTCATTTCCACAAACTTTATCCTTGCCAATGCCTTTGTCAATATGTCTACCTTCCGATCAGCTCCAGGAATGTGATCAACGTAGATGAGCTCCCTCTTAACACACTCACGAATGAAGTGAAATCTCTTGTTAATGTGTTTGCTCCTGCCGTGAAATACAGGGTTCCTCGCGAGAGCAAAAGCCGCTTTGTTGTCAACGTACAACATGATCTGCTTGCTTCTCCATCCTGTAACTTCACTTAAGAGGTCCTAAAGCCAAATCGCTTGCTTAGCTCCCTCTGTCGCAGCCATAAACTCGGCCTCACACGATGACATTGCAACTGTGTCCTGTTTCTGCGAGCACCAAGTGACTGGTATGTCTCCAAAGAAAAACACGTGACAAGTTGTACTCCTTCTATCTTCTTGATCAACATTGTGACTACTGTCACTGAAACCGACAAGCTCTTTTGATCCTCCTCGTTTGTACTTTAGTCCATATGAAACTGTTCCTCTTAGATAACGCAAAATTTGGTTCATGACTTCACCATGTGATTTGCGTGGACTCTGCATATACCTGCTAATAATACCAACAGCAAACGCCAAGTCAGGACGTGTGTGTAGCAAGTATCTCAAACAACCAACCTTTCTTCTATACTGCGTAGGTTCAATCTCCACTTCATCGAGAGCCTTAGAGACCTGCAGTCCAAACTCCATTGGAATCAGAGTCGGATTACAACTCTCTAATCCAGCTTCTTTCAAAATCCTACGCACATATCCTTTTTGCTTAATAGTAATCCCATCATCCCCTTGATGTAATAAGTTAGTTTGCCGAGATCAGTCATCTCAAACTTCGTGGGCATACCTATCTTGAACTCCTTTATGCTTCTTTGATTGTTTCCAGTAACTAGTAGATCATCTACGTACACTGCAACCAAAAGCAAGTCTTCTCCTTTTATTTTCTGATAAACTGAAGTTTCTTTGACACATCTCTTGAAACCCATCTCCTTCAAGATTTGATCCAGCTTCGTGTTCCAAGCTCGTGGAGCTTGTCTCAGTCCATACAAGGCCTTCGACAACTTGTAAACTTTGTGTTCTTCACCCTTCCCTTCGAATCTTTCCGGTTGATCAACATACACATCTTCTTTTAGCTCACCGTGTAAAAATGCCGTCTTAACATCCAAATGATGGATTTCCCATCCGTCTGAAGCAGCTAACGCGATTAACAGTCGTATAGTATCTATAAGAGCCACTGGAGCAAAAGCTTCTCCAAAGTCTATCCCACTTTCTTGTACATAGCCTTTAGCGACCAACCTCGCTTTATGCTTGCTAATGGAGCCTTCTGCATTCCTCTTGATCTTAAATACCCATTTAAGACCTATTACCTTCACATCTCTAGGCTTCTCAACAAGATTTCATATCTTGTTTTTGTTGATGGAGTTTGTCTCCTCCTTACACGCTAACCTCCAAACCTGTTGAGCTTTAGCGTCTTTGTAATAAAAAGGTTCATCATTAATTAAGAACAGTAATATCTCACTCTCCACTGTAGATAGAAGCGCATAATCCTCTAAATGCTTTGGTTTCTGGGTTGGCGAGTAGTTCTACGCAGAGGCTGCTGTTGTTGTGTCTGTCGAGTGACAATCGTCTCATTGTCATTCAAGTTTTCCTGAGATGTAACACTCTCTGTTTCATCTTCTTCATGATCTTCATTATCATTGTTTGACACAACCGGTCCTTCGCCAACATCCTCAACTTCGCCCCATCGCATATGAAACATGCCTGGTTCTCTAACAGGTTCTGCAGTCATAGTCGAAGAGTTCCAAGTCCACTTACTCTTTTCATTGAAAACCACATCTCGACTAACAACTATTCTTCTAGTAGAAGGATTAAACAGCCTATACGCTTTCGATCCTGGTTCTATCCCAAGATGAACCAAAGACTGCGATCGATCATCAAGTTTCTTGAGATGAGCAACATCAACTTTAGCATATGCTAAACAACCAAAAACTCTCAAGTGATCAATGTTTGGCTTTCTTTCTCGCAGACACTCGTATGGTGTGATGTTGTTAAGAGCCTTCGTAGGTACCCTGTTGAGCAAATAGGTTGCATGACGTACACCTTCTCCCCAAAGGTAGTTAGGCACCCCCATGGCTTTAAGCAGACTCCTTGTCATCTCCAATAATGTTTTGTTCCTTCTCTCCACAACACCAATCTGTTGTGGAGTGTAAGGTGCTGTAAGATGTCTTGTGATCCCAGCAGATACACAAAAATCATTCAATTCACTTGATGTGAATTCTACTCCTCTATCTGTTCTTAGAGTCTAGATGGTTCTTCCATGATCCTTTTCAACAACACTCTTAAATCCTTTGAAGCTTCCAAAAGCTTCACTCTTCTCCTTGATCAAGATGGACCACATATACCTCAAAAATTCATCAATTATCACAAATATATACCTGTTATTTGCGAGTGTTGCAGGTGATATAGGACCACATAGGTCCGCATGAAGTAATTCCAACGGTTGAGAGGCTCTAAATATTGCAGCTTTCTGAAATACTTGTCTAGTCTGCTTACCAACTAAGCATGATTCGCATAACAACTTCTCTTCTCTTACATCAGACAAACCGTGAACCATCTTATGTTGAAACATGGCCTTGATCGTCTTGAAACTGATATGACCGAGTCTAGCATGCCACTTCCATGTGTTGTCTTCAATCCGAGATAGTAGTGATGTTGGTCTTCCAATCTTGAGACTGATTTTGTAAAGTCGAGTCGCAGATCGCATTATTTTCACCAAAAGCCTCTCGCTTGGGTCATGAACTGTAAGATAATCACGTCTCATACGAACATCACAGCCTACCTCTGTTTCTTGTCCTAAGCTCAGTATATAACTTTTGAGGTCAGGGATAAAATAGATGTCGGATACAAGAATTTGTTCTCCATTCTTGCTCTCAAACAATATCAAACCTTTCCCTTCAATCTCCACACATGATCCATCTCCAAACTTGACTTTTCCTTTAATGTTCTTGTTGAGTTCAGAGAAATAAGTCTCGTGTCCAGTCATATGGTTACTCGCCCCATTGTCTAGATACCACATGCCTTCTTCTCTGCTGTAGTTCTTCGGGATGAGTTTATCTTCATTCAAGAACACGTCCTCATGCATATACAATGTCTGATCCACCTTCTCTGTTTCCTCTGTTTCGACCTTGTTTGATTCCTGCATCTTTTGTATCTTCTCGGGACAAGACGAAGCGTAGTGACCAACCTTGGCACATCTGAAACAGGTTATTGACTTCTCTTTCTTTTCCTAAGTTTGATTCTGATTTGTGTGGTAATCAGTTCGTTCTTGCCCATTATATCTTCCTCTACCTCGTCCTCTGCCACGGCCTCCGTAGCCTCTTCCTCCTCAACCACGACCTCGACCAGGAGAGTTGTTAAAACTCGGGTTGTAGGTCGACTGTGGCTGATAATCGTTGGAACTGGTGAACAATAACTTCCCTTGTGTGTCCTCTTGTTTATCTTGTCCTTGTATTCTCTCTTCATAGGCTTTGAGTCTTCCAACTATCTCTTGGAAGCTAGTAGTATTGAGATTCAACACTTGTTCTAGAGAGGCAACAAGGTGAATAAACTTGTTCCTTGGCACACTGTTTAATAACTTCTTCACCATCCTAGGTTCGTCAATAGTCTGTCCGAGTGATGTTGCTTGTGTCACGATCTCTGATAGCTTCCCTGCAAAGCTGTCAACCTTGTCTGATTCTCCCATCCTTAGCTTCTCAAAATCATACATCAGAGTTTGCAAACGTGCCTCCTTGACACGATCATCACCCATGTTCCTTGACTTTATTGAATACCAAATATCCTTCGGTGAAGGCAGATCACCTACTTGAAGTATGAGAGATTCTGGGATCGATTGAAACAACAAAGCAATCGCAACATCATTCTTCTCATCATCTGTCGAGCCGGGTTCTACTGTCTCCCAAACCTTCTGTATTCTTAAAATCACCTTCATCTTCATAGACCAAACCGTATAGTTTGTAGAGGTGAGCTGAGGGCAATGAATCGAGACCGGCTTGTCCATATCCTTCGGACGAGTTCCGTTGCTAACTCACTCATAGTTTTGAATCAAATCTGATTCTTTGGATTGATCAAATACCAAATAAAAGATGTAGAAAGAACTTGAATATAAAGAATGTCTCTCTTTATTAATATGTTTAGAAAATCTCCTCTCAAAACTAAACACTTCTAAAGCTCTCTCTTAATCTTATATCAATGTCACAACTCAACAATTGATATATATAGAGACTTTCTTATTCATATTCTTATTAGGATTATAGAACTAGATAACTCATAATTCTATTCAAGTCTATATAAATCTTTTCTCTTATTCTTATCAGTCCTTTGTAAGAATAACTTGGGTCTTAAGGTTCAAAGCTTATCCAACAATTTTGGTGATCTTAAGAGCATGGCCGTTGATATGGGATCTGAGATCGACTAGTAAGATATATATCACAAATACATATTTTCATACAATTCTGTATGCTTATGCTTTTAGAATACTTATTATTAATTATTTGGGCAAAATTGCAGGCAAAACAAAGCTCTCGATCATCTCGGTGACGATGTTGATGAGCTTAACTCTCGTGTTAAAGGAGCTAATCAACGGGCACGACACTTGCTTTCCAAATAAGCGAGCACCTACCACACAACGTACTATTCTTATGTGTATATATTATACATATCTTTTCAATTATACGTTGGTCAGTTGAAATTATCTTCTTGGCATTTTCTTTCCTATAAAAATTCTCAATATTAATTAACGCATTTAATTCAATTGTTTTCAAAGCATACTTTTTTCTAGACGATATTATAGGAGTTCTGATTCCTAATATTTTACTACTCGTCTCCACTCGAGAAGCCAAAGATGATACATATATGGACAAAGCTTCGTCTGAGACATCATACGAAGGTTGATAAAGTATTCTCCTTAAAAATAAACTCCATGCAGCATTCCCTACTGAAGTGGATCGTCGAATTGTATGTTAAAACCTACGTTTTTCAAAGTAACGACAAAACAAAAATCCTCTATATATTAATAGAGAAACATTTTGTTAAAAATGCTGATGTGTCGTCGCCAGAGCGATTTGGAGATTATTTACAGTTAAGCATCTTAAGATAAACTTATTTACAAAAATAAGTTTTTTATTTATTAAATGTGCCTACTAAAATATATAAGGAAATCTTTATCTTACTATATTAATTGAGAAATATAAATATGAAACTAACCTTAAAATGTGTAAAAAATTTACATTCAATTGTTATTGGCAAAATTTAATTAAGATTAATCAGTTAATTAAATAAATATAATTAATTAAAAATAAAAACGCTGACAGATCAAATATAAAAAAATCTAGAAAAGTAAAAGATGTATTCAAACCAAAACTAATTTATACTTGAAAAAGAAAAAAATTAACTGCTAATATAATATAGTTTATTTTTCTTCTTTAATTTTACATTGTCATGCAATTGATTTTAATCAATTACGTATTAGTTAAAAATATTTTATCTCTAATAAATTATGGAAGAAAACTACAAAATATTTTTTAAAAATATAAACAAATCAGAGGTTCAAAAACTAAGATTTTATATTCAAGTAGTCAATATAATTATTTTTAGTAACAAGATTTCAAATATTTTGTTAAAATTTCAAATTATGATTCTCCTATCATCTTTATTTTATATTACTTACAAATTGTTTGGAATTTTCATATAATACTTATAATTAATAAAATGCAGATTTTTTCTACATATGTTGTGATTTGAACTTTTAAAAACAAAGATATATTACTCGATCTATGAAAATAAAATGTGTATTTTAATTTTCACATTGGCGGATTGGTAAAACTAAATTTATATAGCTGATAAATTAATCCTCTATATATTAATAGAGAAACATTTTGTTAAAAATGCTGATGTGTCGTCGCCATAGCGATTTGGAGATTATTTACAGTTAAGCATCTTAAGATAAACCTATTTACAAAAATAAGTTTTTATTTATTAAATGTGCCTACTAAAATATATAAGGAAATCTTTATCTTACTATATTAATTGAGAAATATAAATATGAAACTAACCTTAAAATGTGTAAAAAAATTACATTCAATTGTTATTGGCAAAATTTAATTAAGATTAATCAGTTAATTAAATAAATATAATTAATTAAAATAAAAACGCTGACAGATCAAATATAAAAAAATCTAGAAAAGTAAAAGATGTATTCAAACCAAAACTAATTTATACTTGAAAAAGAAAAAAATAACTGCTAATATAATATAGTTTATTTTTCTTCTTTAATTTTACATTGTCATGCAATTGATTTTAATCAATTACGTATTAGTTAAAAAAATATTTTATCTCTAATAAATTATGGAAGAAAACTACAAAATATTTTTTTAAAAAATATAAACAAATCAGAGGTTCAAAAACTAAGATTTTATATTCAAGTAGTCAATATAATTATTTTTAGTAACAAGATTTCAAATATTTTGTTAAAATTTCAAATTATGATTCTCCTATCATCTTTATTTTATATTACTTACAAATTGTTTGGAATTTTCATATAATACTTATAATTAATAAAATGCAGATTTTTTTCTACATATGTTGTGATTTGAACTTTTAAAAACAAAGATATATTACTCGATCTATGAAAATAAAATGTGTATTTTAATTTTCACATTGGCGGATTGGTAAAACTAAATTTATATAGCTGATAAATTAATCCTCTATATATTAATAGAGAAACATTTTGTTAAAAATGCTGATGTGTCGTCGCCAGAGCGATTTGGAGATTATTTACAGTTAAGCATCTTAAGATAAACCTATTTACAAAAATAAGTTTTTTATTTATTAAATGTGCCTACTAAAATATATAAGGAAATCTTTATCTTACTATATTAATTGAGAAATATAAATATGAAACTAACCTTAAAATGTGTAAAAAAATTACATTCAATTGTTATTGGCAAAATTTAATTAAGATTAATCAGTTAATTAAATAAATATAATTAATTAAAAATAAAAACGCTGACAGATCAAATATAAAAAAATCTAGAAAAGTAAAAGATGTATTCAAACCAAAACTAATTTATACTTGAAAAAGAAAAAAATTAACTGCTAATATAATATAGTTTATTTTTCTTCTTTAATTTTACATTGTCATGCAATTGATTTTAATCAATTACGTATTAGTTAAAAAAAATATTTTATCTCTAATAAATTATGGAAGAAAACTACAAAATATTTTTTTAAAAAATATAAACAAATCAGAGGTTCAAAAACTAAGATTTTATATTCAAGTAGTCAATATAATTATTTTTAGTAACAAGATTTCAAATATTTTGTTAAAATTTCAAATTATGATTCTCCTATCATCTTTATTTTATATTACTTACAAATTGTTTGGAATTTTCATATAATACTTATAATTAATAAAATGCAGATTTTTTTCTACATATGTTGTGATTTGAACTTTTAAAAACAAAGATATATTACTCGATCTATGAAAATAAAATGTGTATTTTAATTTTCACATTGGCGGATTGGTAAAACTAAATTTATATAGCTGATAAATTAATTAAAAAAATTTTTATAATTATAATATTAAAATTACTACTTCATATTTCACAAAATAATGATGCAAATACAACAAACAAACAATATATAACTGTAATATACATCAACAAATAAAATACTATAATATTCTAAAATAATTAGTATTCAGAAAAACATATATATATTTACAGAACAATTAAAAATAAATATTATCTCAAATAAAATATTTTTTAAAAAATATAACAATAACTTTTATTATTTTATTATTTTTTTAAATGTTGATCCGTGCTTTAAGCACGGGATATTACCTAGTATATTGTATGTTAAAGATTTTTATGATTTTCTTTTTAAAACCTACTTTTTCAAAGTAACGACAAAACAAAAAAAAAAAGATGTTGATCTACCTGTTTCCACGTTGTTAGAATTCAATTTACTAATCGAGAATCACTTTTAGTAACTAACATTTGGTTTGGAATAAATTAATTTATGAAACCTTTTTTTTTTTTTTTTTTGACAACAGAAACTAGCTCAGCCAATGGAGTAAAAAAAATTATATATATACAAAACATCATGCGAATAAGTTCATGTTTGGCATGCTAAAGAATCCGCATTTACATTCGCATTTTTATTATGAAACCTAGTATATTGACATTATATATTGAATACTATGGTCTAGGTAATAAAATTATAATTCATATTATCTCATATAAACTATTTTTCTTTTTCAGATCTCATGATAAACTATTTTAGAAGCTTCTTTTCATAGTCTAATTTTTAATATATTTTCTTAAGTATATATTTTCATTTACATAAAAGTCTAATTTTATCTTCTTTTTTTTCGTTTTCTTCAAAAAGTTAAGTCGTGGTTTGTATTATCTGCCACCGATATCCTTACACAAAAACGATTACAGAATACAGTTATACAGATCATTTGAGTATTCTGTTTCTCGTTTAATTATAAGGTCTCTGCTTCCAATTAGAGAGTTTCTGATTATCTAAACAAACGACATCCATCCTCAATATATATATTTAAAATACAAAATCAAAGTTTCAATCACATGACGCACAAAAATATTATGATTTTGAAATTGTGAACCCATTACAGATAGTGCTACGTCACTTGAATATTATACTTCTTCTATTTCTTTCCTAAATGATCTGGTAGTCACTATATGTGTTGGACTTTTTGTACTGAATTAGGTTATCTTGATTAGATCTACAAATGATTAAAGAAATAAAACTAAAAATGGGAGCAAAGAGAAATTACAAAAGAAGATTACAAGTGATGAGAAGACAACGAACAAGCATACAGGACAAAAGAAAATTTGAAAACGACAAGTAAACAAGTACACTAAGGTGTTGACTGGTTCTCCCATTACCTCCCATAAATGTTGCGTTTGCGGATAGTAGCGGTTGCTAGCGATTGGTTACAATCACACAAACTGCTCATAATCGCTCCCAATCGCTCCAAACCATTGAATTCCAAAAGCTGCTTTCCGCAAGCGTTTGCGGTTGCGGACGATTGTGGTTGGATTTTTTTTTTTTTTTTTGTAAAATATTTAAAAGAAATCAATGATAATGAAATTTTTTTTATTATTATATCTTCTATCTAACCATTTTACTCATTAAGGATGGGGAAAATAAAGTACGGATACGACTGCAGAGATTATAAAATAAACAATTAGAATAAAATAATATTCCAATTAACAATAACCCGTAAAACTTGATGTAAATTTAATGGCACATCGCACATAAGTTAAAAAAAATCTAAATAAATATAATATTTCATCAGAAATTTAAGAAAATAAGATTATTTGTGAAAAATATTAAAACAAATCACCAGTGACTCTTCTCAACTCTCACTTGATCATTCCTATCGATGCAACTACTGACCCACGATCTAAGAGAAAAGAGAAAATATCTACAATCTAAAGCATATGTTTTGTCATTTATCAAATTACTTGATTAAATTTTTGGTGAAAAGCCAAATGCATAAAAGAATAAGTATTTCAATATGAAATTAATTTCTTTTTTGAATAATTATTTTAGTATTTTTTAATAAATTTTAGTTATAAATCAAGTTTAATAAAAAATTTGGTGTTTTTAAACATTTATATATAATATATCACATTTTTTATGTTCCAACCGCTATTGCACCCGCTGGTCAACCAGTCGTAAACCTCCCGCAAACGCACCAATTTTAAACCGCTAAACCAATCGTTCAAAATATTTAATACCGCTTAGAAAATAGTTCTTCTCATATCTTGGCATTTACAGTCAATTAGAAAATAGATAAAAATATGTGTTCCCTAACTAGATGATTTGATATCTCAAAGCAAGTCAAAGACACCAAATGTTACCAATTACACACCCTTTACTTGATAGTCATGGTTATGGATTACATACCAAAACAAAGTCAAGCCAAGATTAAATTTACTGTCAATTTGGAAAGAACGTAGGAATTCAAGATCAAGAATAAAATCAAGAACGTAGGAATTCAAGCCAAGAACGTAGGAATTAAATAGGTAGTCAAACCAATTAATATCGAATCATCCACATGATTTTAAAATCTTTATATCAACAACCCAATTTTTTAAAATTTTATGCCCCAAAAAGGAAAGCACGTGAATTATGACTATAAATAAAGGTTCCCAGAGCCCTCTTTCATACTCGCAACAAAATCAATAATACTTACTCATCCTCTACTATGGCAAAACAAATATACAAACAAGTATTATCATCCTTCATCTTCTTGTCTGTTTTACTTTACCAATCCAATACCGTCTCATCTTTCCGAAAATCATTCGACCTAGCGAAACCATGCAAGCGCTTCGTCGTCCACCTCCATAACGTTGCTTATGATGGTGATAACACGGCTAATGCCACCTCAGCAGCAATCGTGAACCCTATAGGATTCGGAGACTTCAATTTTGGGAAGTTTATAATCATGGACAACCCTGTGACAATGGATGAGAACTATCTCTCCAAACCGGTGGCTCGTGTTCAAGGCTTCTTCTTCTACCACGGTAAGTCGAAATACGACACTTGGCTCTCTTGGTCAGTAGTATTCAATTCAACAAAACACAAAGGGGCATTGAACATAATGGGGGAAAATCCGTTTATGGAGCCGACCAGAGACTTACCGGTCGTTGGTGGGACTGGCGATTTCATCATGACTCGTGGGATCGCTACGTTCACGACCGATCACATTGATGGCAATAAGTACTTCCGTATCAAAATGGATATTAAACTCTATGAATGTTACTACTAAACTTACTATTCATGTTTTGGATTTGGTGTTTCAGAGTTGATGTTTGTGTGTTGGCATTTTATTGCTTTTCTGAGTTCGTAATCCATTTTAATAAAACAGTCTTGTATTTTGTAAGCCAACATTTAAACATACACATCTACTAACTAATCAGTGTCATTAATTAACAATAGTATGTCGAACAATCTATCTATACTATTAAAAAGAGAAGCATTTTTAATAAGTAGACATAGAGTTTGAGATTATTACAATGAAATACCACTCAAATAAGAATAAAGATATTTATAATCCTTGAAACCAAACAAAAATAATTAATGATAAACTGTGGAGCCAAACAGTTATAAATGTGATTAAACATATCAGTTATAAATGGATATCCAAACAGAATTTTTCAAAAAAATGAATTTAATCAATTTCGTTTGATATATAAGGTAATCTATAGTAATTAAAACTGATTCCCGCAATTTTTTAACCATAACAACTAAACAAATCAATTCTCGGCATAATCGCGAATAAATTTAATGTTAGTTATAAATCAAATTATATGATTACGTTTATGAATCGAATCTTATAATATCTTTCTTTGTAGTAAATATGCGGTTAACAAGTGATCAGCCTAAAAATCTGCACCTAAATTACGGATCTATATATATATAAAGTTACATTTCCTCACTCCTCATGCTGCCATGTCAGCAACTCATTTTTTTTTTCTTTGGGCCTAATCCTAAACATTAATATAGCTTATAATCTATTAGTTCATAGAACTTTAAAAGCCTATATTAAACCCCAAATGTTTTAAATAAATGAATATTTTAAATAGTAAAAATAATTTTATTGATTTATTATAGTAATAATACTATTATTTTAGTAATAATATTATTATTTAAATTTTAACCAAAAATTATCATATTCCAAAATTTAGAATGGGTTAATGAGTTTTAGAATATAAGTAAGATTTTAATGCATGGTGGAGTAAAAAAAGAGTTTATGTAATTGTATTTATAAAATTCTAAACATAAAAATATAATTGAAGGGAAACATTAGTTTCTAAGAAACAATTTCAATTATAGAAAAATAAAAGATTAATTACTCAACTCAACTTAAAAGTTGTGATCTAAAACGAAGACATTGTAAGGGTCAAAATTTTTTTTAGGGAAAAACTATGAAAAGTAACCTTGAAAAATTAATCCATCTAAAAAAATACAAAATCAATGGTCACAAAATCTAGAAAAAATGATATGTAAGTCTGTAACAACCCGTCCCGTGGACCCCACTAGCCTCACTGCTAGCCCGCTAGCCTCACTGCTAGCCGCCCAAACGGACCTCAAGCTGGCCCTGCAGGGCATCGATCCTAACCCATCACTGTGGAAATCCTCATCCACCAATAGGTTATTGGTGCGCCAGGCGTTCCTCGAACCCTGGTCCTCACCCTTTAACAACCTTTCCACAGGACAAGTTGCCACCAATTGATCAGGTCAATTGGTGACAGCTTGTCCTGTGGGAAGGTTGTTAAAGGGTGGGGACCAGGGTTCGAAGAACGCCTGGTGCACCAATAACCTACTGTGGATTTGGATGAATAGTTCCATTTGCCCAGTGAGGGGTTAGGATCGATGCCCTGCAGGGCCAGCTTGGGGTCCGGTGGGGCGGCTAGCGGTGGGCTAGTGGGGTCCGCGGGACGGGTTGTCACATAAAAATCGATTTTTATTGTAACAACCCGTCCCGTGGACCCCACTAGCCTCACTGCTAGCCCGCTAGCCTCACTAGCCTCACTGCTAACCCGTCCACCAATCCTCACTAGCCTCACTAGCCTCACTAGCCTCACTGTTAGCAGGTCCACCAATCCTCATCCACCAGCAGTGAGGCTAGCGGGCTAGCAGTGAGGCTAGTGGGGTCCACGGGACGAGTTGTTACAATAAGTCAATTGGTGGCAACTTGTCCTGTGGGAAGGTTGTTAAAGGGTGAGGACCAGGGTTCGAGGAACGCCTGGCGCACCAATAACCTACTGGTGGATGAGGATTTCCACAGTGATGGGTTAGGATCGATGCCCTGCAGGGCCAGCTTGAGGTCCGTTTGGGCGGCTAGCAGTGAGGCTAGTGGGGTCCACGGGACGGGTTGTTACAAAGTCATTACAAAAAAGTGACATGTATAGCATATCTCATAATGCATATTATCAACCGGAGCTATAATTCTATAACATGATAAATATATATATAACAGGCTTGATATTTTATCAATTTATGATCAAATTAATCATCTAAAAATACACAAAATCAATGGTCACAAAATCTAGAAAAAAACGATATGTAAGTCAATTACAAAAAAGTGACATGTATAGCATATCTCAGAATGCATATTATCAACCGGAGCTACAATTCTATAACATGATTAAAATATATATATATATATAACAGGGTTGAGATTTTATCAATTTATGATCAAATACTTTTAACCAAAAATATTGCTAGAAACAACATATTATTAAAGTACACCATGCTTTTTTTAGAAGACGAAGTTGAGGTTGCATCACAAAATTAGCATATGAAAATAACATATGAGGGTTTTAGACAAATATGTAACTTGGATTAGTGAAGGGATGTCGGGTTTAATCATTTCACCATTTAAGCATTCTTGACTTGGTCGGAAATTCTATTATGGCAGGTGATGCACTTGTATAACTCCATTGTAGCGACATAACACTAAAATGTTCATGAATCTTTGTATATTTGCATTTAATGTGGGATATCGATATGTTTAAATGATCTTTATAATTAGGTCATTGATCGACAATCGGCGTTAGAAAATTTAAAATGATGTTTTCATTGGATATGAATATGGAATGTACTCTTTGAGGAAGATTCTTAAGTCAATTTTTTTTTGTTACATGATATATTAATGATTTACCAGAAAAACATTATTGCGACACTAGACAATATAGATATTATATATAGATTAGTAAAATAAGTATGACTTTTATTTGGATTTATCTTTTAAACTTCAAATGATTAATTATATTTATATTCAGTGATTCTTATTCCTAAAAATTTTAAACTAAAATCCTTCGCAATTAAATATAACAAATAAACATTATCTTCAACTATATATATGTTTTATGTTAGTAAATTAAGTTTAGTGTCTATATAGATTTATACTCAAAAGTTTCAATAAATATATTTGAGCTCAAGAATTTATATTAATAAAAATTATTTTAAATTAAAATCCCGCACGTGAACGAGTTCACATTCTAGTAGTCAATATATTCTTAACGATTCGAAAATAGACGCATATATAAAATCTAAGCTACTTACCTAATGTTGCTAGACGATATAATCCAATCATAAATATAAGGGTGTATTCTTGAAACCATGACCTACTACTATAAATACAGAAAACGTGATGGAAGTGTATCTCATATCGAAAATTGCAAACAACCTACAACTACAATCGTTAAAAAAAAAAATAAGATGGTTACAAAGATTGATTTCAGAAGCCATGTAATCTCCACAAGCCATAATTCATCCACATGCATTGTAATTAGTATTTAATATTGTAGATGGCGAAAAAAATAGTTCTTCTCGTGTTTCTGTAATTTTATTAAAATTTAAATATATTTTTTTCTGTGTTTTTTCTCAACTTATTGATTAGTTTCATATTTTCGTCCAGAGAAAAATATTAGAGGTAGTCACCAAACCAATAATAAATTAAGTTCATGTATTATATAGTCTCTAAATTATATGTTATTATTTGTTATAGTCACTAAACCGATAATAAATAAAGAGTTTATTATTTGTTTTTCCTACTTTGTTCAAGTTTATAAGATTAAGACCACTAAAAAACCTGATATAAAAATCTATACTATGGGTTGCGGTGTTTTCAAGAAGAAAAAAATCTGAATACATAAGCTGCACCTCACCTTTTGCAAAACTCCCTCAGCCTCAGGTTTTTATTTTTATTATAACTTATATTATGGTATAAAAGAATTTATCGTTACTCTTGACACAAAACTCTGAAGTAAATAATATATAGTCAAAGCATGCAATGTGATACAGGGAGTAGTATAATCAAGGGACTTTAACTTTGAAGAATATATATTGATTTTAGTGTCTTACGACTTATAGTATATATATTGATTTTAGTGTCTTAAGACTTATATAGAGATGAAAAGAACATGTAATTCTATAGTAGATTTATGCATCTATCTATACATAATATAAATAAGGATAAATTGTTTATTATATATATTTTTAATAAAAAAACATAGAGTTATTACAATTAAATGTCACTCAAATTTGAATAAAGATACGTATAATTTTTGAAACCAAACATATATCAATTAATAAGAAACTGTGGAGCCAAACAGAGATTATGTGCGATATTAATTGATATTTTAGTCCAAACAATATTATTTAATTTTTACCCCATAAAAATTGGGACCAAACAATTATGGTTACCCAATATTTTAGTCTAGATGCCATTAAATCTAAAAAAATATATCCACGTAATTGGAAATAAACGCGTATCCAAATAGATACAAAATAATAAGTTTCCTAATAATGCAGCATAAATAAATCTTATCAGTTTGAATAATTAAGATAATCGACATTTTAATTACTCAATATTATAGGAAGTTGTTTAAAGTTGCTTGCATAACAATCAAAAATTAAATTCAAAATTATGTATATGTAATTGATTTGGTTATATAATGTGAGATAATTACGGAAACAACAAATCAATTTAATATAATTAAATAAAAATAGGGAGTAATATAATGAAGGGACTTTAATTTTGACGTGAAGAATATATTTTACTTGTGATTAGTTTTACTGTGTTAATACTTCTATAGATGAAAAGAACATGTATTTTTATAGTAGATTTATGCGTCTATCCACAAATAGTGTAAAATATATGTATGATATATAAGACAAATTGTTTATTAATATATTTTATAAAACTGTTTTCAAATTGTAAATTCACAGTTTCTGTTTTATATTTGACTAAAGGGTAGAATATTTTTGAATGAAGAAAAAGTGCAAAAAAGTAATTTTGTGACCCGTTGAATTCTGGTCAAATAAACAAGTGGATCTTTATTTACAAACTAATATTAGTTTATGTTATAAATGTTATATCAAATAAACATATCTACCAATAAAACTCCTTACATATATACATGGATGTTTGAGTCTATTACATATTATTTATCTGTTAGACTAAAATATACATATAGTTAGATAAAAACTCTACATAAAAGGGACGTGACCCATTTACTGTCCCAAAATCATATACCACCTTGTCTCTTACTATTTTTTTAATGTAATTGTCTTTATTGATAACAGAAACAAATCCGATCATTCTTTTGTCTAAACCGAATTAAAAACGATCGAATACAAAATTGGTAGAGTTCAGATATTGAATATTGATAACATATTTCTAAAAAATATACATTTACAAAGATAACTTCATATATGTAATATATTATAAACATGTTAGCAAACTTAGTTTTTAAAATCAACCCTGCACGAGTCCAAATCTAGTTATTTTATAACTTCCGGACAATTCAACTATCTAAACAAAAATAATAATAATAATAATAATAATAATAATAATAATAATAATAATAATAATAATAATAATAATAATAATAATAATAATAATAATAATAATAATAATAATAATAATAATAATAATAATAATAATAATAATAATAAATGAGAATCAGAACCGTACAGAAAAGTAAGTTATTGTAACATCCGCAAACCAAAAATTAGTTTTTCTAGGATGGGTGTCGATTGACACCAAGGTGGTGTCGACACCAATTATATCTGGTTTGATCAAATTGTTTTAATCGTCGATTTTGGTCGGTTTGGTTTAAGGAAAACCATTAAACCGTGATATTTAAGTGGGAGAACGACCTAGGTCGTGTTTTGTTGTTGTCTAGCCGCTGGAAACAAAGAGAAAGAGGAGAAGGGAGAGTAAACTTTAGTGTTCAAAGCAAAAGGAACAGAATCGTCAGGGTTTGGAAGAAGGAGGATCTGACTGCTCAAATCGTTTTGAAAAGTATTGATATTTGGTAGGATTGTACCTAAGAGATTTTCGTACACTCTCCTTTTTACAGAAGTGAATTTTAGTTAATATTGTATAAAATATCGACAGTTTGGTGGGGCGTTTCTTCTCTGTCGCGGATTGAGACCAGCGGGTGTTTTGGGATCGATTGCGGTTTCATCTAAGATCTGATCGTGCTGAAATTTTGTGGATGCTTCGTGACGTCTAGGGATAGCTTTTCACTGGAGGGATTTGATAGTTAACGGTTGGTTTTCGTTTAGGAGGTGAGTGCATGACCATGGCTAATCTAAGCCTTTGATTCTCTTGTTCTTGCTTGTTGTTGCTTGTTTGTGTGTTTTTCTTGCTGGGATTGGTTGATACAGGTTCCTATGGAGGTATAAGGCTTGGGTTTTGAGTATTGGACGATTTGGAGGAGATTTGGGTGCGAGATTCGACTCTCGCCTTCGCGCGGATCGCAGTTGCAGAGGGAGTGTCGATCGATACCACTTGGTGTCGGTCGACACCAGCAAATTGGGCATCGATCGACACTGTGGGGTAGTGTCGGTCGACACCATTGAGCCAGTGTTGGTCGGCACTAGGCTGGTGTCGGTCGACACCTCCCTTCCAGCGAGACGATGTTTGATTTCATGGTTTGTGTGTTTGTTTGTTGCTTGTTTGGAACTTTGGAATCATTGTTGCTTGTGTGTATAGCCCAGTAGATGGGAGGATTGCCCACTGAGTTTTTTTCAAATACTCATGCATCTCAATTTGTGTTTGTGGTGCAGGTAAAGGCAAAGTGTGATCGTGGAATCAAGGCAATGAAGAGGAGGATGTTCTAGGGACTCGATTGGATGTTGTCTAGCATTGTTAGGTTGCTAGAGTTGAGTCCTAGAATGTTGCTTAGGATTGCTGGTTCACTGGTTGATGTTGTTTGGATTATTAGTTTATGATTGGAATTTATACTGGATATTATTTTATTGGTTATTGGTTTATTGGATATTTATTGGTTTGTTTTTCCGCTGTTGATTGTGAATGTAGTTAGGTGGCTAGTGAGTATGGGACCAATAGTTGTAGTTTATTTATATATATTTATTTATTATTTATTAAAAAAAAAGGTTGGTCCTTTCAGTTATCAATAAAATAACGTTTTGAAGTGATCTAAAATACCAAACAAATGAAAAAGGAGAACAAGACACGATAGGTCGCATGACCATAAACCAAAAAATTAAAAGGAAATAAAAATTATAACTTAATAAGCAACGAGAATCATGTTTATTTCCACTTTTCACTTTTCTCCTTGATAAAAAATTTCTCGTTCCTCCAATCTGCAGGCGATTGCCTTGCACGGTTGTTTAAGTTTTTAATTTATGCAATTTCTTTTGTAAATATTTACCCATCGGTTTGGGCAACCAACCGTAGAGTTCTTTTCTAAATAGTGTTTAGTTGGAAAAAAACCTAATAAATAACATAAGACGAAGATAACTAAATAAAGGACTTTCCGAATTTTGGATCGTTTTTTGTTTTTCTTTTATTTGTTGTGTCGATGAAAAGGACAGCCAATGAAGAAACCAAGCTCTCAATGTAGTTCACGATCATGGTCGGCATGTTCGTTTGGTTGTCGCTAGCAACAGAAACCATCAATAACGGTCAAACGTTGTTCGTTTTTCTATCACCAATCACTAGTTTGACTACAACATATTGTAACATCAATGCTTTGAGTACAACTAAACACCTTAACCCAAGCTGGAATTTTTCCTTTTGAGTACTCTCTCTTCCTCCTAAAACTTCAAAATTATAAAATACTAGGATAGTACCCGCGCTACAACGCAGGGTTAATTTTTTTTCCTTTTTTATTACTATTTTGTTGTGTCTTTTTGTATGTTGTTTGTAATATTTCTTAATTTGTTTTGAACTTGTTGGTACGCAAACTATTTTTAATAATTAATTATAATAAATAAGATTGAGCATTTAAAAATCTTGTAAAAATTAGAATTTAGTATTCTGATTTTGCTTAAATTATATTGTATACTTTATGCATTTTAATATTTATAAGGTAACAACTTGAATGACACATCTTCTTAGCAATACAAGATTATGAATTTTCTTTCTTCTATCTTATTTTAGTGAAAATTTATTTTACTTTAAGAAAACAACAAAAATCTTATTTTATTATTCTAAACAATGTTATAACTCTGATCCACAAAGAAAATCAAAATATCAGTCAACTAAATTCCGTCACATATTACTTAATTTTTCTTTTATTTTAGTTAATAGTTAATATTGTAAATAACTGAATTAATATATATTTATCATTATCAAGATTTAAATAAACTCTTAACTGAATTTTCCCTTATAAATATATATATATATATTATATTGGTTTGAGTTATTTGTTTTGTATAGAGATTTTTGAAAAAAAATGATTTTCTTTCCGTAAAAAAATCATATTGATAACATAATAACTGGAAAAATGATTATATAAAAAACCAAATAAGTTCAAAGAAAAAATATGATATAACAAAGATGATTATGTTGTCCAAAGAAAACATCCTACCTCGCCAGAAAATTTTTCTTTTACTTCAAATTTGTATTATTTATTGAAGAAATTTATGGTAATTCAACAAATTATCTTGACAGGATCCAGATTATGCCCAACAACTTTTTTAATTACCATATCTTTAGAAAACTTTTCCCATAGCTATAATATTACTTGATGAGCCGTAAATCTCCTTCCAAAATTTGCATATGTGCTAGACAGCAAAATAGAAGCTATTATGACTAACACAACAAAATAGAAGCTATTATGACTAACACAACACACTTCTTTATTTGGGCTTTGACCAATATTGCAGCCCATTAACACTTCTCATTAACAAAACACTTCAAACACAACTTCACTAAACTGCTGACTTGTATTAATTGTTTTAATTTGATAGGCTGTTGATTTTTTATGAGGTGTCAATACCAACTTCAATGTTGAGGCTGATGTGTCAGAAGAAAAGAGCAACACATTCTAGTTTTATTGTATTGATAAGTTACTAAATGTATAAATCATATTTTTCGGGTAAATTAAATATGTAAGTTTACTATCATATGAATGAGGAGAATGATAGTTGAAATTATCTGCAGCTAGTATACCACAGATCCAACAATGTACCGGTTGGTACACTCATCACTACTGCTATACCCTAGAAGCTCCTCAATAAACTTGGTTCTGCAACTGTCGATGCCGCTGCCGCCCCCACACAAATATTCGTCAAACCAATACTCTCCTCACAATTATCCACTTCAACGACTACTACTCAAGTCCATCTTTTTGAGGGAGTAGAATCACCTCTCCAAATCTGTTGATGTTCGAATTCACCGAATAATATTTAGTGGAATCTCTAGAAATGAGTAAGTCATTATGAAACTTCAATAAAAGCTTTACTTCTCTTAGTCTTAATGGAACTTCAATGGTCATTACCCAAAGTCATGCTTGCATACTAAATAATATTTACATGTGTTGGGGCCTTGGGAGTGCAAATGCACATAGTCCATTTAATTTTAAGCTTTTTTCTTTTGGTATTAGGGCATGAGAAATAAGGTCCAAATTTTTTTTTAGTTCAGGGTCCAAATTATTTTTTAGTTCAGGGTCCAAAAAAAATTGAGCCGGGCTTGAATACCGCTACTAGGCCTAAACATTTGGTACAATCAAATCGGGTCAGAAATTTCAGGTTTCAAATTTTTGGGGTTGGAAAAATTAGAGCCACCTAGAACCGAATAAACTTTCGGCTCGGTCCGGTTCAATGTTGGTTTTTTTGTGAGACTATCTCTTCTTCCCGGTAATACAGTCCATGATGGCCCTCTTTTCTAAAGATGATGAAATTTACATATATTAATCTTTACCACGAGAAAATTTAGTTATATATGCTTTGTACATATATACATTAAAACCCATGTTCAAAAAATCGGTCTCCGCGACCGATTAATCGCTGGAAAATCGCTCGACGGCACCCAACCTCTGCGAATTCAATATATTCAGCCAAGAAATCGGACATGTGAAAATAACTCACTTTTTGTTAAATTTAAGTTAACATTGATTATTTATGATTAGATCTAAAGATTTTATGTATAAATATACTACAAGTCGAACCAAAATTGATTAAAAAACGAAAAAAAAATCAAACTGGTTTGTGTTTTAGGGTTCTCTGTGCAGTCCAAAGGAGGAGGAAGAAGAAAAAATATCTATTTTACCCTTTGTAAAAGAAGAATAACTAAACACCAGTTGCCAACCTTTGACATGATACTGAGACTCAATGACTTAAACCACTGCATTATATCTCATGATATAAAATATATAGCTACTAAAATTAGATATAAGCCTTAAAACTAGTCCTAGATTAATCCCCGTGTAATTTTCGATTAATTGATTAATCGTTAGGCCTACCTCTATTGCCTGACAAACGCCTAGCATTTTAAAAAATATAGCTTAAAAAACAATTAGGGGTTCTCTATTTTGACAGCAGCATGGGTTTCTCTATTTTGACAACATCAGAAATAAAGTAGAAGCCCTGAAACGACCCGACCCATTTTTTTGTTTTTAGTATAATAAATAACTAGTAATCACATACTCACAAACAACCTAACTCTAATCAATACAACGGGAAATAAATAAGTAAATAACAACATCAAACTAGTAGTTAACCAACAAATAAATCCAGTAACTAATAAACCAATAATCAATCCAACATAAACCACCTAACCACAAACACATTCAATAGCGGAAATCAATATCAATATCCAAATATAATCCAATAATAAAATATAACAATATTCCTCACGATCCAATAACCAAAACAACATAATCAAAGAACTAGCAACCTAGCAATGTTCTACTGGCCCAACTCTAGCAACCTAACAATGCCAGACAACATAAAACCGAGTCCCTAGAACATCCTCCTCTTCATTGCCTGGATTCCACGATCACACTTTGCCTTTACCTGCACCACAAACACATATTGCAATGCATGAGTATTTTATAAACACTCAGTAAGGCAATCCTCCCATCTACTGGGCTATACACAAAAGCAATAGAGTATCAATAGTCATCACACCACAATCAACAAACGACAATAACAATCCAGGACTTAGCATCGACCGATGCCACACTTGCATCGACCGATGCCGAAAGGAGAAGCATCGATCGATACATAAGCTGCATCGACCGATGCTAGTGTAACTTGCATCGACCGATACCCAGTCTACATCGACCGACGCATGCTCGACACACACGAAAAACCCTAGAGTTTTACGCGCCGTCCTCGCACTTGCATCGACCGATGCAAGGTATGCATCGATCGACGCAACGTCGAGCACCGTGATTTCCCGAAGCTTCTCGCCGGATCTTCGTTCCTACAATCACAAAACTCGATCCCAAGCCACAAGAAAGCTTCCTAACGTCCATAGCAACAATCTAATACGTCTAACAACAAACAACAAGCAAATTACTGAATTCTCTAGCTTAGATAAGCCATGGTCCTGCACTTACCTTTGCCACAGAAGAACTAAACCTCAAACACTCAAGAACAAGCCTCTAGGAAGCTCCCACAACGATCCCAGCTAGAGATCTCTACAGGAACGCCCCAAATCTCCAAGAAATCTCAAGAACTTTCAAGAACTCTTTCTCCTTTCTCTTTTCTCTCCAAAAACGGCCACACACGTCTAATGAGACAAAAGGGACGACCCTAAGGGTTTTCTCTTCTCTTTTGACCAAAACGCAGCGTTTGACTTAAGTCAAAACGCAGAGAATTGAGCTAGCATCGATCGATGCTACTACTGCATCGATTGATGCACACCCTAAACCGGGATTCCGGTTCGCGGGTGTTACAATTCTCCCCCACCAATCTAGATTCGTCCTTGAATCTCGAACAACCATCAGCCAAGGACTCCCGTGCAACCGTCTCCATGGCCCGCACTCCTCCGTCCGATCTACAGAAGGTCACCTCTAGGCGATAGACTCACGCTCCAGGCGTCATTTGCTCTCGACTTTTGGCCTTTCCTTTCCTCATAGGCCTAAACCTTGAGTTTTCATTAGCTCCTCATCAGACCTAAGTCTGCATGCCAATGTTGGCTCCTCATCGGGTCTAAACCCGCATGCCATAATATATAAGGAAAAATCCAAACTCGTCTCTCGGGTCGTCACCCTACAGCGCGTCTCCGGACCGTCGTCCGAAGTCGATATACCAACCATACTCCAAAGTCACAAAGTCTCCGAATATGGCAGTACTAGGAGAACCAAAGTCCTCCAAGAGCCGCGAGCAAACAATTCTGAACACGTCTGAGTCCTATCCCTATCCAGGTTTCCTTCCCGTGGCTCGCGTAAAAACATCTCAATGTCCTACCAACCACATATCCCCTCACCAGGATACCCCATGACCACACAAGGATCATATATACGCCACAAGGGCCGCCACAAAGGCCAACAAAATGTCCTAACAAGGACCGCCACCAAGGCCAAACAAATGTCCTAAAGAGGAACGCCACCAAGGCCAAACAAATGTTCTAAAGAGGACCGCCACCAAGGCCAAACAAATGTCCTAAAGATGACCGCCACCAAGGCCACTCGTCCCGAAGGAGCGTCACAAAGACCATCTGTCCCGAAAGAACGTCACAGAGACCATCTGTCCTGAAGGACCGTCACAAAGACCATCTGTCCCGAAGGACCGTCACAAAGACACTCTGGCTAAACAGCCCGCCACAAAGGCCAACAATTGGCTAAAAGCCCGCCACAAAGGCCACACAATTGGCTAACAGCCCGCCACAAAGGCCACTCAATGTTTAAAAGACCGCCACACACAGGCACACTGACTCGAAAGTCCGCCACAAAGACCACAAAGGCCACAAAAGTCCCCTCCAAGGCTTCCCACCGCTAAAATGGACAAATTCTAACTCCCGTAAAACTTTCCATATTTAGCACTTTCCATTTCTGGAAACTTTCCACTTTAGGAAACTTCTAATTCGAGAAGCTTTTCCAAAATCCCGCCTCACGGAAAGCTTTGTATACTGAGTCGCAAAACCAACCACCCCAAGCGATCGAGTAACAAGAGAGATGGGCTGGAATACTCCATTCCCGCTTCAGCCACGGATTACAGACGGAACCAGGCTAGGCAAGTTCAAGTCGCGGCTTGCTTCTCATACCACTTCTTAAACCTTGCCTTCATCCTTGCCTCAGGCTCCCAAGTCTGCTCCTCCACACCATCACAGTCCCAAAGGACTCTAATCAAAGGAATCTTCTTCTTCTGAAGTTCCTTGATCCTCCTCTCGAGAACCCTCACTGGTCTCGCCTCCAAAGTCATGTTAGGCTGAAGATCTTCAGGAATCTTAGACAACAACTGATCATCCTCACGGAGACACTTCCGCAACATAGACACATGGAATACCTTGTGGAAAGCACGCATAACCTCAGGTAATTCCAGTCTATATGCTACTGGTCCAACTCGCTCAATCACTCTGAACGAACCCATATACCTCGGACTCAACTTAGTCTCAGTCAATGACCTGTTCGGACCCCGCAACATGGCCATCTTGAGGTACACTCTGTCTCCTACCTGAAACTCAAGATCTCTCCCCTCCTATCAGCATAACTCCTCTGCCTATCCTGAGTCTCTTTCATGTTCAGCTTGAGAACCCGAATCTTCTCTGAGGTCTCCTGAACAAAATCTGCCCCGTACATGCTCCTCTCCCCCACCTGAGTCCAGCATAACGGTGTACGACACGGCCTCCCATACAAAGCCTCATAAGGAGTCATACCAATACTCGCCTGATAGTTGTTGTTGTAAGCAAACTCTACCAGGTTCAGGTGATCTGCCCAATGGCCACCCCAATCCAGAACAAACATCCTCAGCAAATCCTCTAACGTCTGGATCATCCTCTCAGACTGTCCATCTGTCTGGGGATGATAAGTTGTACTCATATGCACCTTAGTGCCCATCTCTGCCTGAAAAGTCTGCCAGAACACCGAAGTGAACTTAGAATCCCTATCAGACACAATGCTCGCTGGCACCCCATGCAATCTGACTATCTCTCTCACATATTTCTTAGCCAAGACCGCTGCTCCATCAGTCTTCTTAATGGCCAGAAAATGTGCTGACTTAGTCAACCGGTCCACGATGACCCAAATAGCATCAAAAGTCCGTGACACTCGCAATCCTACCACAAAATCCATGGTGATCATATCCCACTTCCACTCAGGAATGGGTAGACTCTTCAGTAACCCGCCAGGAACCTGATGCTCAACCTTCACTAGCTGACACACATCACACCTCGAAACCCAACCCGCTACATCCTTCTTCATCCCGACCCAATGATAGTACCTCTTGAGATCACGGTACATCTTAGTCGCTCCTGGATGAATGGATAACTTGCTCGCATGAGCCTCTCTCAGAATCTACTGCCTCAACTCCTCATCCTTGGGCACACAAACCCGACCGTGCACCAAGATAGTACCATTATCTGAGACCTGATACTCTGAATCAACATCCTTTGAGGCATTCACTAGCCCCAAATCCTTCTCATGTGCCAACTGCACCCTACTCAGAAGATCTGCTCTGTCAACTGCTTCCAAACCCAACGGTTCCAGTGAAACAGCAAACAAACTCAAAGCACTGATCTCCCCTACCAGAGACTCCATCTCCTGCTCCTGAGCCAAAGCTACCCTCTTCCGACTCAGAGCATCTGCAACCGTGTTAGCCTTACCAGTATGATAGGCTATCTCCAAATCATAATCCGCCACAAGCTCCATCCACCGCCATTGTCTCAGATTCAGCTCAGGCTGAGTGAATATATATACTTTAGGCTCTTATGATCTGTGAACACCTGTACCTTTGCACCATAAAGATAAGATCTCCAAATCTTCAGGGCAAAAACTACAGCACCCATCTCCAAATCATGAGTAGGATAGTTGCCTTCATGCACCTGCAACTGCCGCGAAGCATAGGCAATCACCTTCCCATGCTGCATCAGAACACACCCCAAACCAACTCTAGATGCATCTGTATAAACCACATAGGGTTCTCCCTGCTCAGGTAAAGCCAACACTGGCGCAGTAGTCAACATCTCCTTCAGACTTGCAAAGCCTTCCTCACACTCTTCTGACCAGACAAAAGGAACATCCTTCCCTGTCAACTTAGTTATAGGACGTGCTCTGCTTGCAAACCCCTGCACAAATCTCCTGTAGTAACCTGCCAATCCAAGGAAACTTTTGATCTCTGTGGCATTCTGCGGTCTAGGCCAATCTCTGATAGTCTGAATCTTCTCTGGATCCACAGAAACCCCCTCTGCAGAAACAATGTGACCCAGAAAGCCCATCTCACGCTGCCAAAAACTACACTTGCTCAGCTTGGCAAACAACTTCTGCTCCCGCAGCTTCTCCATAACTGCCCTCAAATGCACTGCATGCTCCTCAAGACTCTTAGAATAAACCAGGATATCGTCGATGAAAATGATGACAGATACATCCAGAAACTCCTGAAACACACTGTTCATCAATCTCATAAACGCTGCTGGTGCGTTAGTCAACCCGAAAGGCATCACCACAAACTCATAATGCCCATACCTCGTCCTGAAAGCAGTTTTCCTCACATCTGCCTCATCTATTGGTATCTGATGATAACCCGAAGCCAGATCTACCTTAGAGAACCAAGTAGCACCCCTCAACTGATCCAACAACTCATCGATCCTAGGAAGAGGATACTTGTTCTTCACAGTGACCCGGTTCAAACCCCGATAATCGATACACAACCTGAAACTCCCATCCTTCTTCTTCACAAACAACACCAGCGCTCCCGACGGTGATACACTAGGACGGATGAATCCCTTACTCAATAAATCCTCTAGCTGCTTCTTCAGCTCTGCCATCTCTGCTGGAGCCATTCTGTAAGGAGCCTTGGATAACGGTGTCGTCCCCGGTTCCAGTTCAATGGTAAAAGGATCCAACCGAGATGGTGGTAATCCCTGCAAAGACTGAAACACGTCCTCAAACTCCTCCACTACCGGAATACCGCTAACCATAGACTTCCCCCACTAACTCTGGCATAGATATAGTAACCAAATAAGCCTCACGGCCCTTCTCGATCATCTTTCCAGCCTGAATGACTGAGATCATGAGACTCCCCGAAGTCGGTCTAATACCCTGAAAAACCAACTTCCCTCCTGGATGTTCAAACTCCACTCTACCCCGATAGCAATCCAAATGCACCATATGCCGATGCAACCAATCCATCCCGAGAATAACATCATACAACTCCACTGGACTGATAAGCAAATCCGCTGGCCATGACTCTCCCGCGATCTGAATATCAACCCCTCCAGCTCGTCCGATAACTCTAAGGAACTTGCCTCCCGCAACTCTGACCACTCCTGTACGCTCCCCGGGATCCCCTCTGATTCCCGCACACTCTGCACACTCCGGAGTAATGAAGCTATGAGAAGCTCCAGAATCAAACATAACGTGGGACTTAAACCCGCCCACCAACAGAGTCCCTACACAAACCTCATGTGTTGAGAACCTAACACTTATCACAGGAAACATAAAATCTGACCCTACTAAATTCACAAGGATTAAGTACCAGAAATTATACTTGTGATCGCCCCGGCACTGGTTCCACCAGTCTCTGCTGTCGTGTAAGCACGTGGCGTCTGCTCAATCCGTGCCACCTGCTGACCTCCAGGCTGCACCTGCTGCAACGCTGCCACTGCTGCCGGCTGCAACTGCTGCCGGCTGCAACTTGGGACAGAAAGGCCTGATGTGCCCTGTCTCCCTACAATGATAACAAACCCGAGGTCCTACCGTCGGAGCACTCCTCTTAGGACAACTAGCAACCTTTTGATCCTTGCTCCCACAACCGAAGCAACGAGCACCACTCGGCTTCTGCGTAGTCTCCCACTTCCTCTTGGTTCCCTGAGCATGCCTACCGCCCCTGCTGGAACCACCCTGCTGCTGAACGTTACCAGGCTGAACTGCTGGAGTAACCGACACTGACTGTGCCCGAATATCCTCCTCAATCTCTGCTGCTGTCTCAACCAGCTCTGCACGCGTAGCATAATGCCTCCCTCTACAATGAACTCTCAAATAAATCACGTAGAACCCTCAAAAACCTCTTGACTGAGCCTCCTCAGGCTCCATAGCCCGACCCCCATAACACAGAAGTCGACCGAACTCCAAGTCCAGCTCCCGCACTGACAGTGTCCCCTGAGCCAACTGAAGGAACTGCACCTCCAAACGATCCAATGCCTCTCTAGGAAAATACTTGCGGTTGAACTCAAAAACGAAGTCAGCCCAAGTCATCTCCCGCTGCGCCCTCCTAGCAGCCACAGATCTCCACCACAACTCAGCATCACCACTCAAAAGTAGACCCCTATGTCCACCCGAACTCCTCAGGACATCTCAGAGTATGGAAATTACGTTCCACCCTCGTCCTCCACGCATCCGCAGCAGTAGGATCTACACCTCCTGAAAACTGTTCGGTACGCAACCGACCCATCTCTGTCAACATGCTGAGATAACGAGCATGGACTCCCACATCCGCAGCCACTGGCTGCCACTCCTCCGCCACAACTGGTGGCACTACCTGAGCCCGAGCCGGTACCACTGGTGGTAACCGCTCTAACACCTGTGCTAGCAAAGCCGCAATGTCAACACCAGGGACTCCACCCGCTGGGGCTCCCACACTCGGGACCCTAGCATCACCGGCCACTGGAGCATCAACACCGCCCCCTCCAGCCACACTCACTGAATCCCCCGGAACTCCCTGCGACTCGCCAACACCCTCAGCTATCACACTCTGGTCTCACTAACCACTGGGACTCTGCCCCTACCACGACCACGTCCGCGACCACGTCCGCGTCCATGACCACGACCAGCAACAGCATCCTCTCTAACCATCTGCACTACCATGAACAGAAGGCTAAGCACACAATTTCTAATTAACACAGAAATAAAAACTCACTATGGAATCACAAGTAGGCTCGAAGAGGATGTTCTAGGACTCCATGCCACACACAATTGACTAACTCACATAATCAATCAAGACATGCAATCCCAAACATCTACAACAGAAACCTAGTGAACCCAAACCTAGAACCGTAAGGGCTCTGATGCCAAAATGAAATGACCGACCCCTTTTTTTTAATAAATAATAAATATAATAATATAAACTACAACTAGTGGTCCCATACCCACTAGCCACCTAACCACAAACACATTCAACAGCGGAAATCAATATCAATATCCAAATATAATCCAATAATAAAATATAACAATATTCCTCACGATCCAATAACGAAAACAACATAATCATAGAACTAGCAACCTAGCAATGTTCTACTGACCCAACTCTAGCAACCTAACAATGCCAGATAACATAAAACCGAGTCCCTAGAACATCCTCCTCTTCATTGCCTGGATTCCACGATCACACTTTGCCTTTACCTGCACCACAAACAGATATTGCAATGCATGAGTATTTTATAAACACTCAGTAAGGCAATCCTCCCATCTACTGGGCTATACACACAAGCAATAGAGTATCAATAGTCATCACACCACAATCAACAAACGACAATAACAATCCAGGACTTAGCATCGACCGATGCCACACTTGCATCGACCGATGCCGAAAGGAGAAGCATCGATCGATACAGAAGCTGCATCGACCGATACCCAGTCTACATTGACCGACGCATGCTCGACACACACGAAAAACCCTAGAGTTTTACGCGCCTTCCTCGCACTTGCATCGACCGATGCAAGGTATGCATCGATCGACGCAACGTCGAGCACCGTGATTTCCCCAAAGCTTCTCACCGGATATCTTCGTTCCTACAACCACAAAACTCGATCCCAAGCCACAAGAAAGCTTCCTAACGTCCGTAGCAACAATCTAATACGTCTAACAACAAAAAACAAGCAAATTAATGAATTCTCTAGCTTAGATAAGCCATGGTCCTGCACTTACCTTTGCCACAGAAGAACTAAACCTCAAACACTCAAGAACAAGCCTCTAGGAAGCTCCCACAACGATCTCAGCTACAGATCTCTACAGGAACGCCCCAAATCTCCAAGAAACCTCAAGAACTTTCAAAAACTCTTTCTCCTTTCTCTTTTCTCTCCAAAAACGGCCACACACGTCTAATGAGATAAAAGGGACGACCCTAAGGGTTTTCTCTTCTCTTTTGACCAAAACGCAGCGTTTGACTTAAGTCAAAACGCAGAGAATTGAGCTAGCATCGACTGATGCTACTACTGCATCGATCGATGCACACCCTAAACCGGGATTCCGGTTTGCGGATGTTACACAATTCTAGCAACCTAATAGAAGCCAGACATCAACCAATCTAGCCACTAGCACATCCTCCTCTTCATTTCCTTGATTCCACGATCACACCATGTCTTTACCTGCATCACAAACAACAATTGAAACGCATGAGTATCATCACAAATACTCAGTGATGCAATCCTCCCATATATTGGGTTATACACACAAGCAATTGAGAATCCAATGTTCAACAACACCATCCTGGTGTCGACCGACACCTACTCGACATCCACCAAAAACCCTAGTTGTGTCGACCGACACTCCTAAGAGCCCTTGCGCCGTCCTCCTGGCGACTTCATCATGGCTCGTGTGGAATCGCTACGTTAACGTCAGATCACGTTGATGGAAATAAATATTCCGTATCAAAATGGATATTAAACTCTATCAATGTTACTATTAATTAGAGTATTAGATACATGTCTTGAGTTTGATGTTTGTGAGTTGATCACTTTGGTCTGATGTTTGTTTGTTGGCATTTTTTTGCTTCTTTGTCTTTGGAGTTAATGTTGTTCCAATAAATGTTGCATTCAAATCTGTTTGCAACGACCACGTATAAAGCAGTCTCTTGTTCTTGTATTAAGTTTTAAACACAAACGGTGTTATTATGGCCTGACTAGACTGGTGAAGACTTTTAAGATTTTAAAATCATTTAAAAGTCTTAAAAGCATTTTATTTGCCAATCAAGTTTTAATGACTTTTTTATTTTTTAAAGTTTTTACAGCCATTTTAATTTTTTCCTTCTTTATTTCCCTTTCATTTTTAAAGCTTCAAAATGACGTTGTAATACTTTTAAAACCAATAAGTTTAAAAACTTTTTTTTTTCTTTCTCCATCATAATTAAAAACTCTATATATTTTTATACAAACTTTCTTTTTATAGATTAATTATCAGTACTTTTTCTTTCCTTTGATATCCACTTCTCTTCACAAATTTATTATTTTTATCATCACCTTCGTATTTTCTCATAATTGTATTTTTAATAAAATTACAGTCACAGTTTTAAAAGTTTGTTTTTTAACAATCAGATTTTAACAGTTAAAGTATCTACAGCCAAAATCTCTACAATCAAATTTTATACAGCCAAATTTTTACAGTCAAAGTCTCTACAGCCACAAATAACAGTCGTTACCAATCGAGACTTATGTTGTTAAAACTTTTGGATACCCAAATAGGAAACATGTTTTCAAAAATAGGATGTTGGATGGGCCGTAACATACTCAATTAAAAGAACATGTTTGTAATTTTGTGCACTAAAAATTAAAGGCAATTAGGTCCAGAAGAGTCTTATGCTTGGAGGTAATACAAATTTTAATTTGGTCAAAAAAACTAGACTAGCCAAATCTATCGTCGTTCTTTTGCTACATTTTTGATAGTTTATATACCAAATTATAGGTAAATTCTAACTTTGGAATGATGTCCACGATTGCATGATTTTGGAATCGGATTAGACAAAATAATCACAAGGTATAACATCCCTACTCATTGTAAAGATTCAAACGGGGCTGCAACCAGTGGTAGGTTCCATTTCGTAAAAGACTATCTTAAAAGTTAAAGCGGACGGGATCATAATATTTATTGATTGGTTTGTTGACGTGTCCCACTTTTTGTTTCTTATTATTATACTATATATATTATTCTTTCTTGACAATAGAACAAGTGAAATGACTAATTTCATATTATTTGGTAAAAGGATTTCTTATTATTTGCAGCAGAACTAATAGTAAATTCCATATTTTAGAAATAGTTAGACGCTAGTCGGAGTAGGCCTAGTGAAAAAATTAAAGATTAAATGGAGATTAATCAGGGCTAGTTTTAGGGTTATTTTGTTAAATTAATAATAATAAAAAATATAATACTAAATATATGTATAATTTTGTTTATGTTAAAAATATATATATCAAATAAAATATAAAACTATAGTTACTGTCTTTAAAATTATGGTAAACACATAAAAATGTTATTTTAAAAGAAAAAATTATGATTTTTATTAGAAGTTTGTACATCACTTTTTGTAAAACATCATAAACTCTTAATTTTAAATGTCTAAATAACAAAAAAAGTATATAAATTTGATTTATATTTGGCTCCAAAAACAATCAGTATACACAAAATAAAGAGAGAAGTAATCGGATTAGATAAGTATAATTGAATAATTGATGTTAGGCGGGATTACTCATTAATCGAAGCAGAGATGGTAGGCCTAGCAATTTTACGATCGGAGCTAGGCGGAGATTTTTAAAACAGGAAGTAAAATCACTTTATGCTTTTTACATGTTATGCTTTTAGTAGTTGTGGACATAGGAGTAAGGATTTCATGGAAATATTCATTTTTTGTATGAAGTTCTTAAAAAAAAAAAAATTGATTAAAAAGAGAAATGGCCAATTGAAAATAGACAAACAGACATCAAAAATAAAGAGATTGGTCGTGGACACGGGGTCCCTCGCACGCACTCTAGGACCTTTGATTGGTTTTGCACTCTAGATTGATAATTGTAAATAGTTATTTATTTAGTAAATAAAAAAGTGTTTTAACATTATCTACCCTCCATTAGTTCAAAAAAAAAAAAAACATTATTTACCCTCCAATGATTGTTACTGGAGCAGACGATTGAGAGAATGCGTGGAGCATAATTGGTGGCAATCTACTCAGGAGTACTATTGTCTCCCACTTGAAACAAAATGTTACACGTCGTTAAAGAATAAGAAATGTTTTTTCTTCTTAAACAAATTATGGTGACAACAAGAACTACTACTCCGTTTTGATTTTCTTAGTTCAAAACTTTGAGATAAGAAAGATTGATAATATGATAGATGTGGTTTAATTAGTGTACTACACAAAAAGAAAAAGAAAAAAGAGTTTCAATACCATGAATTCGAGTAATGGTGAGATAACTCATTAATATGTTGTTTACTTGTTTTTAATTCCAGATAGTACTAAGTTTTAGAATTTTTTGGTTTTCTTTTTTTTTTTCGTTTCAAATATGATTTCGTTTTGGTTTGAAAAGTATAAAATCTTAGATTATTTGGATTTTAGTAGTAGAAAGACAATTTTAGTGTCTCTTTACCAAGAAGATCCTTTAGTTACTTTAGTAGATTTTCTTTATTAGCATAAAAGTACTCGATTACATAGCTGATAGTTAAAGAAAATAAAATGATATATTTTGTAAAGACTTTTTTTTTGTATTGCCAAGGATATATAAAGACAAGAAGTAGAAAGACAAAGACTCTCTCTCCCCATTTTTAGCCATGGAAGTTTAATCAAGATCTCCCTAATTTTGGATGAAACTCAAAAGCTCTATTAAGGTTGATTCCAAAATTGGGGGAGCTTGAGCTGAACATCCATGGAAGCTTCTAGGTGGACCGAAGGGTTTCACCAAATAGATGTGAAACACAATGTTCACTCCCTGCACTTATTTAACCAGCTATGTTTATGATGAACCTTCAAACCGTTCTGGTTAAAGCGGTGGGGTTGAACCGGCAAGTCATGGAACGGCGGATGGGCTCGATCTTCTTCGAACCTACCAAGGTCTTATATCGGCTCCTTCCCTACTATCTAGGGTTTTGTTATTTGTTTTTGTCTTTGAAATTTTCCATTAATGTTTATCATGTTGTTTTGTCAATTCGATCGGTTGTATTTGTTTGTGCAATTTAAGGAGTTACGATCTTTGAATTTGTTAAACGTTTGTATTTTTTCTATGATTGTCAAATATAAGAAACAAAGAGCATTTCAAATTTAACAAAAGAGTTATATAAGTACAATCTGTGCTCAATTTTCTTGAAGAGTTAATTTTTGTAGTGATATCGATGTACAATATTTCAGATTCTTTTTGGTATTACCAAATTTAAAGAATAAAGTTGTGTCACTTGTGTGTATCTGTGATCTTTTATTGTCAACTGATGTATGTTGCTGTTTGGCTGTTTGCGTTATTTGATTTGATTGCTTTAATTTATGTAACAGAGGATACCCGTGGAAACATGATCAACTATTTATAGAAGACAAGATCATGAACTAGCAGATAACAAAATAATGATAATGCTACATTTTTCTATAACTTATCATATGTTTCACTATATAAACCTTAAAATCATAAATATTTTTCTGTTTACAAATGATTTTGATTGTTGCAAACCATGGACTGTAGAAATCATACATGGTTCTCATTCACGCAATTAATATAGTTACCCGAAGAATTGAACACGTTTGGAATTGGATGTTTGACATGATAAGACGATTTGCCATATTTTTGCTTAAGAGAAAACATAGATAACATGCTATGCTGAAACGTTAAATTTTATGACAAGGTTGTGATGAAATGGTGCTTTTTGTTACGATGATTTATCTTGGAAAATAAGAAATGAAGTGGAACCCAACTGGTCCATATTTATCAGTTATTTTATATTCAACTGATGTTAATTGAGAAACATATATGAAATTAGGAAATTAAGAAGAAAAGAAGGTTAAATACGTCTTCAAATCATGTAGCTTATATAAGTTATAAAATACAAAATTAGGCAAAAAATACCTGTCAGAAGTGGGGTTTGAACCCACGCCCTCGTAAGAGGACCAGAACTTAAGTCTGGCGCCTTAGACCACTCGGCCATCCTGACTTTGCTGAACATAGTAAGTATTATCGGTATATAATATGAACAAGCACAAGCACAATATCGAAGACAATTTTGAAAACTTATTCTCCGTTCATTATGTCGGAATATGTTATATCAAAACTAAAATTCGTAAGAAACAATTATTAGTTGTAATAAATAATCTATAAAAAACAAAAATCGTAAAAAAAATTATGCATATAGCAAGATCACGACTACAAATTTGGTCCTCAAATTCTCATGCCACACACACGACACACCCACACAACACGGCAAAAAAAAAACCAAAAAAAAAAAAAAGGAAAAATACAAGCAACGTTGTTAGGTGAAATTTGTATTATGATATAGCTTAGAAAAATTATATAAAAAATATAACTAATTTAGTGTCAGAAGTGGGGTTTGAACCCACGCCCTCTTACGAGGACCAGAACTTGAGTCTGGCGCCTTAGACCACTCGGCCATCCTGACATATATGACTCAGTTGCGTACTGCATATATATAACGAATCAATATATCTAATTAACATGGTAGGATGTGTAATATTTGGCCTCTCGAGTAATCGAAGCATACAAGATAACAAGACATACAGATTGATACACTAAAGTAAGATCAAGGATATATATAGAGACCAAAGAACAACTGCAAATTTTGTCCTCCTCCCCCACAACACAAATCAAAATAAAGAAGCAAAGTTGTTAAAGTAAAATTCGGAATGAGAGCTAACACATAAACTTTTTAGATTTAGCAATTAGCAGTTCACAACACAAACCCACATTTTAAAAAACCAGAGTATTGTGAGCATTGCACTCAAAAGAAAAACCCACAAAAAAAAACCTAATCTTTCTTCTTGTTCTTCAAAGGTCCCCTTGGGATTTTGCTCAAAACCTTTGCGTCAAACACAGCGTATTGCTTCTTCAATTCAGCCATCGCTTTCTCACCGTATGGGTCAATTTTGTCTTCATACTTGTCGTAAACAAGAGGAACAGTGAAGAGCAGAACCAAAGCTGAATCAAATCAAGAACCATATCAGAAATTGTTTTGTTATTAAAGATTTAAGGAATACGCAATACTTAAGAAACTGTAAGTGTTACCTATGTACGCCAATGTCAAGAAACTACAGCAGCCGCCCAAGATGGATAAAACCCACAATCCAAAAATTGCCTGATTCAATCAAACAGTAGAGTTATTGTCAAGCTTAAAAGATGAGACCATTGAGAACGGATTAAGTCCTGGAGAGTTTTAAACTTACAGAGACAAACTTCTTGATATCCCTTCCAGATGCAATCTCATGAAGAGAAGAGAAACCACGGTTGATTTCGATTCTGAGACCCGAAGCAAGCTGAAGAAGAGGTTCTTCAGGGATATGAACTTCAGGAATCTTTGGTGAGGACCTAAAATTGGTACCAAATAAGGGTCAACTAAACTAAGCTTTGATCTGTGATATGAAACGCAAGCAGCTTCCATAGGATTTAAAGATCACAACAAACTTACTTGTGAATAAACATGGTGGCATTAGACCATAGAAACAACACAGCAAGAGCAACGATCATCACATGACACAACAGAGTAAGAAGATGATACTCCATCAATTCAAAGAGCACCCAAGCTACTGTAGCACCACCAATTACACCACCTGACATCTTCTTGTTCTTCCACATAAATATATCCGCCGCTGCGCAAATTAGGGTTACTCTATAAATCAGAATCTCACAAGATCATTAATTAAACTAAACTAAACACATCTAATACACAGATTCAAACTATAACATCATTAAATCAACCATCTTATTCACCAAATCCCTAAAACGAAGCAAACCAGCAATAATATCAACAAGATCAATTCAAATTCGTATTAAACAAAACTGAGAGGATAACGAAAACGAGATCGGAGTAAAAACCGTACGTTTTCCGCCGCCGAGAACCTTATGAACAGGTCTCTCCCTACCAAACAAACGATAAACCTTCGATTTCAAAGACCTCGGACAAGAAGACGATGGTTTCTTCTCGTTCTCGTCATCTGATGAAGACGACGAAGACGAGTCACCTTTGTGATGGATCTTCTCCGATAACTTCTCCATCAACGATTCTCTCTCTACAACCTCCACCGCTGGTGAATCCAAATTAGGTGAAGATTCTGCATGCTTATGTTCATCCGCCATAGCTTTCCGATTCAATCGAAGTGATCGTTCTTCTAGAGAGTTCTAGGGCTTTCTGGAGACGAAGGATCTCGAAGGAGGAAGCCTTAAAAAATAGAAGGAGAAGATTTAGAAACGATCTAAACCGTTGAATAGATTTTTTTTTTATCTGAACCGTTGATTTCAAATCTCAGCGACGCTTGGGGAAACGATTAATAAAGACATGGGGGGAGGCGTATATGTATAAATAAAGTAAAATAAACCGTATTTTCTTAAAGGACGGAGATTTTAACGCCGTTGATCTTTAGCCACGTCTGTTTAACGGTGCCGTCACTAATGTGGTGTTGTGGTGTCACGCGGCTGGACTATGAGAAGGTCGAACCAGTGGGGTTGTGACATGAGGTGCACTTTCGGTATTGTATCAAAAGACAATGATAATTAAAAATTATTTATATCTTGATGACGATAAATTAAAAAAACATATTATAATTAAGGAAGTTGGAACCGTCTTAATTTTTTTGATTAACAAAGTTAAAGACGTGTTTAAGAAAAAGAATGTTCTAAAAAGTGAAGAAGCATTTAATTTAATTTAATTTAATTTGACAGCGTTAGGTCAGACTTCAGAGTTGTGTAGTATGGGCCCTTAATTAGCTGAAGACAATGATGAAGCCTAGTTGTATAATTCTGATACAAGAAAACAATTCAAACCCCGGAAGGCCCGAACCACCGGCTTTGTATGTAATAAGGAGGGAAGACAATGATGAATAGGTGAATGGTAACAAATTAAAGACTTCCCTCTTTTCTATTTCTTGCACAATAAGCTCGAATGAGTTATACTATTTTCAGTTTTAGATTTCTATGTTAATAAGCTATTTAAGAGCATTACTCTATTTTCTGAAAACAAGAGCAATAACTGTTATAGCCTCACCATGTTTTATAAAATAGAGTTTTAGATTTAGATTTCTATGTTAGCAAACAAGAGCCTACGATATATTTGCTCATATTTTCCAATCCTATATTTGTTCTATTAGTGTGGAAACATAACCAAACACAGTTCATTAGGTCATGAAATCTGAGAAATGGACTAAGACCGCTAATAAAGAGCTTCGTGTTTATTGCCAAAAAAAAAAAGAGCTTCGTGTTCTTTAGTGATGGAAATACACTCAGATTGTGGGAGTTCGAAGTTGTATATAGGGCTATCAAGTATAGTGCCAAGGTTCATATAGGTTTAGAGCGAAAAAAATAATCTTTATAATAAAATGAAAAGTTAAAATGATATATAAATATATATATTAGATGGTTAATTATGCAATACGTAGATGATATGTACTTGTTTATATATTTATATTATTTTATGACTATGATAAAATCATCTATATATTTAAATTGTTTGATTGTTTAATAGATTAAGTATAGTTTACAGTAAATTATATATCAATGTAAATTGTAAGTATGATTGTTTCTATATGACAGTAAATTAGTCATTATATGGTTTTTTGAAATGTTGAATAGATATTAATAATAAATAAGCAAAATATATGTAAAATATGAACAAAACATAAGTAAAAATTTTGTACGCATGTGTTTTTATAACACATAAAATAGACTCTCAATTGTCATACCATATATTTTTATTGTCACATTAGCATTTTGTTAGTTCATTAAAATATATTTTTGTATAAAATTTTAATACAAGTTCACAACTTTCATGTGTGGTTTTTCATTTTACTTTCAAACATCTAATACACCATATAACACTCTATTAATACAAATAAAATATTAAGAAATATAAAATAAGCAGAATTAATAACAAATAAAATATCATGAATATTTTAAATAATAATCATAAACAAATTTTCAAACTAAATAAATAACCTAACTAAAAAGATATGTGGCCTTACAATTTTTTACTATTTTGTGGCGGTCTTTTCTCTTGCGGCAGCCTTCTTGCTGTTAGCATCAAAACCTTCACATAAAAGCTTGCTTCAATGTAACAGCCAAGGACTGAATTGCAATAGCCCATATAGGTACCTTCGAAGATACTATCTTTCAATAGAGTAATAGACCACAGGATGATAGTTTCTACAAAGGACTGAAGCAACGGAAATAAGGTTTTGTAGTCTTTTTGAAAATGCTTAAGAAACCTCCCACCCCAGTTTGCTTTGCCATAGACAAAAGGAGGGAGTACAACCATAAGTACAATATCCAGGACGAAGATAACAAAAATGACTAGCAGTACTTTAGAATGGAACTGCTCATGGAGGTAGAGATATGTAATCACTGATACAGCAGAAACGACTATAGTCAGTATAGCTAGGAACTCCATAGCTAGTCGGTAGATACGGGTAGTACCAAAGAAAATATAGTCTTCATGATTAAGGTGCAAGGAACTTCAAAGGAGAAGGGAAAAAAGCGAGATGGGAGATGAAGATAAAGACAGAACAGAGAGACTTGGGAGATGAATGAATGAATGCTACTACCTTCTTAAATGTTTATATAGGGCTAAATCAACCAACAGTATTAAAAAGTAAAACAAAGAATTAAAAAAAAAAGTTGTGATTTTTAAAAGAAATGAGGTTTGTTGCTTACTCATCAATGTAAATTCTTACCTCAATTCTAGTCAGCATTCAGCAATGCAGTTTGTTAAAGTACTTTTTAAATTTCTTACTTGATATAGGGCATGAAAATATGTTTACATGCATCAGGGTCCATATAGTTTTTGAGTAAATTGATTAGCATTGTTTAACTCGCAGATGATCCAATTTTGCTATAACAATCAGGCTCTAGAACATTCTAATTTGAATACATAAAAGCAGGTATAAGCAATAGCTTCACACGTTATCTCAGATATATGGCTAAAGACTATAATAATTTGATTATTAAGCTTATCTCTTTCGTTTTGTCAAAAAAAAAAGTATGTGAGGCTAACACTTAACAGTATGATCAAACGTGCAAAACCCATCAAGCAAAAGAAAGGAACTAGACTCGCTTAGGGAGAGAGATTGAGGAAGCCTATTTCAAGCAGAGATCTATACGAGTTCATTGGCTTCAAGTGAGTGATCAAAAGTCAAAAAACTGCTTAATTACTTCTTATAAAAGTCACCAGAATGTCTTGAATACTAATCGAGCTTATAACAAGAACAGCTCAGGTGGTTCAGAAAAGTTACCTCTGCTGCAGAGCAGCAGAGTTGAAACGGATTACGGCCTTTCACTAAATCTTTCTTCTTCTTTTCTTTTTTACTCATTGTAATTTTTTTTTTTCACAATACAAAAAGATGAAGCAAACTAAACTCATAATTAAGTAAATAGGATCAGCAAAAAAAAAAAAAAAAAAAGACAACAACAACAACAAATAAATAATCCCATTCGTAAATCATCTGCAACTTGTGAGAACTTTTTCTTTTTCTATTTGTCTTTGTTTTCACAAGCTTTAACTGTGATTTTTAAACATTTTTGACAATCCTACTCTAAGATGAAATCGTTAAAATGTGTGATACATACACCAAAGGAAAAGAAAAAAACAACAAGGATATGAGAAAAGAACATTGCATGAACAATTTACATATATTCCTTGATTCGATTTCATCCAAAACAATAAACGTGAAGGGACTATTCTTTTTTTCCTTTAGAACTGTTCTTTGTGGAACTCGAACCTGGAGCAACCCGTCTGGTTAAATTCATGGCAGAGTGTTGCAAGTTCCTTCCCCAAGCTCGGTACTCCACAATAGAACACTCCTGTTTTTATTTAAAAAAATCAGACTAGGAAAATATGGACCATATTATTATTATTATTATTATTTTTTTTTCAACATATTATTAATTTTTATGAGCTGATTTTTGTGATTTACCTATTCTTGCGTTTCTATGTTTGGTGCTAATTTTTGATAAAACCTTCTTCCATTTCGGCCTCCCAAAATGCGTCCTTACCTATAATAACCAAAACTTGTTAATACAAGATCATATAGAGTGTTTGTAATTTGTAATAAAAGTAATCTTAAAAAGATCATTGCCTTGGTTCCAGAAAATATGTCTACGCCATTTTTAGCATGGTTTAGCGTTTGGATCATGGTGAGAAGAGTTGATCGAGTATCTCCTTCTTCGTACACACTAGTCAAGTAGTTGTGCATCTCAATAACACCCTTTTATTTGTTTCCAAGGACAAATATGTTAGTAGCTAACTTGAAAATGTATCTAACATAAGTTCTAACATGGGTAGGTGTATGTTACCTTTATATCCAAATCAGCAATTTCGTTCATGATTTCTTTAAACCAATCGAAAGAACCTTGTTCTCGTGTAACCCAGTAAAAGTAAGCATTCTTGGTCATCAAAGTCCTCGTTTGATTTTGTGGACTTCTAAACCGAGCTTCCGAGTTTAAGCAACTGGAACTGTGATCCGACGAGATGTTGCTGTTACTACGACTACCTGACATACTGATCACAGCTTGTTCATTTTGCTTAATAATGTTGTTGAGTAGATCTCTCAAAATGCTAATGAAAGGTGTTGCGCCGATTCCAAGGCCAACTAGTAATACCACATCATACTTCCAATGGTCTTGCGCTGGAGCACCATAAGGTCCATCTATCAACAGCTCTGGCAAACTAAAATTTCAAGAGAGAATATTAAAAATTTTACATTCTGAAAATGTAATAATAGATGGAAAAAATTTAAAGACATTATAAATGTACCTTCTTTGGTTTGGTCCGTCTGCTCTGAGAAGTCCACTTTTTCCAGGTTCGGGAGCTTGACATACCACTGAGAATGCCTTCTTAATCCCTTCTGTCCAATCACCGAGCTGACGAATGTGGATGCTAAGATAATCATCTCCAGGGGATGAAGTAATAGAAAATGGATGCCTGTAAAGTGTTGTCAAAATAACATAGGTTTACATATCTTAGATTGTATGAAAAGCAGTTAGGTTGTGTTGGGCTTACCACTCAAATTTTGATACTGCAGGGCACTGAACATATATATATTGTCCACTCTTGTAATCAAATGATGTAGGCTTAGACATGCGTAACACAATAACGTTTCCGGGATAAATTACAACCTGATGCCAAAGATATAACTAATTAGCATTCTAATTTCGTTTTCTATATGACTCTATCCAAACTGTAAGACATACCTTGCAGATTTCAACCGTGTAAAGCCTCGAACGAAAGAATCTAAGTATCCTTTCACCAGCATATAGTAAAACTGGCACAGAAAGATACATCCATATCTGCAGGAGGTAGTATCTTTTATTCAGTAGTATCACTGATTATTTGAGAATGAAAAGTAAAAGTGTTATATGGAATTTACCGTTTTGCGGTACCATTTATGCTCGAGATATAAGGAAACACCGTGGATGACTAAAAGAACATAAACCATTAGAAGTAAGTGATGTGAATACCAGAAGGCATTATATCCGGTTAGTTTGTCAAATGGTTTTGGCAACTTAGTAAGGTTCCGTCTGCATCTTCGACTAGCTAATGTGAATGCAATTACCATAAAAGCAACCATTATAAACCCAGTGATTCCCACTGGAGTGTTCACCAAGTCAAAGTATGTAGGTCTGATCACACCAAAGTAATGAACCAAGTATCTTTTGTAATCAGCTTCTGTAGATGTTAGTATCCTTGGGAAATCACAGGCAAGGTGGCTTGATGAATGAATAACCATTGCAACAATGATTGCTAGAGAGATCGTCTTGCAAAAACGAAAAAGTGTAGGATTCAGCTGAAGCATGTATAGTCTCTCTCATATGAAAGGGCAAGACAAAATGGTTTTGTATATTATTATTAACCTTGTGGAAGTTGATACTGTCATCGAACGGCACTGCGTAGGACAAACCAGTGGATCTAAGATAAGTGATGGTGTTTCTACAGACAGGCAAAAGTATAAGAGCCATGTTGAACTTCAAAGTCTCAGCTGCGCCTTTCGCCACAACAAGGCAGTAACCCATTACATGGAATGCGTCTTTGTTTTTGTACTGAACACATTTCCACATAAACAACCAGGCCATGATCACTAACCACAATGTCAAAACCCAAATTCTCTTCCAATTGTCTTGCAAGGAGTAAATCAAGCTCCTGACTATTCCCCATCTTGTATCCTTTAGATTTTGGCTTAAGGCTCGGCTTGTTTGGCTGTACGGTTGACTGTAACTATGAGATATGTCCTTCTCTAGTAGTAGCATCTCTAAGTCCTTTAACTGCATCGTTTCAAATCCATCACATTAGAAAATGTAGAACAGAGTTCCTCTGTTTTAATACTTAAGTGTTCAAATAGTATTCTACTACCCATCTTGTGTATGTCTCTCAGAAAATATATGTTACTAGTATTACTCTAAGGTTAAGGTTTATGTGTGGACCTCTACTTGTTTGCTTCGTCAAGGTTATATTCTATTAAAGTCTTCCTATACAAAATCACGCTTTAATATCATTGGTTCTAGACTAAGTCAACTGCCCCTATCATAGAACTTTATAGGTAGGAGAGAGCTTCAACGTCGTCATCAATTACTAAGGTCAAACTTAACAAAGAACCCTTCTACTCTCCCCTCATTGAAAGGGACTGATCTGCATACTATATCAATTTAATATTTAAGCATGTGTTTTTGTGTTATGAGCTTTTCACAAGATGACAAATAAAAAAGTGATGGAACCATGCACCTCTATGTACTGAGAGTCAAGCCCATCCGGGGCTAGTTCTTCCATGATCAGTGCTGCATACTCTTCTGCTCGTTGTCTCAACCTTGATAGATTATTTGCTGATGCACTTAGTATAATTATCTATACGTTATCAAAATCATACACAATAAAATTAGTTAATGCCAAAAAAGATAGAAAGATTCAACGTATAAACTTAGTGGTTATATAGAAATATCATATCTTTTGATTGGTAGTTACAACTTAGAAACACTACTTTAAATGAAGAAAGTTGCGCCTACGAGGTCAATCAAGATTTTATGCAGAAAACAAATAGCAACTCAAAGTTTTCTATTCTTGCATTGGTTTAGAAAGGAGACATAGGAACTAAATTATATCAAAGGTCGACCAACCAAAAAAATATCGGCAAGAGGGATAATACAATATTAAAAAACATAAGATAATGGGACTCATGTAAGATTCATTATTACGTAGTCAACGATTCAATGCTGATTAGAGAATACTAAAACTAGGAATTAGATGGATGGAAACATAAGTCATCACCTCTTTTACTTCTTTCTCTGTGATTCTACCATCTCCATTTTTCACCCTGCACGTATATATAATACAATGTTAGAAAAAAAAAAACAAATCAAATCAAGAACCTTAAAAAAAACTATGTTTAATTAACATATTCGTCAATACATGTTGAAGAAGATTTGTAGGCGAGAATCGAAGCTATCGTCTGTAATCTGATACCAAAACTCATATAGTTCTTGAAGATTGATCTTGTCAACCATTATTCTTCTTCTCCTACACAACGCGTCGAACAGCTCTTCTGCAAACTCTTTCGAATTCTCAGTCTCATTCTCCATCCCTTTTTTCCAACACAAACACATAACAAAATCGTCATCAAAATGTGTCACAATCTAATGCATATGATTGATTATAATAGCTAGAGATGCATTCGAAATCATGTTTTTTTCTCAAACCTATGCAATTAGCGAAATCACTTCGGCTAATATGACCATCTTTGTTAAGATTGACGAAATTGTTTTGAACTTGTCTCCAATCCGCGATCCCGTTATCTTTACTGCTTATGAATTTCAAACCATGAATTGCTCTCTGCGTACACGATCCAAGCGGATTGGTGAATCGTTGTGTTAAGGTTCGGCATAGATGACGATGATTTATGCCTTGGTCTACATTAGGAACCACAGGCTCAGGTGCAGACCGAGACGAGTAGCCTAACGAGATCCTTTGAAGCTTTTGTTTAAGATCTCTAGAGAACTTTTTGGCTCTCTCCACCGTGTGAAGCTCTGAGATCCGATGACTCGACGACGCACTCCACCCTAAGCTACGAGATCTTGATCCTGAGTTAGAAGCAGAGCAAGAGGTGATTATCTCTTGATCGGTGGTTGTAACGGAGTCGATGTTTAGTAATACGCCGCTTGGGAATTCGATTGTTACTTCCACGAGCTCTTCACCGGAGGAGGAGGAGGAGAAGGGTGAGAATGGTGCAGGCAATGATTGAGAGCTTTGTGTGAATTCTCCGGCGGAAGCTATTTCGGATCCCCAACGATCGTCGTCGTGAGTCCCGCCGGAGAATGACATTGACATTTTCGAATTTGTTGAGGGAGAGAGAGGAGCGAATAAATAGAGTTTTTGAATTACCAAAGCAGAGTTGAACCATGAGACGAAATATTAGAAAAAAAAAAACACAAGTTTGGTTTCTAAAAATAGGACTTTTATTTTATTATATTTGGTGTTGTTAAATATATATATACTTGCATGTTTTAGTGTAGACAACAAAATATAAAACAAACTTGTATTTTTATAATTCATTCAAAGATTAACTTAAATGATTTAGTGCCTTTATATTTTTTTTTTTTCTTTCTTTCTGAATTTGGTGGGGAAGAAGAGACCTCAAAGGAGGGATGAGTGAGTAAATTATACAATTTTTTTTTTTTTTTTTTTGTATATAAAATTTGTCTACCGAATTGGGCTTAACCAAAGCAGAGTTGAACCATGAACGAAAAATATAAAAACAAGTTTTTGTTTTTAAAAACTGGGATCCTTTTTTAAAAAAATATCTTTCTAGATTTCAACATTTAAAAAAAAATTAACAAAAAAAAAAAAATCATTTTTAGATGTTTTCTCCATACTAGATATACCAGCACATAAATGTATTAATACAAGTGTATATAATTATTTCTTTACAGTATAAAAGTATTAAGGCACACGTGGATACAATTCTTAACAAATTATAACATAATCAATATATAAGAATAATCGATAAATATAACAATTCAAAGATTTTTCTACTATTAATAAGTTTTTACATAATAAGTTTAGGTTATCTGAAATATTTTTATTGGTTATTTTTTTATTTAAGAAGCGTATAAATATTTTATTTTCTTATAAGTTAAAATTAAATTTAATTTTAAATTAAAATTTTAATACAAAGTGAATAAACTAACATACAATTTGCAAATAATCACATGCCAAATAATTGTATAAGAAAAAAGAACATAATCAGTCCAAGAATGGTTAGTATCATTTATTATTCTTATTCCATATAAAATAACTTTGAGATTGGTTAAAACTTATGTAAAATCTAAATACTACATATATACAGATCTAAATTTTTGATTTCATAAACTATTTGGGCACCCCAAAAAATACTCATCAACTTTGAAACTAAGCACAACAAGCATAAGTATATTTTCATAGATTTTTACCTATTGAACATATGTAAAATTAAATACAAAATCTCATATTCTTTCTCTAAACAAATATTTTTAGGCTAAAATAGGAACAAAACAAACGTTAAAAGCTACTAAACGATCTATAATGTCTGTTTGTTACGAAAAATCAATATATTTTTATCTATATATTGAAAATTTGAATTTCATAGTGATCTATTTTTAAATATTAAAGTCATTTTTAAAAAAATAATTCATATATAATACTACTGATTTTCTATTGTAGTTAAGGTTTTTAAAACGAACTTGAACTAAAGAAAAATCTTCTCATCATGCCTAGTATGTGTGTTTAATGTGTACGAGTTTTATTCAAACATAAAGTTACTAGATAACAATCATGCCTAGTAATTAGTATATGTGTTTAATATGTACTAGTTTGATATGATTTAGTAAACTTTTCAAATCCCACCTAAAACGATAAGATTTAAATTTCTATAATTTTAACCAAAGAATTCTTTACTTTAATAAAAAACACAAACACACACACAATAGAAATCCTTTCAAATCCTTCAAAATCATTAAAAACAAAATCTCATAAATATTTTCAATAATCATAGATTTTTAAATTAGATTTTCAAATCATTAATTCAACAACACTGAGGCTCTGATTGGGAGAGATTTTTAAGACTTTAAAATTAATTTAAAGTCTTAAAAGCCAAAATTTTACCAATCATGCTTAATTATTTTTAAAAATAAAAATCTATTATTTTAGTTTGTACGTACAAATTTTTAAAGTCACAAATGTGAGGCTTTTTTTGGCTGTAAAAATAAATAATAATAAAATTGTATTTATTTTCTCTTTCTTATTATCCATGATGATTAAAACATTCATTTTCAATCTATGTATAATTTATCACAAATATATTATAATTCATTAAAAATTGATTTTTATTTCTGTTATTTTGAGATCCATTTTCAAAATTATTTTTGCATCAAAATCATTATAATACATAATATATTATGTCATATCTTTATATTTTTTTAATTTGTTGAAAATATTTATCTATTCATTTTTTATGAGTTTTTGTATTTTAATTTTCAATTTTTTATAAATAAAATTCATTATGTTGCCACATAAATTTATTTTTAGCATCTTTATATTTATAAAAGACATACAATAAAAACATTAAAGTTTTAACATTAAATTTAAAAACAAAGTTCTTTAAATAACATAAATTGAATTTTACTATTAAACTTTAAAAATTTATAATTGAATAACATCTAATTTTAAATTTTAAAGAAATCATTTAAAATATTTAATTCAACAAATACATCCCTTAGTTTTTCGGACAGGTCAGAAATTACCGGTCAATTCAAAGAGCTTTGGGTAAAACCGTAAAGTTACCAACCCGAACCATACTCGATAAATAACTAGTTCTTAACCAGTTCTCCGATCGATTATTCAAACCGACCCGATCTAAATCTAAACCGAATTTCTATCAGAACAAAATTGTTCCTAAACCGTTTTAATACCCGAAGTTCCAAAACTCGAAATATGGGGAAATATGTGAACCGGACCGAACCGAACCGAACCTGATTGATACCTGAATGCGGTTTAGATTTAACCTGATTGATACCTGAATGCGAGTCCCTAATTCCTAAAGCATGACTAACAACAATCACACGTGCAGATGAGAACTTGTCACGTGCGGAAACTACCTGATTTAACCTGATTGATGATACCTGAATGCGAGTCCCCTCACGCTCCTTTGGCTTTTGAGTTTTGTGGATGATTAAAAATGAAAATTACCGCCTTTATTAAAAAAAATTCTAGGGTTTACAAAATTGGGTCTCGCTCTCTCTCCCTCCTACTTAAATCTCTCTGTTTCTTCTTCTCCGTCAACGATACAATACCCAGAGACGCCGGCGGTTATATAAATCGTCGGATCTCTGTGGATTCTTCAGCCGACAAGTTTCCGGCGTAAAGTTTGTGTGTTTTGTGTGAGTAAGAGAGAGTAATTAGGGTTTTTGGGGTTATTTGCTTCGATGGACGAGACATTACTTGACGATATAATACGGCGGCTTTTGGCGACGAATAATGGAAGAACGGTGAAGCAAGCAGTGATAACTGAGGCGGAGATACGGCAGCTATGTTTGGCTTCCAAAGAGGTTTTCCTCAGCCAGCCTAATCTCCTTGAGCTTGAGGCTCCTATTAAGATTTGCGGTAAATGTTTTTCTCTGTTTACATTTATCATGAATTCGTTTTTGGGTTGTGGGTTTTTGAAAAAATGTGATTTTTTGGAATGTGAGGTTTGGCTTTGTAAGTATTGTTGTTGGGGAAGCTTTGTGAGCTTTAGGCTTACATTGAAATGATGATTTGAATATGTGTACTGTATGTTGTAAGTTAGTTCATTGCTCTTGCTGTGGAAGGACCTTTAACTTTTTGTGAGTCTATGAGAAACCATGTTGGCTTTGCTATGATGTAATGTATATCCTGAAATTAGAATCCCTCCTCCTGACATGTGACTATGTGGTTTATGATTTTGTTTTGTTTACTAGTGTCTGAATTTGGTGTATGATACTTAACTATCACTATATCTTCCACTGTGCTTACATTAAACACTCTCTGCTGCTATGAACTAACTCTATGGTTTATAATTTTTGACGATTTTAAGTTTATATGTTGATGAGCAGGAGATGTTCATGGGCAGTTTCCTGACCTTTTGCGGTTGTTTGAGTATGGTGGCTATCCGCCAGCTGCAAACTACTTGTTCCTCGGGGATTATGTTGATCGTGGTAAGCAGAGCATAGAGACGATATGCCTTCTTCTTGCCTATAAGGTCAAATACAAGTTCAACTTCTTTCTTCTCAGAGGCAATCACGAATGTGCTTCAATCAACCGTGTGTACGGATTCTATGATGAATGCAAAAGAAGATACAATGTCCGCCTTTGGAAAACTTTCACTGAGTGCTTCAACTGTCTTCCTGTTTCTGCTCTCATTGATGATAAGATTCTCTGCATGCATGGTGGACTGTCGCCTGATATTAAGAGCTTAGATGACATCAGGAGAATTCCTCGTCCCATTGATGTTCCTGATCAGGGAATTCTTTGTGATCTGTTATGGGCTGATCCTGACAGAGAGATTCAAGGCTGGGGGGAGAATGACAGAGGTGTCTCATATACATTTGGGGCTGACAAAGTTGCTGAGTTCCTTCAAACTCATGACCTTGATCTTGTTTGCCGAGCTCATCAGGTAAAGCTAAACTACACTAACAAGTTAGTCATTAAGTTTGTATAGAAAATGCTTCTAATGTCTAGGTGATATTGAGTATTTTGGGGCGTGTTCTCTAGAATTCATTACGAGGGTTTTCTGGATTGGTTTGTTCTTATCTGTAACCATTCTCTGATTTCAGAGAGTTAAGAAAGCATAAATCAGTTGTCAAACCAAATCAAATATATTATATAACTGCTGATATTAGGAGACCTTTAGATTCATGGACAGTCTCGTTAGCGTAACGGTCTGTAGTTTGTTCAGCAAATCATTTTTTTCACATACTGATTGTGCAGGTTGTAGAAGATGGATACGAGTTCTTTGCAAAGAGACAACTGGTGACAATATTCTCTGCACCCAATTACTGTGGCGAGTTTGACAATGCTGGCGCAATGATGAGTGTTGATGATAGCTTAACATGTTCATTCCAAATCCTCAAGGCATCTGAGAAGAAAGGAAGATTTGGATTCAACAACAATGTTCCTAGACCAGGAACCCCGCCTCATAAGGTAATCTATATATACTATCTCCCTCCTATATATATATATATAGATCCATCAATGTTTAAACATCAGGTTGATATGTTAACTTTTTCTTCAGGGTGGAAAAGGTGGTTAAGTCCTTGTTACCAACGTGGGAATCAATTAAAGAGTGAAGCCAATGGGTTCGAAGATTGCAACAGTTTGTTTTGCTAGATTGTTTTTTGTTTGGTTGAGGCAACATTATGTTTTGTTTAGATTGTTTTGTAATATTGTGGGAAATGTACACGGCATTTTCAACTGAAGAAAGTTGGGTTTATAGATCTAACCTTTTAGACCACAATGCAAGAATGTCGAGAAACGTTTTGATAAGTCTATCGATAAAACAAACTTGCGAGATTAGTTTTCTAATACAAAATCAAAGTTTCGGAACGTTCTTTGAGACCACAATGCAAGAATGGAAAGACAAATTCAAGCAAAAGACAAAAGAATCCTTACAAGTTCAAAAGATTTGTTATAAATTTTTTTGACAAAAACCAGAAAAGAAGATTATAAAAAGATCAATACTCCCACTTCTTAAGCTCCATGCCATCTGGTGGAGTGCTTTCCACTTTCTTAGTCCCAACTTCTTTCCAGTTTGTCGACAGTACCGTCCCGTTCGACTCAGCCTGTCAAACACAAACCACCCGGGTAGGCAGGCATATCATCAGTCAAAAGCAAAGGAGAAAGTTATTAAACAAAAAAGTAAGGACCAAAGATTAGATTTGCTCACAAATGATTTGTTCATGGCTCGCCTCATGTCCTCATCCGCACTTGAGTATATGTCGCTGAAAAATTTGTTCATAGCTGCATCTCCATCAAGCTTCTCATCCTTCTCCTGCGAAATTCAAAAGTGATAAGCAGAAAGAACACTACTGAGAAAGAATAAAGTAAAGCAAAGCCTCTAGAGTTAAGAGACGGACCTGTTTCTTCACTTCAGCTTCCAGCTTGTCCCAGTCTTTTGCTGGCTTAGAAGATGGGTACACTGGTCTCTGCGCCACTGCTGCATATTTTACACATAAAATTAAACGAGATGAGAGACTGTTTTCAGTTTTGTTTAAGGTTTTACAATTGTGGTTAAGAATAAATAAAGTAAACGCTAGGAATAATGGTATGTTCTGAGATGAACCTGATGAGACATTGGGTTTGGGCAGAACACCTTGCCCTTTGCCATATTCAAGGGAAGCCCACGTGATTATCTCTGCTTTCGCAAGACGGATCTCAACTTTGGTTGACAATACTTCGTATCTGCACTTCTCTGGGATGATCTGAATAAATGAAGAAAGATTTAGTAAAGTGTATATGTAAACAGCACAAGACTTCATTTGTCAAATTAACATACCTTCCCGAACAATCTCGGCTGAAGATGATAAGCTTCCTCTCCAGCAACATCAATTACAACACTCAGCTGCACAAAAAAAAGGTTCAGATAAATATCTCAAGTCAATACAGAGAATGAGATTACAAGAGCTAGGTTCAGTTAAAACTTTAAAGTAATGAATCCATCTAATTGCGAGATACTTACAATCTGCTCACCAAACTCGACAGTTACTTTTTCCTTTGGTATTCCTTTAGCAAAAATTGTTACAACCGCTTCCTCTGGCTTCTGGTAAAACTCGTGTCTGTTGAGCCATTAACTTATCAATCAGTATACAGTGATTCTCAAAAATTAGATAAGAACCTACATTTTTTCGACAACTAGACTACCTGAACATGGGTTTGGCAGGTGCTGCAGGAGTTGGAACAGGAGGAGCATCAGCTTCTGTAGCTAGTGGTGTTGAAGAGCTTGATGCCAAACTCGGTGGCACTGGTTGAACCAATTCCTTCTCTTCTTCTGAACACGGAAATAAAGACTATTATTATAAACCTAAACTCAGGAGCACACAAAAATCGTTTTAGTACATTAATTCTTAAGCTGTGGAACATACCTGCAATGCGAAGATCACATTCATCAATCATCTTCTTAAACTTTGAGTCGTTAGGTGCAACAGAAGCACCCTTTTCCAGGGCTGCTTTAGCAGTACTATACTCCTCAAGCTTCATACAAGCAGTTCTGCAACAATCAGAAGATAAGATCATGATTCCAATTAAACTTAAATACAAACATCAAATCATCATTAAACTTAAATACAGAGAGCTCATGACAATTTATAACATACCCCTTCCTGAGGTAGGCTTTTGCCAAAGTAGGTTCCAACGCAATGGCTTTGTTCGCATCTCCAACAGCTTCTGCTCATTGTATAATTCACAAAATATATTAAAAAAAATTATAATCAGATCACTCAAGCAAGAAGCAGCAATAACCAAAACAGTACAAGTTCCTCAAATCAATCAATTGAGTAGAAACCCTTATCCGAATCAAGGTAACAACACATCTCACAAACAAAACCCTAAAACATAATTAAACTCGAGAACAAAAATCAAAATTGATTCCACTATGAACAGATCAAAGCAAGTAACAACAACAAAAACCCAAAACCCCAAAAGCGTCAACGAGGCAAGAGGAAGACGAATCGTCCAATAAAGGTTCATCCTTTTAACGATGAGAAGGAAGAGAGAGTGGTAATATTATTACCAGTGAAACTATCGAGTTTGATGTAGGCTTGAGCACGATCGGCGAAGAAGGCGGCGCAATTGGGATCCAAGTCAATGGCTTTGGAGTATAAGTCAACAGCAACATCGAAGTCATCATCTAGAAAAGCTTCTGTAGCTTTATCAGCCAATTCCTTCGCCATTGAATCTGATCAGAGGATTTGAGAGGGATACGCACAAGACTAGAGAGAGAGAGATTATAGAACAAGAGATTCGTAGACCTTTTTGTGTTTGATCTTTTTTTTGTTTTCTCTTTGAGTAAGAACGTTTTTAATATATACCACAATTAGGTCATATAGAAAAGAACAAAAATTGGGAAATTAGACTTTTTTTTTCTTTTTTTATTTACATTAAAATTGAATCTTGATAAATACAAAAAAAAAATTAAACAAAAGACAAAAGATAATACAGATTAAAAGAAGAAATAGTAAATTTAACTATAAAGGATTACCATAATCTAAAAGCTAATAATTCTTTTATAACAAATCAAAACGGGTTTTTGTCAAAAAAAAAATATATATAATATACTATGTATATTTTAATAATTTATATAAAAAAGATTACAATATATTCTAATAATTTAAAATATACTATTATAATCATTAATTTCACAATCTTTATATACTATATCTCTAGTTGATAACAATTACTTTTCAGTTGGTGTAAACACAATAGATATGGCTAGGAAATTCTTAAGTTTATGGAAGAAAAGGTTATATAATCTTTTATTTACAAAACATACAGATTAATAAATCTGCAAATATGGATATATATAGTTATATAATATACATAAAAACTTCATATATATAGAAAAACTATTACTATGCAAAATAGTTATATTTTAGTTGATAATAAATGGAAAGGTTATATACATGTAAATATTTGCTCAAGTTTTCAATTTTATTCGTCTCATTATAAAATACTAGATAAGGACCCGCCCGATGTGCGGGTTTAAAGTTTTATAAATTAAATTAAATTTAACAAACATATGTTAAAATTTGTTGTATGTTGTTTCTAAATTTTATTTTGTTAGAATACACTGATTTATATCCATTTACAAATCTTTTAAGTATATAACATTTAAAAGTGTGTTTTTTACACCTAAATATACTCTATGTTACAAATATATTCTTTATCACCACCTAGAAAATGTCAATATAAACACATTAAGCCAACTTCACTTCTGTATAGCTTTTTAATTACTAAAATTGTTGGTTCAAGAAACTTTTCGAAAAAAAATACTACATAATAATCAATGATGTATCATCACAATAATGTATGACCACCATGGAGAAAACCTCGGCTCTGCTTTCATCCTTTATGGAGAGAACCTTGCGTCCAACCTCCTCCACCTTCCTCTTTTGGGGAGATAACCTTTTGTCCAACCTTCTCAACCATAGAGAAAACCTCGGCTCTGCCCTCCTCATGTGTGGAGAGAACATGATCACGTCTTTTTGTTATCTCAAAATGGCTTGCTCCGACAACCAATGAAATTAAAAACCTTTTTCTAACGTCACAAAATCTTTTGATAGTAACTAATATTAAATTTCCCAATGTATTCGTAGAAGTGTCATTTGTCTCTGTAATGCCTCAACTGCCACCTTGCTTAGTGAGCCCATGTCCACTCTTAGTCCATGAGCCAACCTTCCTAAGTGGGCCCTACATCTAGTCCCGGCCCATGGACCGACCCATATTCGATGGCCAGTTTGTTACGTTTGGGAGGCTTTAAAAACCTTTTTACCAACCCTACAAATCAACAAATGATTTTTTTCTATGTTTTGTCCTCACTCATACAGTTCCGATAATCACTTTTAGGAAGGTCACCCATCCTGAAGTTCTCTTAGGACCTTTGACCGAAAAATAAATACATTTTGGTGACATATGTGGCCAAATCAATTCTTTTAAATCTTTCCGCAAACCAAGGTGTCACAGTCTTTGAGCTCATATAGATCTATCAACAATGATTTTTGTTTTTCCAATCTATCTATCTATGTTTGTTGTAAGCTTGTGTTAGATTAATTTATTTTATCCATCAATTAGGTTGATGAGCTTCTACTCGTTATCTCCCTTTGAGATTGAATGAATAATGGTAACAATTATGTTTGCAAAAAAAAAGAAGGGTTTATGACCAACCAATCAAAGTTGAGAAATTAGAAGAAAATTAATTTGGTATAATTAAAGAAACAATAAAAAATTATAAGCACGGTAATTTATGAATCCTAAATAATTCAAAGATGAAAATATAAATTAAATAAAACATTCTAAAAATACTACAATAAATTTTAAAATATAGTATTAGGAAAAGAAGACGCATATATTAATCTCTTTTTTGGGTCAACATATTAATCTTACCTATTCCCAACAAAAAAAGGAGAAAGTATGAGAAAATTTTGGTTTAAAAAAATAAAAAAAAATTTACCTTCCCATTAAAAAAATCCCAATTAAACAAACTTGAAAGCAGTGTTTTTGAATAAATTATTTAAATATGAGACGATCTATGTTTATATAGAAGTGAGTATTTACAAAATTTAGAATTAATAATTAACTGTATATTTTCCTTAATCCCTTTTCTATATTTTTTTGTAGAATTAATAACATAAATTAAAATAAGTAAATAATATTATAATTACGAATTTTATGAAATATATATATATATATATATATATATATATATTCTCCTTATAATTATTTAAAAACTTTGTATTTTTTTATAAATACTGTAATTTTGATAATTATCTTTTTACACTATTAATATTTTTAAAACAAAATATATTATTTTTGTTGTAATTAAATTCCTCCTATTTAATATTAACTTTTACACATGTAAAAAAAATCAAATTAAACAAAGTTGAAATCAGTATTTTTGAATAAATTATTTAAATATGAGACGATCTATGTTTATATAGAAGTGAGTATTTACAAAATTTTGAATTAATAATTAACTGTAAATTTTTCTTAATTTTTTTTCTATATTTAATAATATTAGAATTTCTAATTTTATGAAATATATATATATATATAATCTCTTTATAAATAATATTTATAAAACTTTGTATTATTACATTATTAATATTTTCTAAACAAAATATTTTATTTTTGTTGTAAACAAATTTTTCCTATTAAATATTAACTTTTACACATGTCAAAATCTGAGATTGATAATTTGACACGTGTCATGATCCTGTTAATGACTAACTTTGAAAACCCAACTTTATATAATAAGATATGTATTAATTTACTACTAATAATAATGACTAAATATGATGTTAATCACCGTAATCAAAATTAAAATATATATTTTTTTAATTTATAATAATTTGTATCTTAAAATTAAAAGTTTTGTTGTTGTTTGAACATCTTCAACGTCTTCGACGTATCAATTAAAAGCTTAAAATTAAAAGCTTTCTATTGACAACGGACCGTCTTCAACTTCTTCCCCCACATATCAATTAAATGGCGTATCAAGGTTACTCGATCGCATCGCTGAAACAAAACAGTATCTTCTTCCTTGTCGCTCGTCGCCTTTCTTCAGAGTCAGTATCAAATAAAGGCTGTCCAAGAATCATTATTCCATTTGGCTAGTCCATTTAGGTTCTCCTATTTATTTTTATTTTTTTTTACTATGACTAAGCCCATGAAAAAAACCAAACAAATAATATAAGCCCATTTAGAGTCGCCTTCCCTTTCAATGTTTTCGTTGATATCAGAGCTGCAAACTCGGCGTGGTGGCGATGGATTTAGAGGCTGCTTCTTTGAATTCGATACTATCCTCCAACGGATCTGGTTAGTTCGTACTCTATTAGCACATATGCTACAATGGTGTCGTCGGATTTTGATGGTACGGAGTTCGTAGTGGCAGAAGGATCATACTTAAATCTGATTTTTTATCCCCAATTTTGGATTATACTATAAAAATTTAGATAAAAATCATAACAGTGATTACTAATTTAACAAATAAGGTTGATCACGTGATCTCTGACCGTTGGATATATATCTTCGAGCTGATAAAATCAACACCTCTATCCCTTTCTTTTACTACTTTAGTTAATAATACATAGCTTTTGAGCCTTAATACCGTTCCAGTAAAACTTCTATAAATTAATACTCTATAAATAAATAGATATAATAAAATAATTATTTTTGTTAGTCTTAAAATGGACTAATGTAAAAATTAGCAAAATTTGATAATATAATAATATAATAATTTTTTGTAAAATAGCTATGCAAAATATAGTCTCAATAATATAATAAATTAATAATAATAGAAATATATATATATATATATATGTATATATATATTATATTTATAAGTTGATATACTAATGTACATTTCTAGTTTTTTTAATAAACTAAGTTTTATCCTAAAGCTCATCTCTTTTTTGAAAAATATTTCTTATATTTCAAACTATAATGTTGTTGTATACTATATAACATATCATTAAATAACCAAATTTTTCTTTAAATTTTCAGTTTTTTTTTAAAAAATATGCATAATTTTCATTTTGAAAGTTTTAGAGATTGTTAAAATACGAAAATTGATATCATTAATCATAAATTTAAATTTATGTATATTGTATCATGTTTATAAGTGAATTTATCTAACGTATTTGTAATTTATCATTGATAATTTTTTATAACTATTTAAATAACAATATCAAATCTATAAATTTATAAACATTCATATAATAATATTATTGTTTATAAAATTATCTCAATTCATATTTTTCAAGAATTTTAACAGTTAAAAATTATTAATTTATACTATAATATAATATTCTCTCCGTTTCAAAATATAGGATGTTTTAGTGAAAACACGCATATTAAGAAACAATTACATTTAAAAAGTTTAACCAATCATAAACAAATCTGCATAGTATAAAATATAAATTTAACACAAAAGTTGCATAGAAAATTGGAAACATCCTATATTATGAAACAAAAATACTTCTCTAAACATCATATGTATTATGAAACGGAGGTAGTAGATATTAATTTATAAAAATAAGTAATGAATTCCTCGCACCTTTCCGTGAACATTTAACGGCTTCCCATTCATATTAGTTAACAGTAATAGAAAGTACTTCTCTATTACTATTATTATACTAATTCATCCTTATTTTATAGGGAACATAATTCTACAATTATATTTAAATAAGTACTCATAAATATATATTAATTACTATTTAATGTATTTTTTTCCAAGATCAAACTTTTGTTTCAAAGTTGAGTGATAAAAAACAAAATAATAATAATAATAATACCAATAAAATTACAAATATTCCAAAAAGAAAGGAAAGACAGAAAATTTCATACTTTTTCATATTTTTTTTTTTACGTTTGAATAACACCCAAATGCTCAAACAGAAAGGAATATTACAAAAAAAAGATTGATGGTAATTCAAGAAAAGGATCATGATCTAAGTCTTGGATTCGCCAACTTGGCTTTAGCGACGGCGTTTAGGAAGTTTGATATGACGGCAAAGAAATTGACAATGGCGTTCAGAGTCCAGTGTCGATTAAAGATAATCCAAAGATAAACGTGACAAGAGAGGCAACAACTAGAATGATGATGGAGAAGATGAGTAGTATAGACATTTCTGAAACAGAGTGAGAAGAAGAAGATGAAAGAGCAGTGAAAAGTGAAGATTGTGCAATTGCGACTCTGCTTTGTGCATAAAGTGAAGTGTATAAGTGAAATTTTAACCGTACATCTAATATAGTTTCAAGCATCAGTGGCACAACCTTGTACGTGGTGACGTTACACTTCCCGACCACTATTCGCATCTATAAAGAACATGAACCTCCTTTACCTTGTACATCACCTTAAATTACCCAAGTGTAGATGTTTTGGTCTACACCTACTCCATGCTCGCTTTCGGAATTGCCATGTTCCAGCTCAATTCTTCCATGCATATACAACATGTACAATGGACCTTATACGTCGGACTATACATTGGTTGTTTCGGACGCGTGTTTGGTGATGCTTGTACCACACACTCATGTCTGTTGGTGCCTTCTCTTTCGTGGATTTATTTTCATGCAAAAGCTCTCTCTATTGTTAATGGCTACTATATTTAGGGTTTTTTCTATTTCATGTATATTCCCATGATTTTTTATTGGAAATTTCCAAGTTATATTAATAGAATTTTTATCTGATAATGCAATATACCAACTTCTCTAGTTTAGTAAATGTAAAAAAAAAAATCTCAAATATACCATTAAAATATATTTTTCTGAAAAATTTATACCACATCATTAAACTAAATTTTAAACATTACAAAAGTATATTTTAAAACATAAAGAATATCCTAAACCCTAATAACTAAACTCTAAATCCAAAATACTAAACTAAATCCAATATAAACAATTAAAAATCATTTTAAGTGTTTGTAAAAACAAAAACAAAAAAGATTGTAACTAATTAAAATCAAATCCAAAGGACTATATATATTAATAGAAATAATAATAATGATACAGATTTGAAGTATAGCCACGTTGGCTATTACTAATTACTGTATTTTACTATTTTTCCTGACCTAAAATCTCAAAAACTCATATATTGGCATGATTCACTAATACGGCGTCCTCTGACTCCCTATTTGATAACAGGATTTTCACCTAGGGTATCAATTTCCTATGCAGTTGTAGTACAAAGGGTTATCAATCCAAATGGTTGTTATGCTAGCAGATAGGATGCAATCAGATGCAATCAGAAGCAAGCAAATCAAGCCAATCAATAATGGGTTTTGTCTAACAATCCTAAATATAATAAAAGAAAAGAATATAAACAAGAAATCACACGACCTAAGCACTCGATGCAAGCATTCGAGTACAGGATCAGGTGGGGTGATCGAGTAAACAAATGAAGTATGAACAACTCGAGGGGTTACTCGAAGCAGGTGATCGTGTACCTGTTCGTGTAAAAGATCGAGTGATGAATAAAAATGCAAACAATTAAAATACGAAAGCTTCTAAGGATGGGGTAATCGACTCCTAAGTGTTCCTGACCAATACAGATGTCTTACATGCCTCAAGCAAATATTCCCTAGACAATGAATCTCTAAAATCTTGTTAAAACACTCTCGTGATAGAAACAATCAACCTTGATCACTCCCCTACCCAACTCTCGTTGGAGAAACATGACCAAGCAGGCAATATGAACGAATTCATTATTGTCAATAAACCCCTTACTCATCTAATCTCTTAGGCTAAGTGAGTAAATCTCTAGCATTGGTTGATTCAAGCATTTCATCTACACCTCTCGATGGTAAAACACCCTAGATCTAATCTCACCCTCTCGGTTTGTTGACAGCATTAAGAACACCAACCTAGAAGGAAATCTATTAAACATATACAATCAAACTAAGACATCCTAACCGATCAAAAACACAATCCCACCCCTAGAAACTTTACTACACTACTCGAAAATCATTGCAAAGGACACAGAAAAAAAGATAAACGAAAATTGCATTGTATTGAAAGATAGAGTAGAGAATAAAGAGTACAGAATAGAAATCTAAGGAAATAACAAAAAGATATAAAATACATCCTAACAAAAGTGGAAAAGGTGTTTGAGTCGCTCAGTTCTCTCTCAGAAGCTCTCGCTCTCTATTTTTAGGGTCTGCGGCGTGCTCGTTTGCGAGGAAGAAGAGGGGGGGTTTATATATGGAAACTCCTTTGACCTAGCTTCCCAATCCTGCCTGAGGGTCTACTCGATGGGGTGCACGAGGATAAGGTCGGGTTACTCCTCGGGTAGATCTTCGGGTTGTTCTTCCTGCTCTTGGATCCTCCTCGATCGTGTTGGGGTTCGGACTGTTCTTCCAGATCGATGGCTCCTTCAGGTACATGCTCGGGTTTGTCCTTGTTTCTCCCCATTTTAGGCTCTAAAGCACCTGTTTTCATCCAAAGTATGCAAATGCAAGAATGCAACACCCTAAATGGCCTAAATGTGAATTCCTACAGTTAATGACCTAAAAATGCTAAGGTAAGGGTATAAACAATGCAAAATATGGACAATAAAGGATGCTAAAAACATGTAAATTAGAGAGTTATCAGACCCCCAAACTTAAATCTTGCTAGTCCTCTAGCAAGGAAGTAGGAGGGTGCGGTTTGAAAACGGGGACTCATGACCTTTTTATGCTAAGCGAATGATGCAAGCTATAGTCCTTAAAGATAGTTTAATGGTGCTAAGATCAATCAACATACAATACTTACAAATATTTTTCTATGCTTATTACCATGCATCGATCTAGTTCAACCTCCAACTAAAAGTAAAGAACATTTCTTTCACAATCAATTAAGTGTTTGGCAAATTCTTGCAGATAGAAGGTGAATCAAGCTCAATCGGTTTCAAGGGTAAGGCTTTTTGGTAATGTGGTTTCAAACAAATTCTTTGGGTGGTTTTCTCTCAAAAGAAGGAATGCTAGACAGTTGTGAAAACTATCTAAGATTGAGAACAATTTGGACATACAAAGCTTAACTCTTGATGATCTACCCTTTTCTCATTCACTTTCTCTCTCTTTTTTATTTTATTTAAACCCCCTAGAATTAAGCTACCTACAACCTTGATTTTAACTCTTTTTTTTTTTTTGTAATCCTTAAGGTTTAAACTTTAAACATCTAGCTCTCTTCTCTTTTTTTTTTCTTTTTTTTCTTTGCTAAACTCCTAATATGTATATATATATAATTTCTTTCTAGGAGACGATAGCAAGATCTTTTTCTCTCTTCTTTTTTTTTACTTAGAGACTTAGAGCTAATTGATTCTAACCTTAGGGACTCCTTTTCTCTTTTTTTTTTTACAACCCAACCCAAATAAACATGCTAACCACCTATCTTTCAAAACCGATTCTATAAGCTAGTTCAAATTCTAACTTAGCTAAATCAAGAGGCAGTTCTTTGTCGTTCTCAATACTCTCAAGGTTTCAGAACCTATAGCACAATGAAAAAGACCTCACTCAACAATTCACAACAAGGTTTTAAAAAAATGTTTGGGTTCATGGGTAGGAAAAACAAATCGGGTTAAACGAAATGATTGGTAAAAATGGAGTGCTAACCCGAGTTGAGAGTTATCATGAGCAAGTATTCAAATTCCATAAGCAAGACAATTTAAATTCAAATTAAGTCCAATAATATAGAGATGTCTCAATGTTCAAGCAAGTGGAGGAAGCATTCAAAAGACACAAGGTTCTAAGCAAATATTTTTCATTTTTTTCCAAAGATTGATCTAGCAATAATGAACTGTAATTAAGGGCTATAGCTTCAATCCTAAGGTTTGATTTTAAACAAGGTAGTTATAATCATTGTCCCCTACGATGCATATGCAACAATCCTATATGAAACAAACTAGATTCAATCCTAATATGTAAATGCAACTACATGAGAACTCTGTTTTTTTTTTTAAAAAAAAAATCAAATTTTTTGGGTTTTTTCAATGCACATAGATGCAGACTCAAATGAATAAAACTAGCATGCAAAAATTTGAAATAAGAAAATAAGAAAATAAAACACAATGTTATATACATTCTAGGACCCTCCCCCAAATTTAAATTACACAGTCTCTGTGTAAATAAAAGTCAGAAAAAGAATCCAAGAATCACACAAAATGAAATAAAACTAAATGCAATGCTATTTACAAAGGTTGGATGAATTTGGTAGCTCATGGGTTGGTGAAGAAGGAGGTTGTAGCAGCCTCCATACTCGCCAACGTGTAGCCAGGGTCGTCACCGGCTTCACCAGCTGCCGGTATTTGCTCGTCAGAGAGATCGGTGATATGCACGGACGACTTGTTCGGACCAGCATCCAAGGGGTTTATCGTGGGGGGCACCGCGTAGCTCATCGGGTAGGGCATCGCGTAGCTCATCGGGTAGGGCATCGGATAATACGATGGGTATGGCGGAAAAGGTCCGGAATGGTCACCCTTGTGCATGCTCGCAGGATGCATTGTATACGGCATCCTGTACGGCATCTGGTAAGGCGGAGGGAAAAGTCCTGAGTAACCACCCGAGTGTGTGCTCGATGGGTTCATCGGGTAAGGCATCGTGAACCTCATCGGGTTAGGCATCGGGTAGGCGTCTGAATGACTTCTCCGTGATATTTCTGGTCTTGTGACATCCTCCTCAGCTTGGGGCTCGTAGGATGATGTCCTATGAGGTTCTGGAGGTGTCAGTCCTCGGATTCCTCCTAGTGGTCCGCTTCTCCCCATCCATGTGGGTGCATATGCCGAGGTAGGGACTGAGGCACAGCTTGCCTTTTCTTGTAGCTCCTTTATCTGACCTCCCATCACCTTCACTGAACCGGTAAGATCCTTCACTTTCCTCACAAGAAACTTATTCATCCTCTTCAGCCATCCGATCCTTTTGTGGGCTTCCCTCACCCCAACAGGCTGCTTTTGTGAGCAGACATACTCCTCATAGTCATAGTCTTCTGAGCTGTCTCCCTGTCCTTGTCTGGTCGTCTCTCTCTTTTCAGCTTTGGATTCCTCCTCCGGATTGTACAGCTCCTCCAAAGGTGGTGTAAAGTCGATGTTGTCCCCCAGCCGGACCTTGGTGCACACTACATTGGGCAGGATCATTTGGGCGGCTCCAGCGGTTGGATGGACAAACTTGAAGAGCAGCATGTTGTTTGGCCTCTCATAAGCCAAGTACCTCGCCAGGATGAGGTAGTCGATGTCCAGACATCTCGGATCGTGTACTACTCCCTTCAAAGGTACATCGCAAGCCACCAAAATTGGTGTAACCAGTCATCCTATGGAGATCTCTCCAGCTCCCACTCTTCTCTCAGTTTTCATAACCCATGACTCGAGGTAAAGGAACTGATCGAACAACACAAAAACCATACTAGTATCTGCAACATTGCCTACTAGCAGTGTAACATCCCTAGCATTGTCTTACACTCCACACAATGCAATCTCTAGCAGCTGGAGCTCATGATCATTCACATTCCCAGTCTCCTTTCTAGCAAAAAGAGTGCATGCGAGGGACTTGTCAAAATACCTCAAAACAGGGCTCCTTATTTGAGCATATTTGGAGCTTGTAGACTTGTAGGGGAGCTTGTCGCCTATTGTCAGCCATAGGGACTTCATTTCCTCCTTGCTCACTTCCATGTTCTCTCCAATCCCTGCCTTGAAACCATACAACTTCTCCATCTCCTTGAAGGTAAGCCGATACTCCTTGTTTCGCACGGAGAAGGTGATGAACCCGATCCCCCCATCGGGTAGTAGGGTCGGGTGGTCCTCAAAATAGTGCAATCGTAGTGTTGAGAGAAAGTGGACCGTCTCCTCCTCATAAGCTTTAAGGTGGGCTCGCATCATATGGCCCAGGTGGCACATGTCAAATAGGAACTCGACATCTCTAGCGATGCCCAACTGCTTCATCGTTTCTTGGTGAGGGTAACGGGTACCAACGAAACTCATGTTGCGGAAAACCTTGAAGAGCTTTGCCGGAGTCTCCACCTCTTTCTGCTTTAGCCACCGCGAGGCTTGTCGTGTGCGTTCTCCCTGCTCCTCCTCTCGCTCACGGTTCTCCTCCTCTGTGTCGCGATCTTCTTCTTCAGCCGCTCTCTCAGCCACCCTCTCAGCCTTTTCAGAAGTTGGTCTCTTCCCTCTTGCAACCGCAGCTCTGCTCCTTAACAGCGACGTTTGGATCTCCTCTGGCTCTCCTCCACCAGCGTTAGAATCGACCTCCATAGGGTCGGTAACAGTTCTCTCAGACGTAGATAGGTCCCTACGTCGAGGAGATCGGTGAACAGCAGTCGCTATCGGGCTTGGTGAGCGAACTCGGGGGTCTACATGATCGGTTGCTCGAGCACCAGATCGGGTGACGGATCGGGTTGAGCATCGGGTTGGAGAAGCGAAACGTCTATCCAGCGGTTGGGAATGCGGAATGTCTCCTCTTCCTTGGGATTCTCGAGGTTCGACGGTATCACCTCCGGTTGTAGCAGCGGCGGAGGTTGATCTTCTTCCCTTCCTTTGGTAGGTGTTCATCTTTGGTGCCACTATTGAATCCTTGAGAAGAAAGAAAAGCTAAACTTCGAGATTAGTAGGGTTAGTTCCCGAAAAATCAAAGAGCACTCGAGTTTGAGAGAAAATAGAAAGTAGGAAAACAAAAAGCTTTTAGGGTTGAGAGCCTTATCGGTTTGTGCTGCTGAGGGAGAAGGGTTCGAATCCTTTAAATAGAGTAGGGTTAGCAGCTTGGGCTTCACCGAGAGTGGGCTTGGGTTTGTGGAATTTGGACTGCACTCGCCACCCGAGTAGAGACACGATCAGGCGCGTAGAGTACGGTGTCGGGTTGAGCCTCGGGTTCCCCAAGTTTTCCTTTTTCACTTTTTTTTTTATAAATGTAAAATATGCGAAAACAGAAAATAAGATTTAAAACAAATAAATAAGAATTGAAATAAAATAGAAGATACCTTTGGGATTTCTTCCCAAGTGAGCTTGTTTAAAGTCACTAAGCTTGACTCTTCATGCTCCTTAAGCATGGGATCTAGGAGAGAGAGGTTATGGAATCCTCTCCACTGTAGCAGGCTGATTCAATTGATTCTCCGGGTCTTGTCCAGGTTCCACTGCAAATGTGGTGTTGACTTCTTCAAGATGTTTGATTTTTCTCTGCTTTGTCTTAGTGGAGAAAGCTTGACCATCAATGGTTGGTCTCCTAATTCCCTTCTTGACATCAAACTCCATCTTGAAGTGTTCCCCATGCTCAATTCTGATCTTGCCTTGCTTCACCTCAATCATTGCACCTACTGTTGCCAAGAATGGTCTCCCTAGGATCAGTGGATCGTCTGGTTCCTTATCCATATCAAGGATCATAAAATCAGTAGGAACTTCCACTCTTCCAATCCTGAGAGGCAAATTTTCCAGGATCCCAATTGGATGTCTAATTGTTCTATCAGCTAGAACCAAATACATACTACTCGGTTTAAAACTGCTGAAACCCATCTTGTTGGCAACTGACAGTGGCATGATGCTGACTGAAGCTCCTAGGTCGCACAAGCAATTCTTGAAAATCCGAAGTCCTATCGAGCATGGCAAAGTAAAAGAGCCAGGATCTTCTAATTTCTCCTCGATTCGCAGCTCAGGATCAAAGCACACTCCACTCATGAGAATCTCATATACAATCTCCTTGACAGCTTCCTTAACCTCAATCTCCAGCTGAGCTGCCTCCTTGGTGATTTCCTCTTGAAGTTCGTGTGGTGGTAAAAGCTTAGGAGGTGGAACTTTACGCTTGGCCATACGCTCTGCAAGCGCCTCCAGTTGGATGTCAAGTGCAGCATTGAACCTTTCCTCTAGTTCCCCTTCTGCTGCTACAGGCAGTTGAGGTTGATCTCTCATCTCAACATCTACTCGATGTACCATCCGATCAACATCATCGGGTTCTACCTCGGGTTATTCTTCGATTTGCGATTCTCAAACCAGTGCTCGATCATCAACTCGATCAGTCTCCTCGGATGAAGGCTCGGGTTCATACTCGGATATGTAGTACTTGGCCTCATTTATCCCATAGTGATCCATATTCTCCCCATCTTGAACATCACTGTCCTCAGTGAGGTAATCCTCATAATCATCATCAAGGAAGATGGCTTGGACAGTGGCATAATCCTTGGAGTTCTGAACAACTTTACCTGTAAGCTGGTTGGTTGTTCTGGTGGCCATCTAGGTACCTCAGCTTAGTATTGAGTGAATAATACTTGGCAGTCAAGTCATTGTATCCAGAATCGATCTTGTTGCTCATTTCCGCAAACTGTTTTGCGGTGTCCATAGCAGCCGATGCCTGATTTTGGATCATCTGCTGAATTAGGCCGCGTAGGTCAGCATCATGGGATTGGTTCTGCGGGCCTTGTTGTTGTTGGAAGCCAGGTGGGGCCATGGGTTGGTGGTAATTGCCAGAATATTGCTGCTTAGGGGCATAGCCTTGATTGTATTGAACAAAAGGCTTCTGTTGGACCTGGTTCCCTTGAACTGCAGATGGGTAGATTTGGTCTTGAGGATTGGCAACATTCGGGTTACGGTAAGACAGTTTCGGATTCGGCTTGTAGCTGTTGTACCCTTAGTTGCAACCTCCTTGGTTGTTGATGTAGTTCACATCCTCTATTTGAACATTCTCCCCATCTTGTTGTAAAAACTGTTCTTCCTCTGAGATTGCATGAACATGCTGCTGCTGGCTGAGGAGTTTATCGAGCTTGTCATTGCGATCGTACTCCTCATTATAATGCCCATCAGATTGAGCCAAGTTCTCCACTAGGTCCCAACCTTCGTCAACATCCTTGTTGAGGAAGTTACCATTGCTTGCGGTGTCCAGCAACATTCGTATCTTGGGGACCACTCCTCTGTAAAGTGTACTCAGCAATGAAGCATTGCTGAAGCCATGATGAGGACATCTGGTAGTGTATCCCTTGACACGTTCTCAAGCTTCACTGAACGTCTCATTGTTCTTCTGAACAAAGCTGGAAATGTCATTTCGCAGCCTTGCGGTTCTGGAGTTGGAGAATAATTTGGCTAAAAACGCCTTCTTGCATGCTTCCCAGGTGGTGATGGACTCCTTGGGGAGTGATTTCTCCCAGAGGTGCGCTTTGTCTCCCAAGAAAAATGGGAAAAGCCGGAGTTTGAATACATCCTCACTAACTCCATTTATCTTGGTGAGGCTACAGAGCCTATCAAATTCATCCAGATGATGCAATGGGTCCTCCATTGGCAATCCATGAAACTTGTTGCTTTGTATCATCTGGATGAGACTACGCTTGATCTCAAAATTGTTGTTCTGGACAGCAGGTGGCACAATGTCATTCCTTTGAGTATGAGTAGATGGAGCATCTCCTGCTCCGATGTTGGTCCTTGCTTGAGGAGTTGGTGGACCGTTATGATTGTTCATTGTCTCCTCAATGGTTGCTGGTTGCGGTTGTTGAACTTGTTGTTGTCTGAGTAACCTTGGTCTGTCGATGTTCTCGATGAAAGGACTCAAGTTTTGGCTACCCTTGGATCGTGTTTGCATGCACAGGTAGGTGACCGAGTGTGTATGCAAACAAAAACAAAAACGAAAAAGTCAGATGCCAAACCAATATAGATAATATAACTTGATCTAGCAAGTGCTGAAATCCTAAATGTAGCAAATAAAAATCAACCAACTGACAACGACGCCAAATTGATAACAGGATTTTCACCCAGGGTATCAATTCCCTATGCAGTTGTAGTACAAAGGGTTATCAATCCAAATGGTTGTTATGCTAGCAGATAGGATGCAATCAGAAGCAAGCAAGTCAAGCCAAGCAATAGTGGGTTTTGTCTAACAATCCTAAAATAATAAAAAGAAAAGAATATAAACAAGAAACCACATGACCTAAGCACTCGATGCAAGCATTCGAGTACAAGATCGGGTGGGGTGATCGAGTAAACAAATAAAGTATGAACAACTCGAGGGGTTACTCGAAGCAGGTGATCGTGTACCTGTTCGGGTAAAGGATCGAGTGATGAATAAAAATGCAAGCAATTAAAATAGAAAGCTTCTAAGGATGGGGTAAACGACTCCTAAGTGTTCCTGTCCAATACAGATGTCTTACATGCCTCAAGCAAATATTCCCTAGACAATGAATCTCTAAAATCTTGTTAAAACACTCTCGTGATAGAAACAATCAGCCTTGATCACAGCCCTACCCAACTCTCGTTGGAGAAACATGACCAAGCAGGCAATATGAACCGATTCATTATTGTCAATAAACACCTTACTCATCTAATCTCTTAGGCTAAGTGAGTAAATCTCTAGCATTGGTTGATTCAAGCATTTCATCTACACCTCTCGATGGTAAAACACCCTAGATCTAATCTCACCCTCTCGGTTTGTTGACAGCATTAAGAACACCAACCTAGAACTGATCAATAAGCGTTGGTGGAAGATGGATACGATAGTAAAGGTGGTGGTGTTGCTTTGATTGACTCTCTCAATCCGTGGGCTTGATTGACTCTCTCAATCGGTGGAGAAATAGACTTGTTTGAATCACACAAACAATCCTAATCCTTTAATCTCAAGAACCAAATGAATCTCTCAAATGAAACTTAAAGACAAACTTGCTTAAACAAAAACACTCTTTGAATAAAACAAAACAAACTTGTATTTTCTTAGATGATTGAAAGGTGCCTACTACAACGATGATGGAAGAGCTTATATAACGCTCAATAAAATCGGTCTAAAGTGTAAAGAAAGGAAACTTAAAAATCAACATAAATGAGAGATTTTGTGTGCAACAATGAATATGGCTGTTGGTGATGTGTGGTGAGCTCATTATGGTCTTCTAATAAGAGAAAATAAATGATAATCACATGCATTGATTTCCTAGCCGTTGGAGATCAAAAGAGAAATGTAGTCTTGGCCAAAGATGGAAAGTAAGATCTCCTCTATACTTGGATGCGAACCAAGGGCTTCTAGTGTGTCTCTTCTTCAGCTGGAGGGTCTCAAATGTGTGGATAAAACGAACAGAAAATGATATGTTGCAGTGTGAACTCCTTAAGTGCATTTAGTGCCAAATTAGGAAAGTTGAGGGAAATATAAATTCGCCTAATCCTCTGGGTGCTCGAGCATGGGAAAGTGTTAGCTAACTCTCCTGTATGGTTTTTTTTTTTTTTTTTTTTTGAATGAATGTTAAATTATATTCAACCAAAAAAAAGTCCTTGGTACATTATATGCATCCTTGTGCATAGAGTTTTTATTATGCTAAATTCCGAAAAAAGAAATCTAGAGTTTAGGTTCTGGTAGCCAGCCAAACTTGTAGAGAATCCACATGCTTGGTAGGAGAAACCCGGTGTAGAGACAAGAGCTTGTTTCGAATAAATCGGTCGAGGAACTGAATCATAAGATCTGATGAGGTCGGGTTGTCCCCATGACGACGTCGGTTCCGCTCAAGCCAAACAGTGTGGATAGTTGCTTGGAAAAGGAGCCGGAGAACGTAACTGGCAGTCCCAGAGAAAGTAGTTGACGACACCAAGTGGAGAAGCTGAGAGAAACTTGCAGAATAGTGACTACGTAAAAGCCGACTGGATAAGCCTCCCCAAACCCGTGAGGAATAAGGACAATTGAAGAAGAGATGCTCTAGCGTTTCCATAGGCATTTGGCAAAAAACACAGGCTGTATCAACACCTCTTTTCCATGTTGCCATACGATTACCCATTGTTAGTCTATTCTTTACAGCTAACCAAAGCATAAAGGAGTGCTTGGGGACAGAGTCGGAGAACCAAATGCCCCTATGCCAACTCACTAACTGCCTGGGGTGGCGAAGCTGTTTCCAAGTTTCCGACGAGGAGAAACGTGGCTGAAACTGAAGATTAGACTGTCGCCAAAGACAGATATCCTTACCCGGAGAGAGGCCTCTGTCTTGGAGTTTAGTTAGCTCATGTTCAACCTTGTTAAGAAGGTCCATGCGATGATGGCGACGACGTGGAACAGAAAGCACCAAACCAACCGTAGCAGAGGAAGGAACGCCTAACGCAACAAAGCCTTACGGTCCAAGTACATCAGATAATCGACCAAGCGGGCACCAATTGTCATACCAAAATGAGGTTTGCAGGCCACTGCATATCTCCATCATATGAAAACTTTTTGCCTGAGAGCGATACTTCAGAAGTTTCCTCCACATCCAAGAGCCCATACTTGTCGTACCAGAGATTGACCAGAAAGAAGCAGACCGGAGAAGTTCACGCTGAACCCAATTTATCCAAAGCGATGATGAACCGGAGACCAACCGCCAGATCAACTTAAAACAGCTCACTTTATTTGCCTCAGCGAGGGACCTCAAACCCAACCCACCCTCGACTTTCGGTAAGCAAACATCCGTCCAAGTCAGCTTATTCTTTTTACTAGAGAGTTCAGGGCTAGACCAGAGGAAAGCAGAGCAAATACTTTCAATTTCCTTGACACAAGCACTTGGGAGACAGAAGGCGGATATCCAGAAGTTAGTGAGACTAGCAATCACGGAGCTGAGGAGTTGCAACCGTCCTGCGAAAGACAAGAACCAATGCTTCCATGAGCTAATACGTTGCCGAATTTTCTCGATCAAAGGAGTACAGTCTGCAGGTGTCATCATCCTTGTGAGTAGAGGCAAGCCTAAGTAGCGCACTGGTAAAGTCCCACATTCAAAGGGGAAGTTGGCCAACAGAGAGTCACGCATGGAGCCAGAGACGCTTGCCAAGAAAATGGTGGACTTCTCAACACTAATGCTAAGGCCAGAAATGGCCTCAAAATCCTTAAAAACCGCCAAAATGCCTTCCAAAGAGGATTGCTTACCATCGGAGAACACCATAATGTCGTCAGCGAAACAGAGGTGGGTGAGTTGCGTGGAGCTGCATCTAGGATGATAGCGAAATAGTCGTGAAACCGCAGCGCGATCAAGGAGCGCAGATAATACATTCATACACATCACAAAAAGGTAAGGGGAGAGAGAGCAACCCTGGCGCAGACCCCTCTATGGTTAGATGTGTCTCCTGAATGATCCTTGGTTGATGATGACTTGAGGTCCTCATCAAGTATAGTACTTTCTGAAATCATTGTTGTCGTTAAAAGTATCGTCGTCAAGAACTTTATTTTTCCCCCGATAAAACTTTCATCCCGTGATCAATTACACGTCGTGTGCTACATCATTCTCCACTTCTCCTCTTCCTTGTTTAGTAGTGTTCACCTCATCTTTAACTTACATACGATAATTAAGGTTTTCCCAAATTAACTCACTGATTTGACAAACACTACAATTGAAGGAGGTATATATGGAATGGATAATCGAAAATTTTATAAACATAGTTCGTGAAATTTGTTTTAGAAGTACATTTTCATTGACTTCATAAAATACTGTTTTGTTGTTGAAACACTTTAAACTATAAACACAAATGTACCCTTAACATTTCAATATATCTTAGTTAATTCAATGGCATTTTTATTTAAAAAATTAAACGTTATAACTCAAAGCCGTTAGAAAAAGAAAAAAAAAATTCTCAAATCGTAATATTGATATATAACATATTTCTTTACAAAGGATTTTTTTTTTTAAAGAAAAAACAGAATATGAACCCAATATTGGACCAAACTAATGAAATACGATTAGGCCCACTAGAACACAAGTTCAAAAACACTTTTCCCAAAGAATGATGTTCATATGGTTACTAGATGAGGACCCGCCCAATGTGCGGGTTTAAAGTTTTATAAATTACTAGATTAGGACCCGCCCGATGTGCGGGTTTATAATTTTTAAAATAAAATTAAATTTATTAAAGAATATAAAATAAATATTTTTAGCAAGTAAATAGATACACCGATGTGTCCAATGTGATATTTGATGTAAAAGATGTGACTCTACGGTTGAAACTATTGATCACATTTTTATTTTGAATGTCCTCATTCATATAAAGTTTGGGATCTATCTCTGACTCCGGTCTTGTCAGAGGGTTTACCATATGAGTCGGCGTACTCGAATTTGGATTTTGTTTTCTAGAGGGACACCTCTCAACAGGGTGATCCTGATCAACTTTTTCAATTACCATGGATTTTATGGGCAATCTGGAAGGCCATAAAAAAAATCAAGGTTCAGAGATAGAGCCGAATGATATAATTACTCAGACATTGGGTGATAATTTAGCCTGGGAATAGGCGCTCTGTTTTACGACAGTCATGTCAGCTCCATCTTCATATTCAGATGTCCAGGTTTCTTCACCTCGTTGTCAGATTGATGGTTCTTAGAAAGCAACCAATGTGCATTCATGATTGGGCTGGTGGTGTTGCGTTGGTGAGGAGCGAACCTTGTTGTTGGGGGCCAAGTGTATAAAACAGAGCCCCTCCCCCTCCATTCGGAGTTAAAAATGTTGTTGTGGGCCATTGAGCGGATACGTGTTGAAGGGATCGCTTGTCAACGTTTTGAGACTGATTGTGCTGAGTTACTCACTATGGTGCAGTCTTCTGAATATTGGACGTCCTTCTCCAACTTGCTCGATGAACTTAACTCGCTGGAGTCTTTCCCATTATTCTCCATCTCTTGGATCCTGCGTGCATCGCCTGCCCGTGCTTCGTGTTCTCTTATCTCTGAAGTTTCTTTTGTAAATCCTTTCCCTCCGGTTTGGGCAGCTAAATTTCTTTTTAATTGTTTGATTGAAAAAAAAATAGTAAATAGATACATTTTTAGTTAAAGAAAATAGATATAGATGAGTTCGAAGTTATTAAAATAAAATTAAATTTAACAAACAATATATATTTAGTTCTTTTCGTAAGTAAAAACAATATATAAAAGTAAAGAGATAAACTTTTAATTATAGAAAATAATTATTTTATTTTTGCTATAATACACTAATGTATATCCATTTACAAATCTACTATCTACATCACCACTAAAAGTGTATTTGTACACACCAATATATTTTACTGTTAAAATATACTCTTTAGTCTTATACATATGCATTGAGACGGTTTTAAATTATATTTTACTGTTATTCATCGGGTCCTAATAAATTTATATGCATTGAGACGGTTTTGAATTTCATGAGCAGTATCATATACATATAGCTGTGCAAAACGTGGAAGATCTCCTTCAACTGGTAGCAGTGATCCAATTTTGTGGTAATTTTGACCATGCATACGAAAAGTAAAAGGACCGTTTCCTGAATTGATATTGTTATCTATTTTTCCACCCATTGATGTAAAAGCAAGCATTGAATTATATGCTCGTATATTGTTCCGAAACGATGCCGACCGTGACAGTAAGTCATCTAAGTAAGTTGGAGGTGGTCGCGATTGTTGCAAGACAACTCGTCCTTGTTGACAACAAATCGAGAATTTCAACACTTTTCCACTCTGTTTTAGACTTTCAGATTTCCATACCAAAGCTTCACAATAATTACATGTGACCAAATCATTGTCTTTTTCTTTATTCTTTCCTGGAAAAAAAATAATACAATGTTTATCTTAGTTTCAATTTTTTTAAAGCCATAGAAAGAAAAATATCTTGGAACAATACGTTATGCATATTGTTTTCGTTATTCATCATCTATACCTTATTAATTACGTGTAAGGTTACATAATTTGAATTCTTACCATGTTTTTTTTTGCCCTTTTTGCTCTTAAAGATCTTCGTTTTGGGTCTATAACAGGATTATCTTGATTCTTATCAAGACATCAATTCGATGGTGTTGACTGCTTGCTAGTTCGAGCTACTTTTGAAACATATCTTTTGTTGTAAATCCTGCGGATAACTTTTTTTTGGATCAGATGGAAGTATTCAAAAAATGTATAAGTGAAATATAATAAGCTCTTAGATGAAGATGTTTACAAATTGTATAAGACAAATTCAATAAAAGTCCTTACCATCGTTTAAGTTGCAAAGTTGTTATTAGTGAACCCTATATTTTGGTAATTAATGTTAGATAATGAAAATTTAAAAAAAATTAAAACAATATAATTTAGTCGTATATATATGTGTAGCATTTTATAAATATTGTACTTACATATTGATTTAGTTTGTCTACCCATATTTGAAGTGTAGCTAAATCCAGCTTTATATGAGGTTCATCTGCAAGATTTTTTCCATCATAGCAATCTGATCATCACTCATGATACCCCGTTTTCTTTTGCTAGTATGGTTTTCCGATGTCTCATGGTTTGTAACTGTCTCTTTGGTGTTCATGATTTTCTAATGTACTCAAGGTTTTTATTTGATATGGGATACCACTTAGTAAACATCTTTATATAATAAGAGATATGCTTAATTTCCTTATAGTGATAGGTAGAAATTTTTTGAATTTTTGCTCTCTTTGTTTCTAATTCACATATATTAGTGAAATGGTAAAAATCAAATTTGTTTCTAATTCATGTAGATTAGTAAAAATAGTAAAAATCAAATTTGTTTCTATATTTATTTTTAACACGTGTCAACATCTTATTAATATTTTTGACACGTGTTACGATCTCGTTAATAAGAAATTTTGTCATTGAACTTTATATAATAAGATATTAAAATTTATTGTACGTTATATATAAATTTTATTTTTGTTATAATACACTGATTTATATTCATTTACAAATCTTTTATGTATGTTACCATTAAAAAAATATTTTTTTTACACCTAAATATATTCTATGTTACAAATATATTCACCCACTTAGAAAATATGAACACATTAAGCCAACTATTTTAGTTTCACTTCTGCATAGCTTTTTAATTACTAAAATTGTTAGCTCAAAACATATCGAATGAAAAATATATTACATAATATACTAATCAATGATGTATCATCACAATAGTGTATGACCACCATGGAGAAAACCTCGGCTCCGCCCTCATCTCTTATAGAGAGAACCTTGCGTCTAACCTCCTCCACCATGGAGAGAACCTTGGCTCCGCCTTCCTCACTTGGGGAGATAACCTTGTGTCAAACCCCTTTTACCTTCTTCCCTTTGGGAAATAACATTGCGTCCAACCTTCTACACCATAGAGAGAACCTCGGCTCTGCCCTCCTCCTGTGTGGAGAGAACATGTTCACGTTTTTTTGATATCTCAAAATGGCTTGCTCCGACAACCAATGAAAATGAAAACCTTTTTTCTTATGTCACAAAAAAAAATTGATAGTAACTAATGTTAAATTTCCTAATGTATTTGTGGGAGTGTCTTTGACACACCATGATGTAGCCTCTGTCTCTGTAACGCCTCAACCGTCACCTTGCTTAGTGAGTCCATGTCCACTCTCAGTCTATGGGCTCACCTTCCTAAGTGGGCCCTACATCTTTTCCCAGCTTGTGGATCCACCCATATTTGATGCCGGTTTGTTACGTCTGGGAGGCTTTAAAAACTTGTTTACCGATCCTACAGATCAACAAATGATATTTTCGTGTGTTTTGTCCTCACTCGCACAGTTCCGACAATCACTTCCAGGAAGGTCACCCATCATGAAATTCTCTCAGGACCCTTGACCAAAAATAAGTGAATTTTGGTGACATATATAGCTAAATTAATTCTTTTAAACCTTCCGCAACCAGGGTGTCATAGTCTTTGAGCTCCTATGTATCTATCAACAACGATTTATGTTTTTTTCAATCTATCTATCTATGTTTGTTGTAAGCTTGTGTTTGATTAGCCTATTTAATCTATCCATTAGGTTGATGAGCTTCTACTCGTTATCTCCCTTTGGGATTGAATGAATAATGGTAACAATTATGTTTCTAAAATAAAGAAGGATTTATGACTAACTAATCAAGGTTGAGTAATTAGAAGAAAATTAATTTGACATAATTAAAGAAACAATATAAAATTATAAGCACGGTAATATATGAATCCTAAATTATTCAAAGATGAAAATAGAAATTAAATAAAATAATCTAAAAATACTACAATAATTTTTTTTTTTTTTTTTCAACATTTCTGCATTATGGGCCACAACTGGTCGGCCCACTAGCCAAATTCCTACATGCGTAGGAGCCGGGACTCGATCCCGGGTGTGATGGTGCCTTGTGCATTGAGGACTTACCTTTGGCCACTGCACCAAGGTCACTTCACACTACAATAAATTTTAAAATATAGTATTAAGAGAAGTAGACGCATATATTAATTTTGTTTGGGTCAGCATATTAATCTTATCTATTCCCAACTGAAAAGGAAGAAAGTAGGAGAAAAAAATAAGAAAAATTTACTTTCCCATTTAAAAAAAAAAAAAAAATCTCAATTAAACAAAGTTGAAAGTAGTGTTTTAAAATAACTTAAAATTAAAAATAAATATTTTAATTTCGAATTTTATGATATATGTATATATATAATCTCCTTAAAATTATTTAAAAAACTTTGTATTTTTTATAAATTCTGTAACTTTTGATAATTATCCTTTTATATTATTAATATGTTTTTAAACAAAATATTTTATTTTTGTTGTAATCAAATTACTCCTATTAAATATTAACTTTTACACATATCAAAATCTGAGATTGATAACTTGACACATGTCAAAACCTTGTTAATGACTAACTTTCAAAACCAAACTTTATATAATAAGATGTTATAGAGTTTGTATCAAGAATACTCTTTAAGTTTAAGAACACAAAGCTAAAAGAATTACTCTCTTTTATTAATTTTTAGGAAAATCTCTCAAAACCTAAAGCTCTCTTGTTCTCTCTTAAAACATACACATTATGCAATGACTCTGCATCTCCTTTTATATTAAACCTTACACAATATTCTCCTAACTCAATTAGGAAAACTAACTTATCTTAGATATCTCCTAAGACTCAAATATGTATATTTAGCTTTTCTCCTAAATATACTCTTCTTGGGCCTCAAGCTATTTCAAGCTTAACCCAACATTCTCCCTCCTAAGCTTGAAATCTTCATCACTGATATATCATGGTTTTTACGGTTTTTAACCATGATATAAGTGTGCTTTTTGAGTCTTTTGATTTGTTTCTAGGTTATTTTTGAGTCTTTACAGGTTATTTAGGAGTTTGGCACGGATGGAGCAATATGGAACAATTTGGATCATTTTGGAGCATTTTACCGAAGGAAATCAAGTTGGAGTCGGACCAGAGACCGGGCATCGATCGATGCTACCTTATGTCAGCATCGATCGACACTATTGTTTACCCGACAAGAAAACAAGGAATTGGAAGTTTTACAAATTTGCCCAAAGTCTTCCAAAATTGCAACATAAGCCCCTGGACGTGTTTTAGGATGTATATATATTGTTTTTGGGTTTTAGAAACCCTGAAGTTATTCTAGCAGTTTTTGAGAGAAGGATATTGAGAGATTTTTGGGAGAGATAGATCTGAATTCTTTGTAGAGAGAAGATTTCTTGAACTCCCTTCTTTTACTTTTAATATCTATTCATGTTATTCAGAATTATGATTTGTGCTTTATTTAACATGTCTGAGTAATTTGCTTGTTAGGCTTAGGGTTTTTCATAGGGTTTTTATGATTTATTAGATCTGAGATTTTTAGGGTTCTTAATCTTTTATGATCTTCATCCTTGGTTGTTCTTCACAATAGTTCTTGATTGATCACCTAGAATTGTTATCTTAGGGAAATAAATTGATATGAGAATATAATTGTTTTCCTGATTAAACCATTGATGAGCAGAATTGTTTCTTACAAAGAGATTTGAATTAATAATTCTGTGAACTTATCTAAACCTGTTTTTAAAGCTGATTTATTACTTAGAATTTTACAAAGAGATTTGGATTTTCTGGTTTTAAATTTAGAATTTAATTGCAGTGAGAACTGATTATTTTACCAAAGTTTAGAGTTCTAGATCTGATTTTTATTGCTTGAACCTTAATTAATTTATCTGATTTAATATTTCATAATTTCCTGAGAAATTCCCTAGGCTTAGCTCTTTTGACTTTCTGAATTCACAACACTTTTATTTTAATATTTGCATTGCTTTATTTCAATCCAATTTAACTTGTTTAGCGTAATTTACAAAACTTTACAATCTATTGTGTTTGATCTTGAGTCTCTGTGGATTCGACCCTAAGTACTGCAACTGATCTCTTGTTTGAGAGAGTAGCTCTATAATTTGAGCATATCAAATTTTGGCGCCGTTGCCGGGGACTCTCTGATTCTACCATTAGATTTAAGTTTTTAATTTCGTCTAAATTTTTCTTTTATTTTCTACTTACACGTTTTTGTTTTTCTTCTCTTTGGTGTTTCAGGTGCATGCCTCCTAAACCTCACAAGGAACAACAAGTCTGGTCCTACTGTGAATTTGTCAAACAAAGAGTTGGGAAAACTTGAACGTGAGAACAGAAAAGCAGCCAAATCTCTGAAGATGGTTAATACGATCATTCTGATGCGTGATGAGGCTGGTGTTTTGAGGGATCAAGAGGGCCACTTGCGCAATGAGCAGGCCAAAAGCTTGATGCAGAAGGAAACGTGATTCCTGAACCTGTTGTCAACCAGCAGGTGTGGTGTCGTTGGTGATCAGGCTGTTGTGTCGTTGATGATCCGGATCTTGGTGTCGATCGACACCAACCAGGTGGCATCGATCGACACCCACCTGCAGACGTGCGTGGAGCTGCCAACCACGTACAGAACCCTGTTCGACGACAGGAGAACAACCGGGATCTGATCGACCATTGCTGACTACAATCGGGCTGATCTGGTGTATGAGAACCGGTCTGCTATTGTTCCTCCCCTTTCAGAGGAATGATTTTGAGTTGAAACCTGCGTACTTTCAACTAGTTGGGCAGAGACCTTTTCTGCTTTGCCCAATGAGAAGCCCTTGGATCACATTGAGCATTTTGAGGATCTGGTGACTAGCATCAAGGCTAATGGGGTGACTGAGGACTACATCTTCTGCAAACTCTTCCCTTACTCACTTGCAGGAGAGGCATCTCAGTGGTTGAAACAGCTGCCTGCTGGATCATTGACAAGCTGGCGTGATGTCAAGGTGGCCTTCCTCAACCACTTCTATGATGATGCAATGTCAGATGAGTTGAGAATCAAGCTGTCTGCTTTCAAGCAGAGACCAGATGAAGCTTTCAAAGCAGCTTGGGTGAGATTCAAGGCTTACCAAAGGGACTGTCCACACCATGGTTTCTCAAGAGTTCAATTGCTGAGTATCTTTTTCAGAGGGTGTGACTGGGAGTATCAGTTGGCTTTAGATGCTGCAAGTCATGGGAATTTCAAGAGAAGGTTGCCAGAAGATGCTGAATTGTTGATTGAGAACTTAGCTGCTAGCAATAGTACTAAGAGAGCAGATGCTGAAAGGAAAATATTACATGGAGGATATGATTCACACCAGTTAGCTTCTGTTAATGCTAAGCTGGATTCTGTTCATAATCTCCTTGTGGGTAAGAAATCTGTTCACTTTGCTGCTGACGTTGAGACATATGAGCCAGAACCTGATCAAGGAAATTATGAGGAAGAAGAGGTGAACTATGTCTATGGGAATCAGGGGCAGAGGTTTGGAAATCAGCAAGGTAGTAGGCCTTACAGTGGAAACAGCCAGCGCAGTAACTTTCAGGGCAACTCTTCTGGTTTCACACCCAAACCTGACTATCAGAAGCAGCAACAAAACAGTGGATTCACAAGGACTTATGGCAACAACTCATATCAGTCTCCACCTCCTAAGTCAGCTGAAACTAGTAAGATGGAAGCTATGCTTGAGCAGATTTTGCAAGGCCAAGAACAAATGACAGTGACTTTCAATGGGAAGCTGGATAATGTCTACACTGATCTTAATGGGAAATTTGAAGCTTTGAACATCCATGTCAAGAAGCTGGAAAGTCAGGTTGCGCAGACTGCTGGGTCTGTAAAAAGGCAAGAAGGTTATCTCCCTTCAAGAACTGAATCAAATCCTAAACATTCTTGCAATGCAGTGACTTTGAGAAGTGGCAAACAACTCCATCCTATACCCCAGAAGAATCAAACTGATGATCTACAGGAGTTGATTGATATAGAAGACGAAGAGGATGTTTCTGCAGAACCAGTATCGACCGACACACAGGGGCATCGGTCGGCACCAACACCATGCGAAGTTTCGGACAAAATCCCAGAACAGAGTGTCGATCGACACCAACCAGGTGGCATCGATCGACACCAACCACGGACAGAAACTGCGAAGGTGAAGTCTTCTACTCCAGTTGCAGAAAGAGTTTACATACCTAAGGTTCCATTCCCCAAGAATCCAAGGAAGTCTAAACAAGAGCTAGATGATGCTAAGTGCAAAGCAATGATGGATAAGCTTATTCTTGAGTTGCCTTTGGTTGATGCTGTTAAGACTTCTCCAATGCTTAGGAGATATGTCAAGAGGATGGTAACCAAGGATTTCAATGCTGAGCAAGGAGTTATGATGATATCAGCCCAAGTCAGTGCCATCATTCAGAACAAGATCCCAGAAAAACTTCCTGATCCAGGGAGCTTTGTTCTTGATTGCACTATCTTCACTGACAGATTTGCTAGATCTTTGTGTGATCTTGGTTCTAGTGTCAACCTCATGCCAAGATCAGTAGCACTCAGCCTGGGAATGACAGACTTCCAGCCTACTAAGCTCACTCTCATCCTAGCTGACCGGTCTGTTCGCATTCCAGATGGTGTTCTTGAAGATGTTCCAATTAAGATTGGTGAGTGCTTGATACCTACTGATTTTGTGGTGTTAAAGTATGAGGAGGAACCCAAGGACCCTCTTATTCTGGGAAGATCATTCTTAGCTACTGCTGGAGCTATAATTGATGTGAAGAAAGGTCAGATTGGTCTCAACATTGGTGATCTACAGATGCGCTTTGACATGGAGAAGCTAGTTAAGAGGCCTACCATTGATGGCCAGACATTCTATGTAGACACATTGTCTAATCTGGCTGAGGAGATATTCCAGGAGCTGCATCCTGAGGATCCATTAGAGAGAGCATTGGTTGCTTCTGCTGAAGAAGCTGAGCATCTAGATGACATTGCTGCTGGGTATGTCAAACTGCTTGATGCTAATGAACAAGTGAAGAAGCTGGTTGCACAAGAGGAATTGGTTTGTACTTCTTCACAAGCTGCAAAGGTTTCTGATTGGAGTCTTGAAAAAGCTCCAAAGGTTGATCTCAAGCCACTTCCTGCAGGTTTAAGGTATGCATATCTAGGTGAGAACTCTTCTTATCCTGTTATTGTTAGTGCTTCCTTAAACAATGCAGAGCTCACTTTACTGCTAAGCAAGCTGCGCAAGTTTCGCAAGGCTCTTGGCTATTCTCTTGATGATATTGCAGGAATCTCTCCAGACTTGTGTATGCATAGGATTCATCTTGAGGAAGGAGCTAAGACATCCATTGAGCATCAGAGGAGGCTGAATCTGCAAGATGTTGTCAAGAAGGAGATCATGAAGCTGCTGAATGCTGGGATCATCTATCCAATATCTGACAGCAATTGGGTTAGTCCGGTACATGTTGTTCCTAAGAAGGGTGGAGTCACAGTGGTGAAGAATGACAAGAATGAGCTGATCCCTACAAGGACAATTACTGGTCATAGGATGTGCATAGACTACAGGAAGCTGAATGCTGCAACAAGGAAAGATCACTTCCCACTTTCATTGACCAGATGTTGGAGAGGTTAGCTAATCATCCATACTGCTTTTTGGATGGTTACTCAGCTTTTTCCAGATTCCTATTCATCCTGATGACCAAGAGAAGACCACCTTCACTTGTCCCTATGGTACCTTCGCTTACCGCAGAATGCCTTTTGGTCTCTGTAATGCTCCTGCAACATTTCAGAGATGCATGATGTCAATCTTTACTGATATGATTGAAGATTATATTGAGGTGTTCATGGATGATTTTTCAGTTTATGGATCTTCATTCAAAGGCTGTTTGGATAATCTCTGTAAGGTGCTAGCAAGGTGTGAAGAGAAGCATTTGGTGCTTAACTGGGAAAATGTCATTTTATGGTTAGAGATGGCATACTGCTTGGCCACAGGGTTTCAGAAGCTGGAATAGAAGTTGACCGCGCTAAGATAGAGGTGATGACAAGTCTTCAACTACCAGAGAATGTGAAGGCAGTGAGGAGCTTTCTTGGACATGCAGGATTCTATAGGCGTTTTATCAAAGATTTCAGCAAGATAGCAAGACCACTTTCTGCTTTGTTGTGCAAAGATGTCAAGTTTGAATTCACTGATGAATGTCGCATAGCCTTTGAGAGGATTAAGCAGGAGCTTGTGAGTGCACCTATTGTTCAGCCACCAGATTGGGATCTTCCATTTGAAGTAATGTGTGATGCTAGTGACTTTGCAGTGGGAGCAGTGCTGGGACAAAGAAAAGATAAGAAGCTTCATGCAATCTACTATGCAAGCAGGACACTTGATGAGGCACAAAGAAATTATGCAACAGAGAAGGAGTTGTTGGCTGTGGTGTTTGCTTTTGAGAAGTTTAGATCTTATCTGGTTGGTTCAAAAGTCATTGTTCATACTGATCATGCTGCATTAAGATACTTGATGCAGAAGAAGGATGCTAAGCCTAGACTTTTGAGATGGATTCTTCTTCTCAAGAGTTTGACATTGAAGTGAGGGATAAGAAGGGGATAGAGAATGGTGTTGCTGATCACTTGTCCAGGATTAGGATTGATGATGATGTTCCAATTCGTGATTGTCTACCTGAAGAGCATGTTTATTTTGTTGATACTGGGTTTCGGACTGATGATTTCGAAATTTGTTCGGATGCATGTGGTGTCGATCGACACCAACTAGGTGGCATCGATCGACACCCTTGTTTCCCGAATCAGATTGGTCGAATGATGGAGATTTAGCTGCTGTGGCTCTCAATCAACCTTGGTATGCTGATATTGCCAATTATCTTGCTGCAGGTAGAACCTGATCAATTCACAGGCTATCATAAGAAGAGGTTCTTGAGAGAGCTAAGGAGATATTATTGGGATGAGCCTTATTTGTATAAGCATTGCAGTGATGGTGTTTACAGAAGATGTCTAGCTGAGACAGAAGTTCCTGATGTTCTTTTTCACTGTCATGGATCAGATTATGCTGGACACTTTGCTACTTTCAAGACAGTGTCTAAGGTTCTACAAGCTGGGTTTTGGTGGCCAACAATGTTCAAGGATGCTAATGAGTTTGTCTCCAGATGTGATGCTTGTCAGCGGAAAGGTCAGATTAGTAAGAGGCATGAGATGCCACAAAACTTTATCCTTGAGGTTGAAGTTTTTGATTGCTGGGGCATTGACTTTATGGGACCATTCCCTTCCTCTTACAAGAATGAATACATCTTAGTGGCTGTTGACTATGTCTCCAAGTGGGTTGAAGCAATTGCAAGTCCAACCAATGATTCTGCTGTGGTTCTTAAGCTGTTTAAGACCATTATCTTTCAAGGTTTGGAGTTCCTAGAATTGTCATCAGTGATGGAGGTAAGCACTTTATCAATAAAGTGTTTGAGAAGCTGCTGAAAAAGTATGGTGTTCAACATAGAGTGCTAGTCCATATCCCCACCATCCTGAGTGGACAAGTTGAAGTTTCCAACAGGCAGATTAAGGAGATTCTAGAGAAAACAGTGTGTTACAAGAAAAGATTGGGCTATGAAGCTTGATGATGCACTTTGGGCATATAGAACTGCTTATAAAACACCACTTGGGACTACTCCTTTCCATCTGCTTTATGGGAAAGCTTGTCATCTTCCAGTGGAGTTAGAGCACAAAGCAGCCTGGGCAGTTAAGTTGATGAATTTTGATGCCAAGACAGCTTCAGAGAGAAGGTTAGTGCAGTTGAATGAGTTAGATGAGCTGAGATTTCATGCATTTGAGAATTCCAAGCTGTACAAGGAGAGGACCAAGGCTTATCATGATAAGAAGATCATCTCCAGACAATTTGAGCCAAATGACCAGGTTCTCCTTTACAATTCCCGCTTGAAGCTGTTTCCTGAAAGCTGCGTTCCGCTGGTCTGGTCCTTTTACTGTTCAAGAAGTCAGACCATATGGAGCTATTGTGCTGTTGAACTCAAAAGGGGAGAAGTTTACTGTTAATGGCCAAAGGGTGAAACACTGGGCAAAAGCTGAGATACCAGACGGACATATTGTGCGTTTGGATGATGCACCCTCTGCCTAATCCGCTGCCAAGTCAAGCTAATGACTTAAAACAAGCGCTGAGTGGGAGGCAACCCACTGGTAAGAATTAATTATTTTGAATTTTTGCTTTTTAGGATCACTAACATATTAATTTTTGGTTTTGAGTCTTCATTGTTTCAGGAAAAGTGTCGGATATCAATGATCAGAGCAAGCATCGATCGATGCCGACCTTAATGGGCATCGGTCGACGCTTTTATGGACAGAAACGAGAAACAGGCCATCGGGTTCGATTCTGCTGGGTTTGAAAGGTTTTGGGCTTTGAAATGCAAATGGGCCGGGTCCGATAGAAGGAGTATCGATCGATGCTACCTTATGTCAGCATCGATCGATACCACTTAAAACCCGAGAGAGGAAGCTAAAATCGCGAGACTTCGTCTTCTTCTCCATTTATCCCAAATCGTGAAAACCCTAAATTGCTCATAACTCTCTCATTTCAACTCCGTTTTGAGTGATTCCAAGCCCTAATCCACTCGATTTTCTCTCCTCTACCTGGATCTAGTGTCAATTTCGTGTTTTGGAGTGATGACAGCCAACAAAAGGACCCGCAGAAACGACGGCGAAGCTTCTTCTTCAGCTCACCCACCGCGTCAGTCTGGCCGCCGTCAACCACCACCAGTTCCGGCGGACCTTCCCCAACCTCCACGACGTCCGACGACAGCCTCTACCAACTTACCAGACTTCTCTCTTCAACCTCCCATTCAATTAAGGTTCCCATGGCCAAAAGAAGAAGGTGTACCAATTCCATCAGAGAGAGAATGGCCTCAACAGATGCTTCCTGAGTTTAAAAAGCCTGAATTCATCAACAGACCAGTGGGAGTTTGGGGAGAGTATGAAACAGTGCTTTACAATGCATGGTTGGGAGTTGAGATTGAGCCTACAAGGTTTGTTGATCCTGTCATTCTTCATAGGTTGGGAATTCATGATGAGGTTTTGGGTTTGATGGATAGGATAGGTTTGGGAACGGTATGTACTAAGCAGTTTGATTTGTACCCGGATTTAGTGCGACAGTTCATGGCATCAGTTAGGGTTACTTACCTAAATGAGCAGGCACCAATGGCCAGAGACGGTCTGCTACGTTTCTTCATTAACGGAATTCCTTACAGTATCACTTTTGTTCACATTTGTGATGTGTTTCGTTGGACTCGTTTTGTTCAGAACGTTGCTTTGCCCAAACATTATGAGGATCTCTCTCCTTTGTGGTCCTACATAGGACTTGGTCCATATAATTCCAAGAGGATGCTTCAATCAGAGGTTCGCCATCCTGTACTTCGGTATGTTCTTAGAGCTGTTGCTACAACTTTTCAGTGTAAGATGGAGCCTAATAAGATGCGCGCAGCAGAGCTTTATTTTCTGAACAGTGCTTTGCGTTCCATGATCCCTTCTTTGGCTTCTGCTGAGCCTCGCGACCCTCAGCTCCTTAACTTTGGAGCTATTTTCGCACATCACTTGGTTGAGCTTCAGACCAAGCCATTTTCAGGTACTGGAGTTAAGAGAGAGGCTGTGGGGAGCCTTATTACTGCTATCCTTCAGTTCAAGAAGATTCCTACTGATGGTTATAGTGTTGTCACTAGGAGACAGCTTATGGATGAGCATATTTGAGGAGTGCACACTGGCTGAAACCAGTTTGTTGTGGAGGTTTGTTGATGAGACAGGAGAGCACTTTGTCCGCCTTCCACGACCTGATCTACCACCACCATTGGTAGAGATCCTGAGCGCAGTGCGCCCTTCACCAGCTGACTATGTTGCTTATGCTCCTTCCCGTCGCCATCACACTTCGCGGACTACTACTGATGCTGCAGCTGCTACTAACCCTGCTGGGGTTTTGAGACTGGTTCTTCTTCGGGACTGCAGCATTTGAGTTTCCAGAGCCATCGAGGATCCTGCTACTATGGACCAGGGAGCTCATCAGACTTATGTGGTTTCTGCTTTGCGTGCCATCTGGAATGGCATGGCTCGACTCTCACAGTGTGGCTGCATTCGTCCTACCAGGCGTACTAGGCGCAGGTCCCTTCGCCGTCTTCACCATCTGCTGATCCTGTTTCTGATGAGGATGCTGACGCCGATGATGAGATGGTGATGATGATGTTTCTGCTACATTTTAGCTTCTGATCATGGTTCTTTTATCTTTTCCCTTTTTAGGATTGAGTCATTTTTATTTTTGCTTTGAGTTAGTTTGTGTTTGAAAGTTGTTTGGATTTATGAACTATCTATCTATCATGTTGCTTTTAACCTGTGTTTGTGTTTGAGTGCTTCTTAACAGAATTAACATCAAAGGATTGATCCAACAAAACACAACTAACTGCAACAAACAAGGAGATTCGGCCAAAATTCACCATTCGCCGAAGGTGTCGATCGATACTGCCTTGATGGCATCGATCGACACCCATTGGGTAACCCGAGAATCTGTTCAATTTTTCTTTCAACTTTTCAACACAATTTTTGTTTCTTGACTTTTCCCTTCTTAGATAACACTGGGGACAGTGTTGTTTAAGTCTGGGGGAGGTTAGTACTAACTACTTACTTGTTTTTTTTGTGTCTTGTGTCAAAACTGTATTTTGTTTTTATTGAGTCAAATTTTTCAAAAATTTCTGTTGAATTATGATCTCTAACTGATGGTTCTTGTTCTTTGGCTAACACTCTAATGATTCTTGACTAAGCTTGACCTCAGAACTGAAGTGTGGAAAGACTATGAGCTGTATCAACAATCCTGAAAGCCCTTATTCAAAGGATATCTAGTTCAACCAATGCTGTCTCAACTTTTATCAGGATTTTAACCGGACTTAATCTCTTACTTTGGGGTTGGAAATCAGTGGACTAGACTTCTTTTTCAGGCCATACAAGACAGTGCAATTTTTCAAAGTATGTCTCCCCTCTCTCTTCCCTTCAGCGTTTAAGAAAAAAAAAACAACAAGAAAAATAAGGAAAAAAAAAGAAAAGAGAGAAATAAAAGATGAGATGATTTTGATCAGTTTAGAGAGGTAGGTAAATTACCAGTGACCTCATTATTCTACTCTTGAGTCAAATGATCACACAAAGCTTGGAAGCGAGGGGTAGGTAAATTACCGATGACCCCGGTATTCGCTTACACCTTTGAAAAGAAAAAGAAAAAAAAAAGGAAGTGAGAAAAGGGAGAGGAAAGGAGATGTAAGAAGAATGTCTTGGCCTGAAGAGAGTCCATATGCCACTGTTTGAATACCACAAGGTAAGAACTCACCTGTACTTGCTTTAATTTATGTAATGAGATGGTAATGGTGAGACTAGAGATTCCAGAGGATTGTGGGATTTGAGTAAGGAATGTTGATGCTTTTCAATTGACAAAGTATATGAAGTAAGTTCTTGAGAGTCAAGGCGATGAAGAGTGCGAAGATCAGTTACCAGCAGTTGAGTGAATTTATGTTTTCAAACCTCTTTCACAGGTTTAAGTTTCTGTTTTGCTTGAGGGCAAGCAAAGGCTAAGTCTGGGGAGTTGATATATCATGGTTTTTACGGTTTTTAACCATGATATAAGTGTGCTTTTGAGTCTTTTGATTTGTTTCTAGGTTATTTTTGAGTCTTTACAGGTTATTTAGGAGTTTGGCACGGATGGAGCAATATGGAACAATTTGGATCATTTTGGAGCATTTTACCGAAGGAAATCAAGTTGGAGTCGGATCAGAGATAGAGCATCGATCGACACCACACAAAGGAGCATCGATCGGCACTACTGTTTACCCGACGAGAGAACAAGAAATTGGAAGTTTTACAAATTTGCCCAAAGTCTTCTATAATTGCAACATAAGCCCTGGACGTATTTTAGGATGTATATATATTGTTTTTGGGTTTTAGAAACCCTTAAGTTATTCTAGCAGTTTTTGAGAGAAGGATATTGAGAGCTTTTGGGAGAGATAGATCTGAATTCTTTGTAGAGAGAAGATTTCTTGAACTCCCTCTTTTACTTTTAATATCTATTGCATGTTATTCAGAATTATGATTTGTGCTTTATTTAACATGTCTGAGTAATTTGCCTGTTAGGTTTAAGGTTTTTCATAGGGTTTTTATGATTTATTAGATCTGAGATTTTTAGGGTTCTTATTCTTTTATGATCTTCATCCTTGGTTGTTCTTCACAATAATTCTTGATTGATCACCTAGAATTGTTATCTTAGGGAAATAAATTGATATGAGAATATAATTGTTTTCCTGATTAAACCATTGATGAGCAGAATTGTTTCTTACAAAGAGATTTGAATTAATAATTCTGTGAACTTATCTAAACCTGTTTTTAAAGCTGATTTATTACTTAGAATTTTACAAAGAGATTTGGATTTTCTGGTTTTAAATTTAGATATTAATTGCAGTGAGAACTGATTATTTTACCAAAGTTTAGAGTTCTAGATCTGATTTTTATTGCTTGAACCTTAATTAATTTATCTGATTTAATATTTCATAATTTCTGAGAAATTCCTTTGTGGCTTAGCTCTTTTGACTTTCTGAATTCACAACACTTTATTTTAATATTTGCATTGCTTTATTTCAATTCAATTTAACTTGTTTAGCGTAATTT